>JAKRZM010001288.1:1159517-1204685 GCA_036379175.1 Heliconius cydno galanthus | reverse complement strand
TATTTTTATGTTAATTGAAAACAGGAAATACGGAAATAATTTTAAAGTAACTAAATAGCTCGGAAATGACCCACACCGATAATGTCATACATGATTGAGATAATATCAAAAGGGTAAATTTGTATAAAATATTATACATATATATGTATAATATAAAAAAACGTATTTTACGGCATATAATAAGTCTTATATAATTAAGAGATTATTTTAAGGCATAAATTTTGGCGGAAATGGTTTTTTTTTAACGGAAAGAAAATTTAAAATGTGATACTTGATACACAATAAGTTGTTATTACTCATACTCTTGTGCCTCCATCATCACGTTGTAATCCATGTATAGCAGGGTAGACAAAAAAAACCTTATGTCAAGACACTCCGTCCTCCATCCACATAGATTGGAGATATTGCGGAACTCAACGCCGCACTGAAATAAGAATAACTAATTCCTCTGATTGGGATTGAACCCACAAACATCTTGTACAGTCAGTACAGTAGCTTACAGTCACACTGCCCTACTGCATTACAATGATCTCAATTTGTATTGATGACATACTGGTGACAGATAGAGATGTGAGAGAGTGTTGACCACTTCAGCTCTTGTGTTGCCATATAAAATTTATGTTTTATAAAAAGCAAAATTAATATTTTAATAAATAACTATAAACTAAAGTAATAATATATATTTATCACACTAACATTATAAATGTGAATGTATGTCTGTGTGTGACTTCGCGGTTGAAGCCGCGACTGAATCGCTATTAAGTTAATAAAAGATCTAAATTTAAAGCAAGCTTGAAAAAGATAAGAATCAATCTCTTTAAATTATTTATTTTCTCAAGGAAATGGTAAATCAATATTGATGATCAACTTTCTAAGAATAAAAAAAATATATATCAGACCATTTGTTCTATCATCTAAAAACAATATTAACTTTATTTTTACAATTAATTATAATGTCAATTTTGATACAAACAAGTGATTAAAAAGCGGCATCACCTTTTAAAAAAAATATGCAATAACACGTTTAATTTATTACAAAGACAATCGAAAGTTAAAAAAAATCATTTAAATTCATTTTTAAATATACATATTATATGTTTACAGTTTCTCTTAACTAATCGCCGTCGTTTTCACTACCGTTAGGTAGTCTTTCAACCGGCGCTATAAATTCGAGGATTTGCCTCGTTTAAAAGTTCTAACATATTTCTATTTAAATACTTGGTCATCATATAACAGTAAAATTTTAAATTTTACATCACTTTTAAATACGAGCAGTAAAAGTGTTTATATTAGGATTTAATTGGATTGGATTTGGACCTCTAGGTCATGGCGCAGGGGCACGAGACTGTGATTGAAAACGTGACGGCTGTGGGTTCGATTCCCACTTGGAGGAATTAAATATTTCATATTTAAATTTTCTCGCTCTAGTAAAGAGTCAAAGTGCGGTGACGAGTTCCGCTACTCAATATCTTCCGTCTTAGAATTCGGCGGAAAGTAGATAAACTTAGTATTAGGTTTCCTTTGTTTCCCTGTGCTATCTGGGAGATACAGTATTACGTTTAAAAATATAATGTATTATATATACATTTTACAGATAATTTCTTAACTTCTTTTATCTCTTATATACATATGTTGATGTAAAAAACGAAAACAACAATTGGAATTGAGTAAATTACCCTTAAAAATTAAGAAAACAGAAAAAATGTATTAAAATAGAAAAAAAAACAAGGACATTGTATTAAGGAGCTTTTAAGTTACGTAACATGTTAAATTAACTTAAAAACAGTATAATATTAGTATTAATAAATATTAGCGAATGTGAAAAAAATCCAAATCACTATATTTGTGTCATATTAGAAATAATAAAGTGACTAATTTACCTTAAATTAAGTTATATTACATCAAGTATTTTTTTATTATTTAATTTTCATAACTTATAATAGCATTTAATAGAACAGAATACAAGCTATTTTGGCTGAATTATATATTTTTTTTAAAGTAACCCCCGCTGAGTGCCGCCTCTTGCTTGATTATCGAATATTACAAGTAAAATGAATCTCGTTTTACTCACAAAGCTGTTTAAAATTATGTATATTTCATACTAAGTTTCTTGACCTCTCTAATTAATTATACTCTATTAATCGTGGACCTGTTGTATATAATATTTTTATGTACCTACCTATATACATTTTAAAAGGTTTTCTTATAGAAAGAACTAATTTACATCGAAACGATTAATGTTATATAATTTTAAGATAAATGCGGTCATGGCGCAAGAGCGCAAAGCGTGACTGGAAACGACACATGTTGTGGATTCGACTCCCACTCGAGGAAATAAAATATTTAATATTTTAATCTCTTCGCTCTTGTGTCGAGGCAAAGCAATTCCATTCTCACACTAAAGCCTGAAGCTAAAATCTATATAAATGGACTATTCTATAGAAACAGACCTTCTTCTATTGGAATTAATAATTTCTCAGATTTATAATATTATTATAGTAGTATAGTAGTGTAGATGAGCATATATTGAAGTTATATTATACGCCATTGAAAATTCCTATTCGTTTGTAGCCAGTCACGTTGCCGTTGCCTCGTCACGGGTTATGTAAATCCACACGATATTGCAGACAGAGTGGCAGCGGGCGAATGATGGAGCACTCCCACATTTTACTTTGTAATATTGACATTTGGACCTTTAAATTATTACCTGGCGTTAATTAAAATCTTGTTCTAGATGATAATTTTTCGAGTATTGACTCATGTTTGACATATTTTTTCCTTAAGCGTTTTTCTATATGGTTTTTCCGTGGGTTTACTTGTTTTAAGTTCTTAATTATAGAGTAAATGTGTTAAGTATTGTGTGGGTCTAGTGATAAATGTGAATAAATTAAATATTCTGTTCCTTTAGTTACTAAAATAATAATTTATGAATCTACAGCTTTTTGCTGCTATCGTGTTTTTGTATGGATTCGTTCACATCATAGAAGAGGTTATATTTTGTTAAGGTTCACTTTGCTTCGTACGTACTAGAAATTAGAATAGGCAGGAGAGCAAAATGTCTTGACATTACTGATTTCCTGCCAGTAATTCAATCATTTTGCTCTCTTTTTTCCATTCAAATTCTAGACATTGCGAAACTCAACGCTGCGCTAGGTATAAATTCTATGAATATTATGAAATTCTTTCACAGAAATGTTACCCGCTGTTTAACGCTGTTGAATTAAAATTTAAATGGTAAAAAAATATATATCAGATCCGATGATGAAAATTAAAATATTTAAAAGAAAAATGTCCAGTTTGTATAAGTTTTGTTATAATGTTATTTGTATATTAGTTATTATTATTGTTATCAAAAATCCTGTTTTGCTTAGCTCTATTATACCTAACCTTGGTATATAGCGTACACGTTACATAATTCTCGACAGTATGGGCTCGTCAGAATATTATAATCTGTTATTTATAGTTTGATTAGTTTTTTTATAGATTCCATGAATTCGTAGAAAATTTTTACTATCAAACATACTTTTGTCATTTAAAAATATACCTATTTTGGTTAAGATATTATAAGTGACGTCACAGATGTCTACCGAAATGTAGAAAGCGGAGAAATAAAAATAATTCTTGTCCTACCTGACATTATCAAGACCTGGTTGTCAAGGTTGATCTTTTGATTTAACTTTGCACGGTCTTGAATGACCTCGATGGTTAGTCTATTAGGAGTCATGTCCTGCATCACGTCATCCAGTTATTGCTGCTTTGGGTGTTCAGGATGTCTAAGTCGAAGGACAGATATGACAAGGCACTGCCGTGACCATACCATATCACGACGCTATAGGAGCTTTTCTGCTACGTCACAGAACCCACGGATATCTTGGATGCGTGTAGAGTCAGACCATTTTACGTCAAATATCCACCAAAGCAACTTAATTTCAACTTATTAATGAATGAAATAAAATCCTTATAAAATTTATATTAAAATTAAAATCAAAATTTACTATCGTTACTGTTTTATTTTATAAATAGACAGAACTTTTCACACAGTCATATAGGATTATTTTATAAATTTAATAGGTAACTAATTTATTATATGAAGATGACTTGTATATTTTCAGTAATAAAATTACGATACAACTACGCATTTGTAAAATGTAATATAATATATTTATATGAAAATCTTTTTAAATGTATTGTAGTTATTTTTCAATTTCAGTTTTTTTTTCACTATTGTTTAATATAAGTAGAGTATATCCCATATATGTAGGGAAGGCAAGGGAAATATAACGTTGAAACTCTTCGCCTTCCTGGAACTCACCGACTTTTCTTTCTCTTCCTAAAGCGAAGATAATAAAATAATTAAAAAAATCTATCTAACTTGTCGAAAAAAATTTTACTGTCAGATACTTTCTACTGCAATAATTGCAGATTGAAATTTTTTCATAGGTTAATGAATATTTATCTTATTTTGAACCCGTGAACACCTCATTTACTCAAATACTGCACACAGTGGAGTGGAATATTCAAAACGAAGTTGTAAATATTATTACTAAAAAACAATGAAATTTAAAACAAAACACAATATTGAGAAAATTCTTCGAATAACTTATATATAAATTATACATAAATAGCCATAAAAGAAAATATTATGTATATTTTATTAAACTTACACACGTATAATAAAAAAATTGAATTAAAGAAATGCTAAAAACATGGTTTTTTTACGTTTTTGTATGAGTTTACTTTAGCACCTTGTTAGCCTTCAAAGGTTTGTTCGTCGTCGAGCCGATACGGCGATACCTACCGCAGCCAACGACAATATATGCGTAATATTTAAAAGTAATTTTTGGGTTCCGCATCAAAAATGATTTATGATGATGATGATGAAATCAATTACAATAAATTTACCCAATCGTACGTACATCTTATTATCGCACTTTAATTCTAATTGTTTGAGACAAAAGTGATTTATGTATGTATTTTTTGTTGCAAGTATATTTATAGATTTTTTATCGTATTTGCTTAAAAAATGTTAAATAATTATTATTGAAGCCGTACTTGAGACCATCGTTCCTTCCCCTGTTAAGGAGGCGGAGCACAGTTTTGAGTTCCGCCACTCAAAACGGAAGTATCTAATAGGGAACGGAGTGTTTTAATATTATGTTCTTAGGTTGCTTCTGCCTAGTCTGCTATGTGCGGGATACAGTGTGAAGCTAAACAAATGATAAAATTATGTTTAAATCATATTTTTAAAGTATATTTAGTAAATTAATTACACATAATATTGAAAAATTATAAACCTAGATCGCGTCGGCGTGAATAAAAAAGAAATATTAAAAATATCTTCTTTGCCTATATCTATCTAATCTCCAGTATTTAGTTTTAGTAAACTATTCTAGGATCTTAGTTGTCGTTTATTGCTTATTTGCTTGTAACTTATAAATACATTACACAATTAAGACAAAAAAAACCATTCTAATAAAATAAAATATTTAAAAAGACTTAGCTACTTAAACTACCTAAATTTTTAACGTGGTAAAGTAAGTGCAAAGTATTGTAATAAACATCTAACTCCATGTTTCACCAATATCCCATATTAAAATATCCCCGATTAATATTTGAACTCATTACTATTCTATAATTTCGTCACGAGTATGTTTTATAAAAGCTAGCATATGCCTATTTACTTTAATGCAATTTCATTATTTTTCCTGCATATCAGCGAAAATTGGGATTTAGTGTCAAGTCAAGTGACTCGGAATTTAAAGCCAGGGCGTGGTTTTAAATTCTCTTCAGTCTTTTCAGAGCAGAGCAATAAGATGAATTCTTTCTCTGAGTGAGAATCGAACTTAAACCTATCATATACTACTATATATATTAAATCCACAGCTACATTTCATAAATTACAATATTTTTAATTATTTCGGAAAGCCAGTTGACTGGCCAGTCACTGAGGTGTTGGTGTCACCAGCGCGGTAATAAATTCGATAAAAAGGGAGTGAGGAGGTGACTCAGTCATAATGAATTATGTTCCCTTCCGAATAAATTAAAAACATGACTCATTCACTATTTTAGTAAATTGATGACACCAGTAATAGGCTACGAATACACTGAAAGCGAAAAAGAGGAAATATTGTAAAATTAGTTCTTTGGTTATGGCGTTAGGTTAGAATGTGCCAGTTATTTCTTTTTGTTTTACTTTTATGCTGTATCCCGCACTTAGTAAGATATGCATAAGGATTCTGGTAACCTATATATTAAGACACTTCTGTTCCACTGTTCTGTTCTGTTTTCATCGACTTCTGGAGGCATTGGCAGGAGGCAATGGAGTGGCGGAAGTTAACCAAATTCAAAATAAGCAGACCTAGGAAATGGAAATATTAAATATTTAATTTCCTCAAGTGGAAATTGAATCCACAGACTGTCTCGTTTAAAGTCGCACGCTGCACCATGACTAGCTAGTTGTGTTGACTTTACGTAAGTTTTGAAGGATTTGACACCTTAATATTAATAACAATGGAAAAGGTGAAAGACACATTACAACATTTGCCGTTTTATTATCTTTACCGATAAAAAGTATGTAAAATTTAATAAATCATTAATATTAATAAAATTATTTTAATCATTGTTTGCTAACCTCAGCTATTAGTGACTTCAATCTATATAAAATTTTCATATTTATAGTAAGAATTCATAAACATTTTGGATTATTAGTCAGGTGAAATTTATCAACTTTATTATAAACACTCAGACCATAAACACATTTCCATATCTATGTACAAAAAATTAAGTATAAATAAAAAAAATATGATGAAATACTTTCTCTTCTATAATACCTAAAAGTCGCCTAGTTTTAAATCTAAATAATTTTTAAATTTAAAGCTAAATTCATTGACGTCGTCAGCCAGTTGTAGCGCAGGGAGACCAGCGTGCAACTGGGTTACTTCACGCAACACGCAATGCTTCCAGAACTCGGTCGTAGGTGAGATGAAAATGTCTTAATGGAAACTTAATGGGAAAGTACCCAGGTTCTCTCCGTCTACGCTGCTATATGCAGGATACATACAGCTTGAAGTTAAAAAAATAAAAATGAATTTATTTACTTAGCCTAGTTAGATCACTGATAGTGATTTTTCAATTAAAACATCAACAGTTACTTTAAATTAAACTATAACTTATTTCAATGAAATAATAAACAGAGAAATAAATGTATATACAGTCTTTTTCTGAATCTGAAAAAGAGTCTGCATTATTATTGGGAAAGACATCCGTTCAAATATACTAACTGCTTGTCAAGCAATATAATACTACCCTATGCATATTATATTAAACTTGATCAAAATTAAAACCATATCTTTCAATTAGATACATTATAATAATTACGATAAAAATATGACATATGCAAAAATAATTCAAAAATTACACTTTCAATTTTTAAAATAATTTAATATATGATACGAGCGCCAAAAGTGACATGTGACAAGTGACAAGAGTAGCAACAAAAAAGCGGCGAGAACTTTCTCTCACTTTCACTTCAATCGGCCTTGTCACTTATGTATGTACTTTATTATAATTGAAAACTTGTTTTAACAATCATCATATATTAGTAGTTGGGATTTGTTGGTTCTGNTATCGCTTATTATCGCCAGTGGATTACAATTTTTACGACAGCCGTGCCTAGGTCAATAGTTCAAGCGCATTATCTATAATTCATCTGGTTTTTAACAGTTTCTATAGATATTGTATATTACTCGTACATTCAAACGAGATAGTAAAACAGTAAATGATCTCAGTCCTTCTGAGTCATCTCTTTTTTAAAATAGTTTATCTATAAAATTTTATATAATAAAATGTTTTTTAAATCCGAAATGGCTTGTAGATCTATTGTTTGCTTATTTTATGTAGACGTAGGCAGATAATTTGTATTTCTTTTGGAATAAATTTACTCAGTTTTTAGAGGCCGGGGGAAGCAATTATTTTCTTTATATTCTCACATTATATATATTTTTATTTCCTTGTTATAATAAAAAGACACGGCGCGGCGTTGAGTTTCGCCACTTAAAACGCAATATGTATAGAAAATTGGTGGGATATGAGAAGCTAATTGTCTTAACTCTTGGTTCCCTTGCTGACCTGGTAAAATCTTGTAAGGCTAAAAAGATATGTTTCATTCAGTCAGCTTTTGATCATGAAGATTCAGAATGATTTTCTTATACTCGTATTTGTAAGACTCGACATACTGACGTCAGATTTTATAGATGATGTTAAACCACTGTTTAAGTAATATTTTAAAAGCATTTTTTTTAAATGCATGTTTTTATATACAAATGTGTATATAAAAACATTATTATAAAAAATATAGTAGCCGTAGTATAAAAAATGCTAAGAAGACGTGTTGCCCACTTATGCTGTAACTAATTATATCATTCTGAAAAAGATGTTTTAAAAAAGTGTAAATTCGATAACATCGTTATTTTTTTTAGGGCTTAAGAATATTTGTAATAAAAAAGTTAATATGGAAACAATTATATATATAATGGAGTTCTGTATATTATACAAATATATATATATATATATTTGTTTAGCTATCACTAAAAAGCGTAAAAAGCTTTTAAAATACTGTTTTTTTTTTAGCTTTATGCTTGTATCCTGCATGGCGCAGGATAAGCAGAGGGCGCATAGTGTTAGGACACTCCGAATCGAATCCACAACCTGTTGCCTTGACAGTCACAAGCTTGTGCCCATCCGTCACGACTGGTCTACAATGACGTATGATTATAAGATTTTAAAGTAAAAATTTAGTGTGTTTTTGTTACATTTCAGTAGTATTTTAAAATAACTTTACCATAGCTCTTTCGTAAGAATAAAAAAGTGTAGATATTGATGATGGAGTTTCATTTTAAAAAATCACATCTAGGTGTTGCCACAACGAAGTTTAAAAAAAGATTGTAGTACAAAAGAATTTAATCATATTATTTTATTAAGGAAGCACTAGAGAATCCTAAGAGTCATCATACACATCACACACAGTATAAGGAAACGTATATATTGTATTAAAATATATAAGAAATAAAAACACGATATTTTATGATTAACAAATACAAATGGTTAGTTTTTGTACTGGACTCACAAAAACTAGGCAAAATATGCCAATAGGTCAAGAGGGGTATTTTAATATAAAGAGGTCCGAATCCTTGGTTTTTTGCGTTCTACAATCATTAATTAGAAGTATTTATGTCGTGACAGCGGCACAGTATACGACTGTAAGAGCGATGGTCGTGGGTTCGATTCCCTCTTGGTGTAATGAATGATTTTCAATTTCTCGCTCTGGTAACGAAACAAAGTTCGACGTTTATATTTGTTTTGTGTTTGAGTACACGTTATATCTCGAAAATTGGGTTAAACAGAACGAAATGTCTCAAAAATAGGTCCCTTTGGCTTACTATTGTTTCTGACTATATTTTATGTACATATATTATTCCATTATTTTTTATTTAAATTTCTAAAATAACATTAGAACCTAAAATATTTTTAATTTTGAATACGAGGTGAGTGGTGAATGGAATGTTATATTATTTCTATCTATCTGTTTATATAAGTATATAAATAATAAACTTAATAGTAATAAGAATTTTCTACAGTATCGAGTGACAGATTTATAGTTCGCACATTTTGTAACCTTCCTGGTCCTATAGTGATGATGTTTTAAAAATTTATTAGTCACTTTTATGTGTAAAATTTCCATTGAGAAATAATTTAAAGACATCTTATTATTGCCCAAATATGAGAGTAACTTAAATGTTTTTATTTACATACATAAGCTGATTTTTAGCAACACAGTGTATTCTGCTTATAGCAGAGTAGGTTAAAATAACCTAGTATGTTTACTGAAAACACCCCATTTCTTTTTTTCCACCTCAATTTGAGATATTGCGAGTTGAATTGTAGAATTCAACGCCACATTTTCTCTTGAGGAAATGAAAATAATTAATTCCTCCGTGTGGGGGTGGAACCCACACCAATCAAGTTTAGATTGAGAGGCCATCCTAATTAAGCTTTTTATCCTCAAAGACGAAATCCTAGACACGAACAAAACGAAAATGATGAAACAGTTGTTTAAAAGGATATCGTAGTACTACGCAGTTTGGAAATATTTGTCTATTTAAATGAACATTAAGTTTCTATTTTAGGATTCATCAATGGTTAAATTATGATTCACATTGATACATATATGAATTTTATGTTTAATTATATTTATATTAAAAGTAGGTACTGAAGATGTCAAGAGTCCGCAGTGGCGCAGCGACACAGCATCTGTCTGTAATCACGACAGTTGGGGGTTCGATTCTCACTGGAGGAAATTAAATATTTATTTAAATTTACGTTTATATTTCTTCGATCTGGTGTCGAGGCAAAGAGAGGCGTTGAGTGCCGCCACTCAACACACAGTGCCTCCAGAGTTCAGTGAAAAGTGAGGAACGGAGCGAAGCTGATTTTTTTAAGTCATTCATGTAGCGTAAAAACGAATTCTTTTTATTCCAGAATAAACATTATTCGTGAAGACGACGACCTTAAATAAACGACCCAGTGACTATATTTAAAGAACATTTTCGTTGTAATTATTATCAAAAGACGCGTTTACATCTAGTACAAGCGATTAAACGTGTAAACGTGTAAACGTGTAAACGTGTACCGGTAAAGTTCAAAGACGTTATTGTTTTTGTATTTTGTTTTATATTATATATATGGTATGGTTCATACAATTGGAGAATCTTCTTTTTATTAAGAATCTTATCTGAATAAAAGTAAGATTCTATAGGAACAAAAACTAAATTAAATAGAAATAATAATGAGGTTATCGTGGTGGACACCTGTCTGACTGTAATAGCGATGGTTGTGAGTTTGATTCTTATTCGAGGAAAGTACTTTGTATAATTGTTTTTCACTTTTACCTTCTTTTCGCCGCAAAACCTCGAATTATGCGCAAAGCGAAAAAAATCCATTTTTCGCCTTTCAGTGTTAAAAAAGCATGTGAGATGAAACTACGTATATTTTTACATAGTTAAATTAAAATATATATTATATATTACAAGTAGGATAAACAATCTCAAAGGTAGGAAAGGAATATTCTTCAGTATTTTAATCAGCTTAAACACCTTTTCCCATTCTGCATTCCACTCGCGCGTGCTTTTAATAATAAATAGCTTGTAATTATCATGTAAATTTAACCATTGTAGCGTAATGTGAATGTCTTGTATCTGAAGGTTGCATATTCAAAGCCAGCTTGGGTATTTATTTTGAATATACTTATGATAAGAAAGTGTATATTATAGTTTTATTATTAGGAAAAGTGCATGAGAATTGTTTATTGTTCTTTTTTAAACTTCACGTTGTATCCCGCACATCCTGCCGTGTTAAGCAAGTGTGTGGAGCTAAAAAAATATAATTATTTTAAAGTCAATCTTTTCCTTATTTGCCTATGAAGTTTCAAAATTACCTATGTATTGTATATAAGTATTTTAACTTCATACTGATATTGACAAAAAAATAACCTTTTTGTAGGCGATTGCGGTACGTTTCTTTTTAAGGTGTTTAACATATTAATTTCCGTGTTTTAATAAGTAATATATTGATGACTAACTCCAAGCATTTCTCACTTCTACACATGAAGTATTTGTAAAGGTCAGGGCACCTCAAAGTGCGCCGTAATTAAAGGTTATTTTTGGCGATAAACATCAGTAAAACAGTTACCTACGTGAATGAAATAAAAAAGCCGATGGTTCCAGTCCAAAAGACCTTGGTACGAAGGACCGAGTAAAAAGACAGCCCATACGTATATCACCGGCGGTTGGTGCGTTGTCGAGTTCAAGAAAATTTCGGTTTCCTCAAAGGCGGTAAGCCCTTTATGTCCGCAATTATATCGTTTTAATATTTATTTACATGTCGTTTTGTGAATTCCGCGTAAAATTTTTATACATTAATTATTTTTGAGGTGTAATAATTTTGGCCGTGATTTACATTTTTTGTTTTGCGGCTTCACGCTGTATCCCGCTCACAGTGGGGTAGACAGAGGGAACCTAGTGTTAATATATTCCATTTCCCATTTTCCACCGAATTCTGGAAGCACTCAATACCGCGATTTGCCTCGACACCAGATCGAAGAAATGAAAATATTAAAAATATAATTTCTCGAGTGGGGATTGAACCCACAAACAGTCGTGTTTACAGACATTTAGACTTCTGCGCGACGACTGGCCTCAAGCGCGGAGGGTAATGATATCATCGGAACATCATAAATATTTTAGAAACAATTGAATTGGCTCGGAAGAGGACGTTCGAGAGATATATTTACTTACGATAAATTAACTTACCCAGGAACCAGGCATTGTTTCAAGGCGGCTAAGGCAATGTACTTGTAAGAGCTGTGGAAATTGCTGATTGATGCCAAAATAAATTTGTAAACATTGTCCAATGACCATTTATAGAGTTTTTGTCAACGCGACAACTTTATTGGGATTTTTTTATGTAATAAGGAAAAATTTATCAGCTAAATTAAGCAACTAACTGTATTTCTTTATTTTTGTTTGTTTTTATTGGGCTCTATAATATAATATATCTAGAAAATCATAATAAGGTTTGTGGAATAACCTATGGAAGTCAGAAGCATAAAAGTTAGCAGAACGTTAAAACTTATTTTGTTTCATTGGAAAAAATAACTATTTTAAATCCATACCTATATTACAAATTCGAAAGTAACTCTGCCTGTCTGTCTGTCTTTTACGCAATCAGGGCCAAACCGCTAATTTAATTGTGATAAAATACTCATATAGAGATACTTGAGGGTCTCGAGATGAACATAGGATACTTTTTTTGTCATATTTGTGATATTTTCGATATATACTAATATATTAAAATACTTATTAATTTGACGTTAATAATAACCGTCGCTATGGGACCGTGCATGACCGTTGCTAAGCAACGATTTGCAAAGTTTGTTGTTAGAAAATGTCACCCAAAATGAGCTTGCTTAACGCATCTCCCTATTGAAAACTGAAAATAATTTCATAAATATATTTAATTAATATTCGTATAGTTTCGGGTCCACTAGTGTACCTATATACTTTTCTGTAGACCACTCAAATTGCATTTTTCTTAATGAACAAAGAAAGGAAAACAAGAGAAACCAAGTAGACATTGAAATTTCTAACAACATTATCGCGTGCAGAAAAATAACAGTACAATATTCTTTGTAAGCAGAGAACACAAGTTGCACACGGTAGTAAATACGGTAGCCGTCAGAGCTGTCTCTGCTAACTTTAAAGTACGGATCGGCGCAAATTAAAAGGAAAGAATTAAAATTGTGATTTATGAACGATATTATCATACAATGGATGTACTGGATTTATATGTCTTCATTCAATAATATTAAAAAAGTAAAGGAGAATTTATGGAACATGATAATTTGGTCCTCTAAATTGACAGAGAGAATAAGAGAATGTTGATCTTTTTCGAATTAACATTTAAATTGATACGTAACTGTTAATATGTGTAATGGCCTAGCTGTTTTAATTAGATGATAATAATAATTTTTTATCACCTTCTCCATATATCACATAGCAGGATAGGCAGAGGGAACCTAGTGTTAAGACACTCGGTAATGGTAACTCAACGACCGATAAAGACTGATGTTACCCCATTTTATAAGAACAATGGTACAAAAACATATATAAAGTTGACAAGGTTAAATACAAATTGGAAAATTTATGAATCAATGTACGACATAGTAAGTACAATAGTAGGATTGGCCTAAAGAAATCTCTATTCTGCCTAATTGTAAACAATGCCACATTTTTATAAGAATATGGGATTGAGAATAATAAAAAAAATATTCTGCGAAGTACGAATAAAAACCATAGCATTCCACGTGTATTGGTATTTGTACCACAAGGACCTATCGCACTGATCAATAGTCACGAAATATCACCTACTAAAAAAAAGTAAAAAAAGTATATTTGAAAACAAACTGAAAAGTTGAAAACTTTTAGACTTAAAAAAACCAGAGCATTACATTTCTGATATTCTCCAAAAAGAGAATGAGAATGAGAAGCACAATATATATTTGAATCACTGCTACTACCAAGAGCGATCCAAGAAATGTGAAACTTAACTAAAATGGTGTCACATAATAAAATGTAAGATGTAAATCATATTACATTTTATTATTCAAATCTGAAGTTAAATATTTCTGATAATGCTATTCAGTGTAGACGGTCAGGCGTCAGGTCGTTTTATATCCAGCGAGTGTAGAGTTACAATATAATTTATGTTTTTATTTTAGACGCTGACCACCTATCACAGTATTTTATTAATTCAATTATTATTAATGTGTATTCTATTAATAAGGTTAATAACAAGCAGATATTAATAGTTGAAGTCATAATATTGATCATTACAAATGATCAATAATAACGTAAGCCAATCAAGGTTTTTTTGATTTATTTACCATATATGGTAAATTACTGCAATTATATTCGTACGTACATTCTAAAATACTTATATATATACCTAATGCGAGCATCCACATTATTTAATTATTTTGACGCATAGAAGCTATTATTTCATTTTCGTTTGTCAAAAAAAAACCATTTAAAAAAAGTGGTCTAGAAATAAAATAAACATAATGAGTCCTAAATTTTTTTTATTGCATTTTTAATAAAGTAATCAGAGAGATATCAAATTTTATTAACTCCACACGAAGAGACAGTATATATTTGTCATTTATTATAATAGACTTTACGATATGTACGGACAACTGGAACAGGTTTCAAATCGGACCAGTTCTAAACGTTTGTTTTATCTAAAAAGGTATATTATGTAAATTCGTCATTCCATTTTAGTGGCATAATTCTTTTCTAATGTTAAGTAAAATGTATGATTCATAATAGACTATTTTTTTTATTATTTCATGCACACTAAGTGATGCGAGAGGTGACATTCTTGACCCGAGTCGAGTCGAGTCGAGTCGGGATTTGGATTTAACGACGAACCTTTAATGATTTCGGTCTAATGAACCAAATCGTGTAACATCGATAAAATGTTTAAATATATTAATTTTATTAACATTTATATTAGAAAAGCTTTTAAAAAGTTGCGTATTACTTTAGTTTATCCTTAATCTAATCGCTACTGTCACTTAGTAATGGTTCTTAAAAATTCACACTTACACTTTCTTTTAAAATAAATTAATATGAATCAGTCGCAAATTAATAGAAATTGCCAATAATGATTACTAAAACTAAAGCATTTTCCTCTTAAAATAATATATGTATAACTAAGACTTTTTATAATATAAAATTATAGATTATATACGGCATTAATTATAGAGAAGAGAAAAAACAGAGAAAAACATTGAAGAAATATATTTTAGCTTTTTTATTTAACCTTGATGGAATGTTACACCTAGCGGAGCTTATTATAACACCTTAGTCTATAAAATACATTAACATTTCGTAAAGGTATTGAAAATTATACGAAAGATGGCGCCACAGTAATATGAAAAAAAGCTTTCGGTTATTTTCGCAGTATACGTAGTAGATGGCACTAAAGTAAAACAATGCGAAGCCTTAGAAGCTACAATAACAAATTTCAGATCATTTTAATCGAGAATAAATGTAATATATTTTTTTTAGATTAAAATAATCGAAAAAATAAAAATTTACAATATAATTACGATATCATTTTAGTTCAGCCATAGTCAGTTGAAAGTAATTCAATAACAACTGCTTTTCATCACAAACTAATAATAGCCTAATTATTACCTTGTTTTAGCTTTACATGTTTTTCACATTATATAACACTCTTTTCAATATTTTAAGCTCAAATTCAAGACTGTGTTGAGTGGCGGAACTTAACACCGCATTTTGACTATCAGATTTGGGAAAACGAAAATATCAATTCAATCCCCATGTAAGGATCAACCCCACAACTATCACATTTCTAGGTAGAGGCTGGCTTATAGCCTTTGTGGGGCCTTATCATTGATATAAAAGTAATGGGAAGGTAAGGTTCCAATAAAATTCATTTATATATAAATCTATATAATTATAAATTGATATAATTTAAATTAACTTAAAATATTATTACTTACTTATTATTATTTAAAAACATATAAAATCGATTTTAAAGACATTCGACAAAAAGTGGATAGCAATTTTCCTTTTCATCGGCAACCGTTCGAGCGATAGGCGCGTGACTATTTCTCAATTTAATCATAGTATTATTATTGAGCGTTACGTTAGAAAATGTCTCTATAATAATATTATTATGTGGATGCTTAACTTTTAGTGATGGGAGCTGTTTCGCATGTCCCGATATGAAACCGAGTTCTCGACAAATCGATTCTAATTTGGATTTTGTATGGTTTTGAGTCGAATAGCATTTCGAGTACCACACGCCGTGAGATCGAACGATCACTTCTCCAATGCCGTGGCTGAAATAATGTAATGTATTTTAGTATACCACATAGTAAATGTATTTGTATGTATATTATTATAAATTATAATAAATTTTGCTTAAATTTTTAAATTATATTTTTTATATAGACTTTTCGGTATACGTCCAAGAGTCAGTCAAATATCTAACTTAAAACTCATATCAGAAATACTAATGGGTAATAACTATATATTAATAAATACTAAAGTAACAAATACATAAGTAGAAAGACAATATGACTCTTCACCTATTATTTTGAACATATAATAAAATATAATGTAATTTTTTTTTAGTTTTATTCTGCACTTGGTAGAGTCGTAGAAAGGAATCTGGGAACGTATGGTGGCGTAGGCAAAAGGGGCCTGAAAACCTAGTGTTAAGATATTCCGTTCTCATTAAGATTATTTCCGTTCCTCACTTATCGTTGAATTTTAAAGGCATTCTAGTTAGATTACGGAACTAAACGCTGCGTTTTGTTTCGTTATCAGTATCTACAGTCACACGCTTGTGCCCTTGTGCCATGAATGGCCTCAACTGAATAATAAATAACGTATAATAATCTACTCATGAGTTAAATACATACGGGGTCCCTTTTGGTGCGTTTAGTCCCATGCAAGCATTCTCATCCTCTCCATTAGGACAGTCGCGCACACCGTCACACACCATGTCCATAGCCACACAGTAGTCCTCATTACTAGATATGCCAGCACACCTAAAATATGTTTTAACATGAGATTTAAGTCTTAAAAAGAGAGAGAGAGAGAGAAAGAGAGCGAGAGATTTAAAAAACATTTAATCTTAATATGATAACATAACTGAAATATTTAATGCTATAAATTTAAAGAATTCAAAGAAATCGTTCAATTTGTTTTTTTAACTTCAAGGTACATTAGGCACATAGCATTGTAGGCGGAGGGAACCTAGTGTAAAGACATTCCGTTCTCCACTTTCTACCGAATTCTGGAAGATTCTGGAAGATTTCCGGAGGGAAGAAATAAAAATATTAACTTTCATTTTGAATGGTAATTGAACCCTGTAACTCACCTGCGCCTTTAAAATATTTATTTAAAAATGTTAAAAATAATTATATCCTTACTTATAATTTTTCTTTGCGAAACATTTACAGAACATTGGATCCTCATCGCTTCTGTCATGACACTGTACGACGCCATCGCACAGCCTCGAAGGCATCACTCGCCTCAAGTAATCAGAACAGGTAGTCTGTTTCGGTTCATCTGTACCATCGCCACAGTCATCTTTGCCATCTTTGAACATCTCCTTTGGTATGCACAAGCCGTTGTGACATTTTAATTGTCCAACTGGACATTCTGTAAAAAAAAAACATTATACTATATTTTTGCCCCTTTTTTGTATTTAATATGTATATTAAATAAAAATATCAATTAGTCTATAGCTGGTTACATTAGTAATCCTTAAACTATAACTATATATTACGTTTAAGAATGTGGTTATATATTAACAAATATTAAAATATAATTTATTAAAACCTTTAAAAAAATCATCACACTGGCCGCAAAACAGAAAACAAATGCTATTAAATAATCCCATTCCAAGCTTAACATAAAAGCACCAACAATTTTCCTAAACTTAATAAAATTCTCAAATATCATTATCAAAGGTTCAACAAATTAAGTAAGAACTTTTACCGCAGCCTCTATAATGCGGATCTCGACTACAAATCTCGTGTTTCTTTTTACAGGATTCCTTGAGTTCATCACCGCCATCCTCACAATCAGTGACGCCGTCGCAGACTGAACGCAATTTAATACACGAACCCCTTTGACATCGGACCCCTTCACAACTGTCGAATAAGTTTTCCTCCATAGAATCTGATAAGTGCTTTTCTGGAGGTGAAAGTATATAAATAAAATATATATTTTTTATAAAATTTCTTATATTTAATTTTTACGATTTTTCGATTATTTATTATTAGGCGAGTGTAAGACTTCAAAATGCCTCGCATTGTCAAAGTAAGAAAATTTTAATAATTAGGTTATCCCGCATCAACGGCCATACACAACAACGGCCTCGACAATATTCTTCTATTTTTCATAGACAGAAAAAAGTATGTATTTATTTATGTAAAATGCAACAAAAATAAATAATAATAAGGTAAATTTAGAGTAGAATTCTGGAGGCATTGCGTGTTGAGTGGCGGAATTCAACGCCGCGCTTTGCCTCGTCACCAGAGCGAAGAAAAGAAAATATAAATTTAAATAAATATTTCCTTTCCTCGAGTGGTGATCGAACCCACAACCAGTCGATTTTGCAGCACACTTTGTGCCCCTGTGCCACAGTTTTCCATTTTAGTCAATCAAATATAAAATTAAAGAGAAAAGTGTTAGGTGGCATTATTTTGCATTCATCTAAGCCGTAAAACGCAGAAAAAGTTTCAATATGCAAAATACTTTTACACCAGATCGATGATCTTTTTTATATGTAACTAGGACATTAAAAATCGATCTATCATTACAAAACGATATGAGAAATGAAATACTACAGTTATATACATATATTACCTTCATAGAATCTTATCTCATGTTTCAGGTTCCCGATGTCGGTGGCTATGATCTTTTCTTCAAAAGCGCAATCCCCGTTGGCCTGTACAAAGGAAGCTGCTGGGTACCATCCTTGCTTTGTGTGACAACTTATTATACCAGCCCATTGGCGTTGCGAGTGAGACTGTAAAAATTTTAACTAACTATAACGGTTCATGAGGTACTGTCGGGTGACAGACAGATAAAAGAACAGACGAATGGACGGATAATCTTTATAATAGGGTTACGTTTTATCTTTTTGGTACGGAACCCTAGAAAAGGAAAAAAGATATAAGGCAGGCTAGGCAGCAAATATTTGTTTTTTAATCATTTTTTAACACTATACTTTAACTTTGTCTCAACCATTCAAAAATCTATCTTGCTAATATTATGTATATTCAGAAACTCCCCTTTTACACTACAATATATATGGCTTTTCTAATAATAATTGAATTGAGAATGAGGATCTGTGTTTGCTCTATCCAAAATGTATGGAACTTACGTATGTATGTATTTGTATGTAAATAGGGTGAAGATGCTTATAAGAAATACTCGTATGATAGAATATTAAATCAAATCATATATACAAAAGTACTCTACAAATGATTACATTCAAAGCCAGGCAAAGCAATATTTTTTTTATCAATTTACATAATATTATAAGTAAAATAAAACCGTTTAATAAGTAACCGGCGGAAAGTGGGGGATGAAAATTACTTAATGGTAACAGAGTGTCTTAACACTTGGTTTCTATATATTCTGTGTACATTGCTATGTGCGGTATATCAACATTCCAACACAAACACACATTCGTAAAGTGAAATTCATTTTTATTTATTTTTTAATTTTGTTTTAATGGCATAAAAACTACTATGACTGATTATTGCCATATAAAAAATACATATTTTACGGTTATTTAAAAAAAATAGTCACATAACTTACGTGGCAAATGCTAGAGTTCTCTTGACGAACAAAACATCGATAGTGTAAGTCGCAATTATTAATTTCTTTTAGGAATACACTAAAAGTTTTATTTTGTTTATCTTGTCCGACTGCCACACATTTTTTATATTTATTATCATCTGAATGCCTAAAAATAATATTTCTATAATGATACCAATAAATATAACTGTTAATAATAGTTTTCTTTCTCATTTCACATACATAGTCAAAAACAAAGATTGATCGTAACGTTTTGTGTATCTATCGCTAGTCACTCCGTTCTCCATTATCAGATTGTTAGTTATCACATATATGCTGAATAACGACATATTTAATTGTTCTTCATATGCTTCAGGAATCGCAAACACGATTATTGTGAGTTCGATTCCGGGAAAATTTAATATTTAATATTAGTAATATATAATTGAGACATTTCTCAACAGCATGAGGACGGCATTGACTTCTTACTTCTTATAAAATTCTTAGTCTGTATTACATAAGTACTTACGATGACGTAATAACCATGGGTTTTACCATCGCCGAATAAGCACCTGGCTGTTTCAAATGTAAAAGCATTACTTTACTTCTATATAAATCTTTAACAGCGTCGACCTGATACACTTGCTCGTACGGACCTATTGTAGCATCTAGTGTTTTGTGTGATCCGAGAAGTATTGAAGCGTAGCGATGACTTAATCTGCAAATAGGAAAATTTCATGGACTTTTAAGTTGTAAAAATAAAGCTAATATTATTTGACCTTATCTATTCCTTGTCTTTCACATTTCTCTCATTTTGTTATATTAAGTTAATGTTTAACACCAAGAACCCCAATACTAGATTTCTAGTACTAGTAGTTTACTCCTCTATAAAAAAGAATATCTACTTAGCAATTTAGTAAAATTAGTACAAATACTTACGTAGCACCTTGCATACATATATTATTTACTAGAACCCACGACAGATCTATTAAAACACCAGTGCACTTATATTTCCCATCAATATACAACTTCGCAATCCATGGCCAGTTGTTGGCCATACTGTGTACTTCCTTCTTATCGCGTATTCCTTGACTTATAAAATTAAAATCAGTAAATAATGAATGATCACAGAATATATAAAGTGCCATACAAGTTTTAGTTATATTTGGCACACATTCTTCTTTAATTAATTCTGGGTTTGGTATAGTCCTTAAATCATCTTTTTCACTTGATTTATATGCAAAGTGTACAGGAATTTTTAAATCGACATTTCTTCTGTTTCTATCTTCTATAACATCAAGATGGAGATTGTTTTTCATATTTACGTGTTTTATAAAATATCGATTTGCGGAACTGTAAAACATAATGTATATAATATTTAGCAATTCTGGTCACATAATAGTTATTATTCTTCTTCTACCAACTTTCTAACATACTTTTTCTATTGCATTTGTAAACATCTAATTTAAGTAATTAAATGATAATTTTTAAAGTAATATGACTGACCTAAATCCTAAATATCGACATATATGAGAGGCTGTTTCCTCTTGTTGAAGTATAGACATGTCGTCTCTACACATGACGTGCCATTTACTATTGTGCCTTTCCGTAACAAAACCTTCCAAATTGACTTCTGGTCTACCATTTAAATCATAAAGTATATTTATTCCATTAGACAATGTATCTAAAAATAAACAAAAAAAATATTTATAGTAGGAGAGTTTTACTATGAGTTTCATTATAATTTCTCTTTCTCTTCAATTAATCTTTTTTTTGTTTATACTAGTTCCCGATACAGAAATGTAATATACTCACAACAATCCAATTCATCTTCTGCAAGAGGGCATTGCGGTATTCCATCACAAACAAACTTAGAAGCTAAGCATGTTTCACTGTGTTTACAAAGAAATTGATCTTCTTCGCAGGTGTCTACAATTTACAATAATAACAAAAATATATAGAAATATAATATTATTAAAATTGTGACTGTCAAATAAAAATGTAACAATACAACTAAAAAATTCCTTTATTCTAATGCAATTTATTTTTTACTTACAACAGTCAATTTCATCTTGACCATCAGCACAATCGAAGTTTCCGTCACATATAAGCTTGCTGTCAAACGATGTCAAATAATCAAAGCAATTACAATCTAACTCATCAGTTCCATCTTCACAATCTGCTTTGTGATCACAACGGGTAATGAATGGTACGGTTTGGTATATCCTGAATGAAAAAACAATTAAAAAAAACAAACAATATTTTTTCCGCTAGTATAGTATAGTGGATTAATGAAAATTGTTCTCGAAAATGGGACCAAAACCTAGCTTGTTAGTTTTACTCTTATTCATTGGAAATTATTTACCGTTTACATTCAAAATCTGAAGGAATACGATGTTTTTTTCTGATTTTCGCTGGTTGGAGTTCTGAAAGCGTAATAAGATCTTCTATTCTATTTGTATCTTCTTGACTATCTAATAATTGATTAAAGTTCATTTTACGATCCAGTTTAGTTTCAGCTTTGTCTTGATCTTCCTGAATAATAGTTGTGTTCGTTGGTGTCATTTGCATTATTTCCTTGTCAAATTCATTTAAATGAGGCAAAAGCCCAATAATCAGTCCTTGTGTTTCTTTTTCAGAATTATTTTTATGTATAGACATATTTTTATCTATTTTTTCTATATTTACATTATCAGTGTTAGTTAATGCATTGAAATTTAATTCATGTTTTGTTTCATTAAATTTGTCAATTTGATCTAATTTAAGATTTGTAGTGATTTTTGCATCATCCCAACGGATGTCTAAAGATGGCGGAGATGTGAAAGGCAGTAACCGTTCTGTAGTTATTATGAATTCGTTACTTTCTAGCCTAGTCTTATTTCTTCCATGTACAGAAGACATTGATTGCAATGTTTCTTTTGAATTTTCTGACATTATTCCAGACTGTTCAAACATATCATTAAAAACAGGATCGGCAGTAATATTTTCATCGAGATTTTCTTGTGAACTAGTGTTTGATATTTCTAATGTCGAAGGATGCTTAATATCGTCGTCAAGGTTATGAATAACTATATTTGGTTTATTATTTTGTATTTTTTTATTTGCATGTTGAAAATTAGATTTATTTAAATTCAGTATTTGTTCAGACCCCTGTTTATCTCCTAAAATGAATATTTCACTTTTAGGTGCATCTGCAAACGTTGGTTTAGCAGTTATATTTGTAATCCCATTATTTAAATAAAATTCAATAATTCCTTCAGATGAAGTAGGCTCTTGGTTAAAAGCAGATATATTTTCATTAACGTTAACTATAGTAATATTCTCTTTTATTTCTACATCATTCTTATCTTTGGTAGAATTATTTGTATTACCATTTTTAAGTATAATATCTTTTTCAATATTATTTCCATTTAAACTATAAATTTTATTGGCTTTTATACTCTCACTTGGCAAAACTTTGTTTATATTAATTATTTCTATAATTTTCTCCTTGGAATTAATATTATTATCCGAGCTCTTCATTTGAACCTCGTTTCCAGCATCACGAGACTTTGTCAATGAAGCATTAGTATTTTTCCCTAATTTTGATTCCACTTCAGTTTTTATACTCGCTTTTCGTGCCAGTGAGTTTTCTATAGTATTAGTTGTGATATCCTGAGATATACTTTCACTTTCACAATTCAATTCGTCTTCTCCATCGAGGCAGTCTATTATTTTATCACACATTCGTTTCTTTGGTAAGCACTTAGAAATCCCAGAATCGCATCTAAAGCCTGGACATTCTTGTTTAGGCTGGATTAGTGGTAATGTATTGGTAGCTGTTAAAAAATATATATATTAGTTTTGTATAAAACAAAAATAAAATGATAATTATATAATTTTGACATTTCAATATCTGCCAAATATTTAATTACTTACATGTGTGATATCTTATCCATGGGACGAAAAGACTGACTCGCGTATAAACACCTGGTTCACCTTTCCTAGCACATCCATCGCCATGACTGACTATTCCAGCAACATACCATTGCTGTGCATTTGCAGGATTTCTACATAGAAGAGGCCCTCCACTATCACCCTAAAAATCACATGAATGTAGTTATTAGTTAAATAAAATATGTAGCATAGCAAACCATATTACAAATATTCGTGGTATGTTGGGGCATCTTTGATGATCGTGTACAAGCGATGTATACAAGTTCGATTTTCATTTAAAAAAATAATCACATTTTCACAATTTGATTTTTCCACCAATTGCACAATATCCCGAAATTGGAGAATAATTTAATCTAGGATGCCTACCTTATTATATATGTAAGAAGTGCGTGAAGTTAATTTAATTTTAGAATGTTTATAATACTATCAATATAAAACAAATATTTTATAACTTTTATTTTCTTGGAATTATATTCACAAACTTTACATTATTTTCTTACTTGACATGCATCTTTTCCGCCTTCAGCGAGGCCTGCACATATTTCTTTACCAGCTTGGTCTTCTTCGTGTTTACAATTTTCCCAAATTGGCACTTCTACTTCTCTCATATGGTCAGCTGTGTAAATATAGTAAAATTTAAATTGCTTTCAGTTTATCTTATAAAAGAAAGCTAAGCTTCATTATAGTCATTTTCAATGGTGATATTTCAATTATATTAACTACAATTGAAATATCAAGGTTACTTATTGTAATAAATATATACCTAAGAAATATCTAATGTTTTACTTTGAATATATCTATATGATGAAATACGTAGAAAATTCAAACAATACCGTACTCTCGTATTTACTCTGATGATTTGGCTATTAAGGTAAAACTAGCCATATTTTCCCATAAATTATGTAGGGCGAAATTTAAAAATTAATATGAATATGAATATGAATAATAATATTATATCTTTGTGTATCCTCATTTCAATTTTTGATTAAAAACTCTCTTCCTACCGATGTACGCGTAAATCATATTACACGATACATTTTATCGCAGTTTTCACTAAATCATGGTCATTACATAACAATGAAGTCGAAAATCAAATATTTTAAATGTGATGCCGTAAAAAAATATAACTAAATTCACAAAAAAAATACAGTTACAGAAGTCGGTTAAAAAGCTATAATCGTGTAATCTAAACAAGAGAAGCAGCAAGAGGAGTACTAGCAAGCAAATACTTACGATCTGGTCCTTTCTCAATTGTCGCTCCCCATCCTACAGCAGTACAAATAGTGCCCGCCTTCGGTCCCCACATAAAATCGTTACCTGCTACTTCGGGACTTGGTAAGCAAATAGGCCTGACCCAACGACTAAATTGTATTCCTGGCTTTACTCGTAATAGGGATAAATCATTTTTCATGTCCTCTTTGTCGTAATTCTGATTGACTATAATGTGGGTAACTCTATGATTTTGTTCTTGAGGAGAGAAAGAAAAACGTCGTAGCATTCCAACTTGAACCTCGTAATAATGTTCCCAGAATCTAAAAGCATTATGCAGTAATATTTGTAAATAATAATTTTTAAATTCTTCTAAGTAATATCTATTTTATAGATTTCTAACTCAACGTAAAAAATAATGTGATAAATATCACACAAATTTAAAAAGATCAAAATGTTTGAAAGCTAATTGAATTGAAAAGGTGTATCTGCAAGTCATGCCTAGCCGTAGATCGCTTATATTTAAAATATAGTTTTATGTTTCACGCTTTATAATATCAAGACATTTAATTCTAGTCTTTTAGTCCGAATTCAAAACACTGCGAGTTGAATGGTGGAACTCAATGATGCACTTTGTCTTACGTACTACTTGTACGGAAATTTGGAAATTATTAATTTCTTTTTCATTGATACCAAACCTAGAAACATGGCATTTAAGATCCTCCTCCTACATCCTCCTAACCTACGTCGCCACAATGACATCAAAAGATATTTTTAATCCAATATACAGATGGCAAAAAAATAATTGATTTCTTTATATTTATTCTTACTACTAAAAGAAGTAGGTGTAAATATAAAATATATTACATATGAACACAATGAGCGGCAGACATAATCCAATTCTGATTTACGATGACACCCCCGCAGTGGAACATGCCGTCTCTATACAATGCGACAGTCCATGGCCAGGCAGCAGGCTGACTAGGTTTCCCACCTACGACCCTGCTTTCTGCTCGTTTCTTACGAATTTCATCTATTTTGTGAAAAAAATCATTACATGTTTGAAGCCTAATATAGCCAAAATGAAAAATAATATACATGTTTATTTTGAATTTATGATCGTAATGTTTTACTATAAAATTTTCATTTGCATAACAATTTAGTTATTTATTTCCATGTGCATAATACCAAACTCAGTTGGTTCAATAGCAAGATTATCTATGTGATTTCTTTTTTAATTTTAATTATTGAGTATAATTACAATATCTACAATAAATATTTTTAATATAAGAGAAATACACGAAACTTTCAATTTTTTCCTATCGATTTCCAGTCAGTATATTTTATATAAGTAATAGTCAGCAAACTCAAGCAATAAATACTATAAATAGATAACTTTTAACTTTATTAAACGTGATCTTACCTAAGTAATTCAAAAATGTTTTAGGTCTCATGCTTTCATTTGTTACGTGTCTCTTCGTTCGATCGTAAAAGTTCGCAGGATGTGACCTTTGAAGAAATCTTTTGTTCCGACCATATAAACGACTTTCCATTGCAGCGTTCTGCAATAAAAAGATCGTAAATTTCAATGTAAAGATGATAATAATAACTTTGTATCAAAAGTTTGCTAAATGGACTTAAAATATATACTACTAAATATATACATATATTATTTCAAGTCAAACAGGAGATTTTAAACTTCTCATTCAATAATTATAATATGGAAAGGATTGACTTGGACAACGTAACCGGCTTTTAATTTAATTTCTATAATTTAGTAGTATAATTTAAGACAACCATTATATCATATTCCAGACTTATTAGTACAAAATAATTTATCCTTTGAAAAATGAAATTTGGCATGCAGATTTCTTGACGACTGTGGGAGGAACACTAAAGTGAAAATCGAAATTACAAACTAAAACTCGTTCCCAATAAACGTACTAAGCTTAAATACTATACCAACACAATTAAACATTATAATAAACTCGGCACTCACAGCCTTAACGAGGTAAACTCTCCAGTTGTTACCTACCTCTAGTAGCTGTGAGGCGGTGAGCACTCTCGTCCCGCACAATAGGTCGGGACAAGTAACGTATACGGCAGATGAGTTCATGCAGGTGTTACTCGTGTGCACGAGACCTCCTGGTGCTGTGCTTATGTAGTTCACTTTGATTAAAGGATCTATTTGCAACACTTGGATGTAAGGTGGTCTAGAAGGAAGGGATATTTGTAGTTTCTAATTTAATGAGGATATATCTAAATACTAGTTTTCATTGTTTTTGTTTTTCAGATTTGTTTCTTTTTCAAAAAAAAAATGTATGTTTAGATAATCTATAAATAAAAATTAGGTGACAAATTGAACACAGGTTCTTTCTTCAATCTTCAAATAGGTTGAGACAAGTATGTATACAGAAGAGGAGTTATTTTTCTGTATGAGACCTTAAAAATATTACTTAAAATTTAATATTAGTTACGATACTCCGTTCCCCACTTATCACCAAATTCTGGAGGCATTGCATGTTGAGTGGCGGAACACAACGCCGCGCTTTGCCACATTAAACATTTCATTTCCCCAAGTGGAAATCGAATCCACAAACTGTCGCTTTGACAATCACACTTTATGCCCCTGTGCCAAAAATGTCCTTAGCTCACCTTATTATAAGTCCAGTTTCTCGGCGACATGCGTCATGAGCCCACATATAAGGGTGAGAACATACTGCATACCAATTGCCTTTGAAGTTTCTATGTAAGAAGCCTTCTGTGTTCGATACAGAAAATAGCTGAAATTAAAAATATTTAGATAATAAAATAGTTAATCTTGTTATAAATATGGTGTTTTATATGGTTCTTTTACTCTTTTTGTGACAGCCAAATTTCTTATTCAGTAAAAGTAGGTTTACTTACTGGTTTTTTATGTAAGGTCGGAGCTAACATACTACAATCAATTTCATCTTTACTATTTGGGCAATCAGGGATATTATTGCATCTTTGTTCTTTAGAAAAACAGGTACTTTGCGTGTGCATGTTTATATCTTCACAACTGAATGTACCTTCACTACATCCTGTTTTTAATATCAATATAAAGCAATTTTAAAGAATAATAAAATGTATATAACGTTTTTATGTTAATATAATTTTCTTCAAGGATTTTATTTAATAATATTTCAATAAAACGAATAAATAACATTTAATATAATTGTAAAATTTATAACGATAATAATCACATTAATAATATAAATAGCAGTTATTAGATCTTTAAGTTATTTGAATGTAACTGAAATTAAGCAAAAATCTATAATATAATTCTAAAACATTTACCGTAGCATCCCATTTCATCTTCACCAAATGGGCAGTCAAAATAACCATCACAGATCCTCGATTCATCAACTCGTGATTTACATGTACATCTAGATTCGTCGCTCACATCATCACAGTCAACGTTACCATCGCACCAATCTTTTTCACTTACGCATTTGTTTCCATCACCACAGGAAATAGTTCCATATGGACATTCTATTTCGTTGATTGATGAATTTGTTGTTGCTTCCTTAGAAGTAGTGTCGTGTCTGTTAAATACAGAAATTTTTAAAAGAATGTAAAAATGTATAGAAATGAGCCACTTTGATCAATTACTAGTTGGATGTTGAAATTAAATCAAACGGGGAAAACATCAATATAATAAATATGTAAGTACATATAAATATGCAGCAGATTAAATATTCAATACAAAATACTCTCAAAATTAAATATAAGATGTAATGAATTACTTTGACATAAAATTCATTGCAATTTCAATGTCTTGAGGATGAGGCTTATGTTTGTGTTCTTCTACTTCCCTCGCCTGGTGGTACGGAAAATCAGGAAGTTGTCTGAAATACAAATACTTATAGATGAGTTATGTCAGGATTATCATGATTCAATGGCACAGCGTGTAAACTCACATACGGATGCAATATGAAGCTAAAAGCTGGCCAAAGTTTGTCCCTCATACTTCTACGTACCAAATTAAAAATTTTACCATCTTTATGACGGTCAAAAATTCATACTTTTAAAGTTCACAATCAGAATGAAAAAGCGTAGCTTTGAGTTCGCCACTTGACATGCAATGTCTCATAAATATGGCGGAAATTGGGGAAAGGAGTGTCTTAACATTAAGTTCCCTCTGCCTACCCTACTATATGGGTAAGTATATGTAGGATACAGCGTGAAGCTAGCAAAATAATTAAATAAAAAAAAATTGTAGAACTTTAATATCATGAAAGAATTTCTATTCATTGATACCACTCAACATTTACTAACCTTGGATACGCTGGATGTAATGGATATTCGTGATGTGGAGCATCATATACACCTTTAAAGACATGAATAAATTATTGATTATCAAGCATAGATGTAGAAAAGTGGAGCAATTAAAATAAATTGCCATGCATTAAAAATACTTTTTTTTTAAATTACCTTGCAAATCAGGGTTGCCTTGTCTCATTAAGCGGGATAACAAACAGTTATCTGAAAATTGTGGATTAGTGACGTCACGTGGATATGCCATAGGATGCGGAAAATTGGAGTGTTCAGGTATACCGTAATTAATATCATGGTCAGGGTTCAATGAGATCAAATTCTTCATTGGTCTAAACAAATCATGTATATGAATAGGATTTGTATCTCTTTTTGATACATCTGTTGGGATATCTTCACTCATATGCCTTTTGTTCTTTTCATTCAGCGCGCTCTCTGTACTTATTAAGTCATTTTTGTCACCTTCATTATTTTCACGATGATTCAAAAAATTATTCTCTGTTAAAGATTTTATTTTCATTACAAGCTCACGGCATACGTCTTTGTGATTTTCTTCATTACATAAAACGTCGTGCTCAGCTATTAATTTTTTAGCTTTTTGTATGTCATTATCTTTAAATTTTACGTGATTCAAATTATGTTTATATAAAGGTATTGTATCTCTTTTCTTTCTTTTATTTATATTTAAAAATGATTTGTGTATTTTTATTAATCTGTTGTCATTGTCCATTATAGATGTATTCTGTGACTCTTGTAGTTCTGTTGCTATAATTACTTCGGTATCTTAAAAATACAAAGATGGCAATTTAAGATGTTATATAAACAATATATTATAATGCATGCGTAAATGATTATTTTACAAACCATCTTTGTACAGTAGCGTAAAGATCAAGAGGTAGAGTACGACAATGGAAATAATTAACAATGTGATGGCCAGTACTTGTTGAAATTTGGAAAAGCATTTTGGACGACTCGCTCTACTCGCTCGCTCGACTCGCTCTATAACATAAAAGAAGAAGAGTATCATATAAGAAGAAAGAAGAAAAGTATAACTAGGTAGTACATGTAACATATTCAAATGGTTTTAGTAATAGTATTTTAACATATAATATAATTATGTACATAATTTTAAAAACTATATTTTGCGAATCAATTTAGTTTATTCATTAATGTTAAAATTATCATGTTTCATTAAGGATAGAAGCAATTTTCAAACAATATGCTAATGTTAAAAGTAGATACAGAACATAAAAATTTAAAGTTTACATTACCATTAGCATTCGTCTCGGCCAATCCCAAAGGAAGGAGACCGACTATTTTCTTTTCTTTTGTATTTTCACTCATCATCTAATGAAATGGAATGAATAAGTAAGCAAAGACAAAAGACAACAACCGATGTTAACTTCTTTGGAAAATAAAATCGTATTTTAAAAAAGTATATCTATTTCATTTAAGGAGAGAAATTAGTACTATTTTATTTTTAAGATAGGAATTGAATCTAGCTCGATAGTTTATTAAGCATAGCTGAATGTTGAGAAAGTACTCGTACCTAGTTTCAAGAAAAACTGTTCCCACTTCCCGCCTGAACTAATGACATTGCGGGTTGATAATAAGTAATTCCCTCAACCTCTAATCTATTTTATAACTCATTGAATTTACTGTGCTACTGTGCTTTGAAGAAAATTCACATAATTTTACTAGTACGTGACAACTAAATATAATTTAGAAAAAGGCCTTTATATAACAAATAATATGGCAAAAGTTATCAGACGACAAAGTATGATTGGTTATTTGGATTCTAATAATAATAAAATGTTCTCGTCATTTATTAATATTCATATTGTTTATTCAAGGGATAGTGTTATACATCTTGTATTTGCTGACCGTTTTTATATAAATGTCGTATAAAAAAGTTGGTACCTGAAAACTGTACCTCAAGTAAATAGAGCTCCTTTATTTGAGGGACGACGTTTAAAGGATATATATGTGGATTAAAAAGGTTTCGTGTTACGAGACTTTTAAGTAATATATTTCTAGTCGTAAATAAAAAATATTATATTGTATACTATGTACCTATATATCATAAGATTTTTTAAATATTATACACGTGTATAGATGAGATGTTGATTCAACACTTCCATGCTTTATTAAATATAGAATAACGTGGCATACGACTACTGTACATAGTATTTAGAGCTATACTGCTATATAATGCACTTTATGTATGATTCAAAAACTTTTATACAGATATATCAAAGAACACAAAATGTTTATATTTTACTAAGAGGAAACTGAAAAGTTTCCATAAAATAAAACAAAAAAATAACTCGCAAAAAACTAATTCGCAACTAACACTCGAATCATTGTCCTTATATTTAAAATACCATTAGAAATACTCACATTTACTCATGTAAATTGAAACTCTACACTGTCACCAAATATTATCCATATTTTTCATATAAAATTATTATATGTACTTACATATAGCATGACAAAAGGCTACTGTCGCGATTTGCTGTACAAAAATTCAGGTCGTGGATTTTGTTTATGAAGACGTTTGTAAAACTGCTGACCATATTCCATTGTTTTATTTTATTTAGCACACAATTACATTTTGTACTTGATTGTGGTATTTGCTTATTTTATATCATAATTAAAATACAATTTATATCTCTCCTTCTATGGGTTCCTCATCAACCCATGGAACATGCAATATTTCAATAGGCATTTCAATATATTATGTATTTCAATTTTGCTATGGGTCCCCTTAAGCCTGAATTTGGCTTGCAAGTCTCAGACGCTGTTTTGATCTTCGTCCCGACATCCGCTCTTCTCTGGTCCGATTGACCTTGACTGTGGGTCATCTGTTAAGAAGATCAATTAAAGAAAGATTTCTGAGAGCGCTCAACAGAAGTGAAGAAAGCTATATCATGTTTTCATAGCTTAAACCTAATGTCCTTACCAAGAAGACAAAGGCTTCTAGTTTTTTTTTCAGCTTCACACTGCATTCCTCATATAGCAGGGTAGGCAGAGGGAAGCTAATGTTAAGAAACTCCACCTAATTCTGGAGGCATTGGTTGCTAAATGGAACGCTTCTATTTGCCTCGCCACAAGAGCGAAGAAATGAAAATATTAAATATTTAATTTCCATAATCTTAGCACCGGTCGTCTGTATTGCCGCGTACAACATTAAAAATGTAAACTTTATATTCTTATAGTGCTCGGCTTTTAAAAGGAGTGGGCAGAGCACACCCATTAGTTAATTGATGTTCTTTGATAATATTTTCTTCATGTAATAATTATTCCATACGATAGTGATGTTTAACTTGGCTACTATCATAAATGTCTTATATTTAAACATGTAATAGCAACGTTAAAATATCCACGTACTTGTGCAGAGGTAGTGGGATCAAAGCTCTGCTAATTTATAGAAGTAAATGACAGTTAAATATTGAGTGACACGTAAATACACAACATATCCTGACTAAGTTACAAATAGCAAATAGGTTTCCCCTTAGCTTCACGCTGTATCCCGCACACAGTAGGATAGGCAGGGGAAAACTGGTGTTAAGATACTCCATTTTACACTTTCTGCGGAATTTTGGAGGCACCTGCGCGTTAAGTGGCGGAACTCAACGGCAACGGTTTTCCTCGATACTCGAGTGAAGAGATGGAAATATAAATTTTATATAAATATTTCATTGCCTCCAGTGGGGATCGAACCTACAACCAGTCGCGTTTACAGTCAGACCTTGTGGTCGATCGATAAAATAATAATAAAATCTTTTAAGAAATTAGTTTAAAGTAGAAATTTTTTTTAGAAGAAATTAGCTTAAAGTAGAATTTTTTCTAACATTTTCTCAATTGTTTAAATATTATAATATAAATCTAATTATCCCACTTTTATCTATTAGTTTAAAACATTTAAAATATAAATGTATTTTAATTTAACAACAGAAATGAGACACGTCCGTATAATATGTAATTTAACTTTTATCAAAGACTTTTACATTGAAAGGATCTAAAGTGTCCAATTACATAGCAATTTTAAAGGTCGCTGTATAATTGTGGAAGTTATCTAATATTTTTTGAATAAGTCAGAAGAATATTTTTTTTATTGAAAATATTGGATTGGTTCTTTTTATTGTGTGAAAATATTGTCAGAAACAAGGAAACGTAATTACTTTGTATTAATAAGTAGTTGTGGGTTATGGATTCCATTTACACTCAGTGGAATTAATGATTGATCATTTCATAACTCTGGTAACGCAACATTCCTTTTCATTTCCTCTAAAGCTGATGAAAGTGATAAGGAAAGCGTGACGCGTGATGTTGCTTCTAGAGTCAGATATTTTAACTTCTATTAGAACTCACATTTAAAACTTCTTATTCAAGGCCAAAATCTTTTTCTAATGCCTGAAAAAGTGGATATGTCCTCCCATTACCTAAACATTCGAATCCTATTCCCTTATAACCTGAAATGCCATGCCATCTAATGTTGAGAAACTTTATGTGGCTGAAAGAATTATTTATTCGTATAAGAAATCATAATAAAAATGATTCATTAGAGTCCAGTCCAGCTTTGCCCTAGACCTATTGACCATTATTATTAAATGTCAGAACCTGACAGAGAAATGAGACATGATCGGACGTTGAACCGAAAACCCTCGCACGAGAGCTATCCCATTTCGCCACTACAGCCTTAATAAAACAATATAAGTATATCCAGAAAAGAGAGAGAGAGAGAGAGATATCTTTTTTGATAAACGATATTCATTTTACTTAACATAAATATATAATAACATGTAATATTTTCTCGTTGGCCGACTTCGTCCCCACAATTTGCCACCTGCCGTGCGGATATTAAAGCGACTTGTTTTTGATGTGATGAATTTGTGTAAGTATAACGTAAGAAATGTCAGTGACACGAGTAGTTTGGATAATATTTGGTAAAAATAATTAATTACATATACTTATTTATTTTTACCAAATTTGATCATTATAAAAACCTTCATGGCACAGCCTATTACTGTAAACGTGGCAGTTCGATTGCCAGTCGAGGGGGTGAATTATTTTCATTTTATTGCTCTGGTAAGAAGATAATGTATGGTGTTGAGTTCCTCTACTCAACACGCAATTTCTCTGAATCTAGGAAAATAGAGAACGGAGTTTATATAGATCTACTACGTTCCTTCTGTCTACCATAATTATACTCATATCTCTTTCTGACGACTGAGCTTGCTAACTTTTCAATTCCTTATTGTAGTTATAAATATGATTCACTTGAATTGAAATTCGAACCTCTTCCCACCTGCGAAACAAAAATTAGACCAAATATCAATATAACGTTCCTAAAGCTAACATTATATGAACTGGTGAGTAAGGGGGTATTCTTACAATGCGCTGGCCGTCACAGTCGCGCATATATAACCATATAGGCAATTATTAACACTATTTGGTAGCCATGTAGAAAATTACTCGCTTTCTTTTGCTTTGCCTATAAAATAGATATCCTAGGATTTACTTCTTATTTGAAGTGTAAACTTTATCAAGGTTAGTGCAAAACGTTAAGCAAAGCTAAGTAAATTATTAGAGAAAAGTGAAAAAGATTCGTATTTCGTTTAATCAGGATTACGAATATAAGCATACATTTTATTCGCAGTTGGGTAAATAGAAACTGGATTCTTTAATACATGTATATCCATGTCTAATACCCACTTATATATAAGTAATTTAGGCATGTAATTTATCTAGAGAACTTCTAGGGGATCCAGGGTTTCTACAATGGGCACAAGAATGTTCTAGAGTGGGCACGACCTACTAATGGATAGTCGATTTCAGACTAACGATATATCTTATCTTTTTTAACCGACTTCTGTAAGAAAAGGAGGTTATCAATTCGACTGTATTTTTATTTATTTTTTTTATGTTTGTTACCTCATAACTTTTAACTGGGTGAACCGATTTTGATATTTTTTTTTTATTTGAAAGGTATAGTTTCCCGAATGGTCCCATTTTTTTTTGGTCCATGTCTGACAATGGTATGGTCAAGCTACCTTCTACAACACTCTTACTACAATATCTAATTACTAAGCCTGTTTTCTTACTTGGCACCGACTTCAAAATTATAAAATCTTTGTCACATTATTTTTCACTTTTTAATTCGTTATGTTAGAAGTCGGTTTTTCTTTTTGTTAAAAAATAATTTATAATTCACCAGCTAAAACTATAACATTAGGCAAATTCTAAGTAATCTTGTGAAAAATAATAAAAAATCTATAACTTTTCAGTTTTCACAAAACTCAACGCACGTGCAGGAGATGGCAGTTATATTCTCGAAATGAATTACGTGACTTTGAAAACGTTTAAAATGAAATTCACACTTCTTATTATGGCCCTAGCGGTAGCTGCTTGCTACGCGGAAACTGATACGGATACATATTGGAGTAAGTTTATTGCGGATTTGTGGCTCGAAGGTACAGATGTTCTGAGGATCATCTGGAGAGACTGCTCTAAGAAGGTAAATCAAATTTATATTTATCATCTTCAAAAACGCCATGTTATAAACGCGACTGGTAGGATCGATCCCCTCGGCGAAACTCAACGCCGTTTTGCTTCGTTACTAGAACGAAAAAATGAAAATAATAAATATTTCAATTCTTCGAATGGCAATCGATCCCACAACCTGTCGCGTATACTGTAGCAAGCTTGTGTCCCTGTACCACGACTGGTCTCAATTTTGTTATATGCCATTTTTTTTATTTCTCTTACCTATTTAGTATCTAAATATATAAAAAAACATATATGTACACTATAGAAGTGAAATGAAAATGATTTGTATAACAATTATTCTGTCTTAATATTTCATTCCTATTTCATTTCTATATTTATTCAAGCCTTATAGTATTCGCAATAAAAATATAAAATCACAGTAAATTAATGCGAAGAGGGTGAATAAATCACATATTCAATAATTTCAATGATACGTTTTTTGTGTCTAAATAAACTTTGCTGTTGATATTACAATATATTTTTAAAATTGCAATACTTAAAATTTTTTAGGTTTGATTTTTTAGATTGACTTCTGAAATAGAACAGTGAAAGAAAAAAGAAACTAAAAAAAATAATTATATACCAAAATAATTGAAATTACTCATTTTAGTTTTTTTAACTACTTTAAAGAATAAAATCTGTCGTCATTTATATATTTAAAAGGAAAGTTTAATAACTTAAATCTGAATTACATAGTATATGTAAAGAATTCTTCCCAATGTTGATATACGAAGGAAAACAATTTACCTCCGAGTTGCTTGTGTCTGACACAGTAATTTAATATTGTAGCCGTGTGCAAATAAAATGTAAATGGGCCTTTCTCTTTTTGCTCCTTTTTTACTTTAGAACCCAAAATATCTGATGACGTAAAACAAAAATAAATGTGAATAAAAATATTATAAAAAAAGAAATTAATTAACTGACTATAAGCATGAGGATTGTAGGTTCCATTTCCAATCGAGGAATAAATTGTTTTCATTTCCAAGTTACCAAAAAAGTCTAACAAAACTAACTATTTCATATTTTTATTTCTTACATAAAACTTTAAATTAATTTTAGCTAAATATAATACATATTTTAATATTTGATTACATATTTTTTATATCTTTTTGGCTTATTTATACCTACATGTAGTTTGTCATTAAATGAATATGATTTACTAAACCATTTTTATCTGAAGTTGACATACACTAAAATAAATTTAAATAATCTTATTATAACTTAATTTTTATGTTATTATTTTTTTATTTTAGCTAATTGCTGCTAAAGTCGTCATCGACCAAAAGGAATATTTTCCACAATTTGCCAATTGCATAAAACGTAAAACGTTGAGAGCCCTAGACCGCAGCCTTAGCCCAGACGTAGTGCCTATCGCCGACGGAGTGAATCTCGTCAGATTTGAACTGGTTGACCAATCTGGGAATATTATACACGAAAACTATACCAGGTTGGTTTTGCTTTTTATCTTTTTTATAGCAAAGTATTTATTTCATTTTCCCGCTTTACACAGAACGTGGCGCTGAGTTTCGAGCGGACCCAAGCGAAAGCCAACGTCGAAACCCAATGTATTTTGTCTTATCGAAGCAGAAGACTGACCTACTAACCCTACCCCTAAATGGGATTCAAACCTAAATTCACTGTGCTTAATTTAACTATTGTACCTATTTGTCACAGTATATTTACCTCTGTATACTCATTTTAAACCACCGTTAAATGGTTATGCTAAATTTGAAGGATTTCAACCGCTATTAGATTATCTGTAATTATTCAAAATTTCAAACCAACACTCAATTACTTTGATGGTAGAAGTTTCGGAAAGTTTTCGATAGCTATGTACCTAGATAAGACATGACGTTAGTGGATATATATATATGGCGCAGGGGTACAAGTGTGCGCAACCCAGCCATATTTTGAGTTCGATTTCCACTGGAGGATTTTATTCTGCGCTTTCTATTTATTAATACTACCATTTATTAATACATTATTGTCTCATTTTTTTATTTACGGCGTAAACAAAAATGAACTTAATGGAACAAATCCCCAATTCTCCCCGCTCGCGGGTTCGCCCGCTTGAACCGCACAACTATTAATTTACGAATCTGATTTTTTTCTTGTTTCATAATATTATCATTATAAGGACAATATCTATACATTGATATCTAAAATTTTATTTAATTCAATGAAACACTTATTTTATAGTAGATAATTTTGTCAAACAAAACACTTTATATTGATATTATTATTTTATTTATGAACCGATTTATATAAAAACAACACTAAATGTCAAGAGAAGCCAAAATAAATTAGTGAAAATTGTATTTAAAACAGCTCAGCCGTTTCTGACATTACCGCCAACTATAGAGACATTACGTATGTAAGACATTGAGAACCATATACCTACTTTCTAAACATTGTATCGAACCTACTACCAACGTGTGTACTCTCAGAAACCCTAGCTATGTTATAATGGCGTCTATTTTTTTATATTTTTAAACACAGTGAAGATCAATCAATAATAGTTTACAGGAGTTCAGGTGAATGCACGCGAAATAATTTGTCAACGTCAAACAAGTGGGTCTCGAATACAATTGCGTAAGCTCTCTGATTTCGTTGATGTGACGAAACCTTTTAGTAGGTAGAACAAATATGCTACTTTGCTATACGTGTTTATTATAACATTTATTATTAGAATTATGTACTTACTTAAGTAAGTACATATTTTTATAATTTGAATGTATAATTAAAATAATATTTTATATTGAAATTTAATAGACGCCATTTTGAGTTCCACTATACAGCTTATATCTGTCACATTCTACTCGAGTTCAGTTTTTTCGCCTCGGCCTCTTCTATTCCCGACTTTTCGCCGTACTATAGAGTTATTGCGAGTCGAGTGGCGGATCTAAACGCCGCGCTTTGCTTCGTTACCACAGCGAAGAAATGCAAATATTTCCTGGAGTCGAACCCACAACCTGTCGCGCTTACAATCGCACGCTCGTGCCTCTGCACCACGACTGGCCTCAAATATAAATGATAGTATTTATATTGACAAAATATACGCGAAAAATTGTATTTTTAAAATATATTCAAATAAGTTTAAAAATAAGAAATAAAAATAGTTTTCTGCAGCCTTAGATTAATCACCAATAGAAATTAATTAAATTTTGCACAAAATCATTGATGTTACTTAGGAAATTAAAACATTTCTTCGGTTTTATTGTGGAAATTTGTATGAAAATGCAGATAAAATCGCGGGCTCTGCTAGTATGGACAAAATGCTTTTAACATCAGGCGGCGCGCGGCGGTTCTTGTTCGGATAATCTAATCGTTACTTTGATGTTAAAGTAGTGGAATATATAGAATATGATGTTACTTAAAAAGAAAATTTACTATCTAATATATCAGTAGAGTTTTGTCTGTAAATTCCATGACATATTTTAAAAATATTATAATAATAATGCGGCCACCGAGATTTAATGTCTCTTCGTACACCAGGGTTTAATTTCTTATTCAGATATATGTATGTGTGGGATTAAACGTGAAGGTATAACAAAAAATATATATTAGTGTTATTCAAATTATACAAAACTATTAAATAAGAAATTTTGCTAAATTTATATGATAGTAAATATATAAAGTATAAATTAATTTTAACACAATATATTTTAAATAAGGATCAAATTGACGACCTCTGGCTTAGTACTCAACTGTAACCACTGAACTATTAAGACAATAAAATATAAGAAAGTTCCAACACTCTCTTCTATATTTCTCTCCTTCTTTAATAATATTCAATAGTCATTCAATTCGTTTTAGCTATGACCAATAAAACATAAGTGTATCGGAATCGCGTAAATTGAAATATGAGTGTAATACTCGCTGAACGATCCGATCCATATTGAAGAGTGGGTAATATGTAACATATATGATATATGACAAGTGTTATCATGATATCGATAATTTCAATTTTAATGTCGTCATAATATATCTGATAACTTTACATTTACTTATTGATAACTAAGCTTTATATTAATCTACTTTTATACTAATTTTATGGGGGGTAAATCTACCTTTGTGGGGGCAATGTGACGATTCTCACTCGAATGACCTAATTTTTTTTACTTTGGTAAAATTTTGTGTAGCGTTGAGTTCCGCCAATGGAAATGTCTCAAAATCGAATGGAAAGTGGAGAACTCAGTGTCTTGATTTAAGGTTGTACTAGAATTGTATCATGGGAGAAGACAATGATTTCTTAAGTAACATAGATAAGGTGCAAGTGAGACTTGTTTACTTACTCGGAGATTTAGGATTCGAATACTTTTTGAGGAAATTTTTAATTTAATTATATAATATCTACTCAATAATCATCGAAGTCGCGTGTTGAATGACAGCGTTAAACGCCGCACTAAGCTTTAACAGAGTGGGAAAACGACATTTTTATTTTGATTACACGTCTAGGTTGTGATTCAAAATCATTCCTTTATTCTAGATTTTCTTGTTTATTTTAAATGTCACCATACTGTAATGATTTTATATAAATAGTTTTTATATTTACGATAATTTGTTATAGAAAAATGTAAATCAACCTCTTTGTTTAATAAAAAGATATATTTGAAAATTTATACATAGAACTAGCGCGACGCTTGATGTGTTGAAAATTCTGATGCGCATTGTTAGATTTGGAGCTGAAGAGGAAAGTGGTCCTCTAGAATAAAATATTGTATTATAATTTAAGATATCCATTGTACAAGCCTAATGGTATCTAGCCCTGGAAGAAGTATAAGTTCTGTAAAAGTCCTGAGATATAAATTGTAGAAGCCTAATGTTATTTAGCCCTGGAAGAAATATAAGTTCTGTAAAAGCCTCGAGGTGTTTGATTTCTTTACAATACTGCACCAATATAGCAAATAGCTTAACAATTAAATTACTTATTTTAAGTTATTTTTACAGTACATGGTCAGAACAGGAATTAGAAGAAGGAGAATGGAAAAACCTTGCATTACAAAGAATGGCAAAAATGCTTCGGACACATGTTATCAAAATCGACTTCGATGACGTTAAAGCTGTTGATAAAGGTAAATTTACGTAGAAAAATTTATATAGTAAACTTGCAGGAAGTGGTGTTTCTAATAAATGTTTAGATAGCGTTATCATCATACCGTTTATTTAAGGCCTTTGGATTTTAAATGGGAAGTACCTTCTCGATAGTTACGAAGATGGATTTTTTGATAATATGAAAGGGATGTGGGTTCGATTCCCATTAGAGAAAATATTATTTATTAATAATTCCATTTCTTCGCACTGGTTCGCTTCGACAAGACAAAGTTAGGTTAGGTTAATAGTATTCGGCGGTATGTGGGGAATGGAAACGTTTTAATGGGAACGGAGTATTCTAACACTAGTTTCCTAGGCTCCCTCTGCTTCTTCTATGTGTGCATACACATAGCAGAAGATAGAGCTTCAAATAAAAAAAAATGTTTTTTAAATATTTAGAATTATTAATGAAATCAAAGACAGTCAGTAGTTCATTTACAAATACAATTTGGTTTGCTTCGTAAAGTATTTTGAAGACTAATTAATTGCGTTTTATGACTTGCGCTTGTTAAATTCAATTCATTTTAAGTGGATAAAAGTCGACAGATTAAGTAAATTTGCAACTATTGAAAGTATCTACGGACGGCAAGAGATAGTAAACGTCTAGTATCCAAGCATAAGTTCAAGATATTTGTTCAAGTTATTTAATAACGTGAAATTGTTTTTATTGAAATATTCAAATTATACAAAGAAATCACCAAGCCATTACAATATTTAAGAAATAAAATTCTTAATGAAAAACATGTGTTTTAAATACAAAACCAAAATAAAAATATGTATTTATGGCATTTTCCAAAAATACAAAAAAAACATAAATATTAATAAATTAATACAATCGACAATTTCTTTATACTTTTCACGCTGCAGCATGAAATCTCGAACATAGAAGGGTACTTTTCCCACTTTCCGGTGCCTTTCATTTTCTATTTCTACCAGAATGGGGATTTCCTATTAATATTTTCATTAATTATTGATACCTCCGACTGGGGATCGAACCACCAACCTCACTCATTGCAACTACTGTACTGGTACTAACATACGCCTACACAAAAATAAAACAATCTAATACGTAAAATAATAATAATTACACCTTATTATTTCGTTCGTATAAGTTGTACCTATATATGTTATGTACTCATATATAATGAGCTCACACACTTTGGCTTGCCTATTAGAACATAATTTGCTTTGTAAGAAATTATTATACGAGTATCTCAAGTTCCTCGGATTAATTTTCCACTGAATAAATACCGTTTTTGATAATAATTGTTGTACTTCGAGTTCTATCTTAACCATTTGTTGTTGAGAGACAAAATTTTGTTAAAACTTTCCAGTTATCTTCATTGCCCATAATCTTTTATTAAAATAAATCACCTCCACGCTGTATACCGCACGTAGCTGGGTAGGTAAAGGTAATCTAGTGTTAAAACACTCAACACAGAAATGAAAAGATTAATTAGTAATAATTAATTTCCCTAAGTGGGAATCGAACTCACAATCGTTGCGTTATAGTATCACTGTGTGTGTGTGTATAGCCTCATAATATTAAATGTACATAAATTTTGCTCGATATTGTGCTACTTTTGTATAAGTATTATCGGATAATTGTGACGAAATATAAAAGACAGCCAATATTTACTGTCTAAGCCGTTTTAATTCTAAGAAGTATTTTTAGCACACGATGTCTCAATACATTTAAAATGAAAGTAAAATGATTTGTCAATATTCTAATTTAGTATTATACAAATGTTTTGTCATCATTATTAAATTATTTACATTACCAAGCTAAAAAATTATATTTTTATAAAAAAAATTCAAGCTTCACGCTGTTTTCCGTACATAGAAAAATAGGGAGGGAGAACATGAGAACCTAGTGTTAAGTACCCATTAAGACATTTCTGTTTCTCACTTTCCACCAAATCCTGAGTATATTGCGTATTGGGTACTGTTATATAAATTTTGAATTTTAGTTGAATATAGAGGTCGACGTCGCTACCACATCATGACAATGATGATGTTTGGAATAGTGTCCATCGGCATGGTGCTCATTCCTATGGGCTTCCAATTTTTAGCTGTTCTAGGGGGAAAAGCCTTACTCTTAGCCAAAATGGCTCTTATACTTGCTTCAATTCAGGGACTTAAAAAGGTAAATATGATTTATTTGGTCAACGTATTGTATATATTAAAAATTTAGACATGATATTTATCCAAAGAAGCATAATTAGACCCCTATGATATTGGAGGAAAGACACGTAAAAAGCATGAGGACCCCTCGGAGGGCATGTGTGAAAAGGTTGATGACAGTGGACGAGGTGAAAGAGGTATGTAGAGACCGTAGCGTTTGGCGCTCCGTTCCCTCTGACTACCCCGCTAGGGATAAAGCGTGATGTGTTATGTTGTGTTGATTTGTTATGATACACGAACAAACATTATAATAATTATACTTATCTACGCAAATTACGGATCTACCTTAAATATTTGTTGAGAAAACAAATTATTGGGCTTCCCTTCACAGCGACATTCGAACGTAATTAATTGGCCACTGCCCGGAGTGGGTTAATTGAGTTTACACGTAATTTTAACTGTCACGAGACTAACCTAATTTGGTGAATTTAACAAAATTAAAATATATTCTACCACATACTAACACTTTAATACAAATATTCTATTTTAGGTTGACACATATGATGGGTATCATGAAAGAGGGAAGGTATGATGTTCAGTCAATTAAAACAATGCTTTTTATAATAATCACCTTAAATTTATATTAACTTCAAGTCTAACTTTAACTATCTCTTAAGCCGAATTAATATCACAAACCCTCTGTGCAGCACATTTACTAATCAAATCGGAAGATAACCAGTTAACAGATGTTTTGTTCCAGATTGCTGCAAGTCCGTTGAGCTACGGCTTTTATCACTCTTTCCCACCTTACGAACATTTTGATAAGAGAAGTCGTGATGATTGGCAGAATCAAGTAGATCCAACACAAGCTCATGCACTAAATAGGATTGGAGATTTTAATAAAAATAAGATAATCTTAGCAAATAACGAAAATAAAGGAAGAAGTGAGGACACTACAGGAGAAAATAAGAGAATGTCAAAAGAGTCGATGCTCTACCCTAATGTATACCCTTCAAACACGCCGTTTAACCAGCAGTTAGTAGATCTTACGTCAAGACCAGGAGATGTACAAGCAGATTATTCCTTAGATCTACCGTACAATGGGTTTCATTTTCAAAATCCCTCTCCTATCGTTTCAGCTTGATGTATTTGTAAGGCTATTTAGTGCTCTCTACGATATTGTAACTGGAATATTTTCGTATTTAGCACATGTTTTGTATCCGAATAGAAATATTATTTATAATATTTATTAATTATTTAATAAACTATTTTAAATAAACATGTTTTTTTATTAGACGAGTTAATTGTTGAAGGCAGAAATATGTTAAACGTCAATAATATGAAGCTGGATTTTACTGTTATTATATCCGCTTATTGTAAATCAGTTATATTATATTACAACAAACATTTCTTACATATGTATTACAAAAGATAATTTCCTACTCTGATCAGACAAAACCTAATGTCAGTTTCGATCCTAAAATAGGGCAAAAAATAGAAAATAATAATAATAATAAAACGAAGTGATATTTTTCTAAACTCTCTTTACTTCCTGTAACGATAATTACTTTTAAAAAAATAGATTATTACCATAATATATACACTATTTCCATGACTGATATGAAATTAAATAACATATACATATATCAATTTCAAACGCGCAAATATAATGTATTTAATGTCCACAATAACAACTAATGGACGTTATATTTCGAACGCAATTAACGATGTGGTTTCACTTTTATATGTTTTCATTTTACTACCTTAAGCACTTAAGTGTCTTATATATAGGATAGAAGATTTAGAATTTAGTCTAGTAGGTGTTTAAAAGGCATTGTGACGATAACAGAAATCAATTAATTATATATGTTAAAAAAATCACACTTCACGCTGTATCCCGAACGCAGTAGAGTAGGCAGAGGGAACCTAGTGTTATGACACTTCGTTCTCCACTTCCCGCTGAAATCTAAAAGGCATAGCGTGTTGAGTG
>JAKRZM010001288.1:1139638-1157333 GCA_036379175.1 Heliconius cydno galanthus | reverse complement strand
GGTGCAAATAAGGGGTTGAAAGTTTGTATGGGAAAATTCTTAAATCGCCACCGATTTTTATAAAATTTGATATTTAGACTCTTAAAAATATTTAATTGAACATTTGTTTAATGGTTTTCTAGAATTCGCCCCCTAAAGGTGCAAATAAGGGGTTGAAAGTTTGTATGGAAAAATCTTTAAATCGCCATCGATTTTTATAAAATTTGAAATTAAGACTCTTAAAAATATTTCACTGAACACATGTTTCGTGGTTTATTAGAATTCACCCCTAATTACGCAAGCGAAGCTGCGCGCGTCCGCTAGTCTAATTATAATTATTATTTCAATTTTGCTCTGGCTTTATGCTTTTCCAGGCAGGCAGGCGATTAGGCATAGAGAATCTAGTACTAAGACACTAAGACTAAGACAACCCAAGTGGAGATCGAACCCACTACTATCACGCTTACTGTTAATTGCACTATAGCTTACTACATATAAGATAAAATACAAATACCTCGATGTGTATAGCGATTAAAAGTGCTAAAACTTTTCATAGGAAGGACTTCCCATAGGAAATCTGCCAAATTTACCTTTTCCTTCTCATAATAATCATTATTTTCATAATATACTATTATTATTTTGATCATTATTATTTTTGTCATAAATAAAATATATATATATTACAAATCAATAAATACTTGTTATAATAGAACACGTGGCATATTCCCAAAAGAGATTTTTATTTGGTGGGGCACATAATATGGGAATACACCCAGCCTACGCCACCCACGCGACTATTGGGGTAAATCCCACATTGGTGAAAAAAAGCTCCATTTTTACCCCGAAACGGGCTTACGTAAATGGCCCTATATAGATAGTAGTTTCATGAAAATTCTATGAATGTAAAACACTATTATATAAATATAAAACCGTAAGTGTCTTTGTAAATATTTGCTAAAGAACTATAACTACGTATACAAACACATATTTATCAATTAGATAAGTTCGCTCGTGCGTTTGATAACATTTCATACTATCTTCTATACTACGACAAAAGACACGTAACGGACACTTTTAAACTAAATATGAAAAATATAAGTTTTAATAATAATAGAAATAAGTTTAAGTTTGCCTAAACTTAACTTTAAAGTTTAAGTTTAGAAATATGGACTCTAAGTTATTCAAGTAGAGTCCAGGCGCATATGCGCAGAACAGTCAGTGAGCATATAAAGGTAACGGGAAAGCCTCCCCATTCACAATTCACTGGAAGCCGACGTGGCACAGTGGGAGTTTGAAATTCGGAATCTGTGAAGTTTCGTGTCGAATTTGATTTTATTATTAAATAGAGACTGTCATTATGAAAGCTATTATTTATATGGTAACAGCCGTTTTAGTTTGCAATGGTATAGAAGCACTACTTTTGCCGGTAAGTTTTTGTTTGTTATTTTAATAGAATGAAGAAATATTTTTATTTTTTTTATTGTTGTTAAATAAAATATCAATAATAATACATAGTAAATATATATAAATTGAATTATACAGATAGTTTTACACAAAAATATTTTATTTTATTTCTATAAATATTATTGACATAATTTTTTAATTATTAGCTTAGTAAGTCTCATTTTATGTAGTAAATTTTAATAACTTTATATATTCTTTGAGTCTGCATTTTTTTTAAAAAATAATTTATAAACAATAATATTAATCAATTTATCATCCAGGCTTACGTACCAATTTCAGGATTGTAGTTTAGCGAAAAGTACAACTTATAAAAGTTGACAAACTTAAATTTTCAAGTATTGGCAGGCACAATCATAAAAATGAAATTAACTACAAATATGTTTGTAATATTATTTTTTTTTATTAAATTTCACTAAATCGTCACATTGTGATTTTTTGTTGCTTCTTTTTTGTGCTTAGAATTTTGATATTAATTTCAGCTTCATTTCGAGATAAATAGTGTCGACATACGAACATACTAATAACAAAGTAATCCCATAAGGTTTTTGCTTTTGCCTTTTGAGATACGGAACCCTAAAAATATGAAAGAATAGAACCTTCCTCAATATAGTGATCCATCTTAAACTATGTGATAATGTGTTATGAATATTCCGTTCGGAGCGTTGATAATTGTATCTGCTATGTGCGGGATGAAGAAAGAAAATTTAATATTTACCTAATTTCTTTAATTCATTTTCTATATATTATATACACAAGTCCTTAAACCCTTAATAAATAATTAAACAACTAACCTATATTAATAAACAAATAATTTTCAATGATATCTTTAAATATATAATGTTTACTTTGCGTATGACGCGCTAAATTGATAATATTCTAAATGCCTTATAAATAAATGTGCGACACACGTTTTCCATACAATATCTCAAATATTGTTTCTTTATATTTAATCTATTTTAAGAGATAAAAAATTGTCCTATAAGGGTTTCGTTTTTTGTTTTTGAGATACCGAAGCCTAATTAATGAATACAATTTTTAAACATTTTTAAATTAAAAAATAATATTATATTTTAAAACCACAGAAGCGCAGTGGAATAGCGACTGTAATAACTTATCTTAGATTAAGGGTTCTAAATACATTCGACGTTTTCTCACTGTGGTAAGACAAGGCGTGAGATTAAACTCCATCACTAAATTTGACACTGACTGTATCATGACCTATTGTAAAAAACGTGAAATTGTAAAAACATAGAAAATATAATTTAACATATTAAATAATATAAACAAATGACTACAATAACGGAATTTAACTGTTTTATTTCATACAAATCGAGTATTATTCTTTAATCTCACCCCATATATTCGATTAATTGCTTCGAATGTTTTCACAAAAGGAAAAATTTTAATCTTCCAATGCTATTCAAATATATATTAAGCCGTAAAGAGCTTAGTGGTTTTTATAACAAATAAATGTTTAATTGTTCTCATTTTTTCTCATCAAAATAATAAAAATTGAAGTCAGTTTTTGTAAAAAGCAAAATATACGAGTATATAGACGAATTAAGCGTTAACAAACTTTACTATGCGTTTATCGTTCTTTTAGTTGTGAAAAGGTAGAAAACTAATTAAATATAAAGTGAGTAATGGCGCAGGGATGCAAGTAGTTTAATGCAAAGGCGATAGGTTGTGGGTTCCATTCCCATTCGAGAAAATTAAATATTTAATATTTTCATTTCTTCACTCTGATGTCGGGCAGCGCAGCGTTGAGCTCCGCCACTCAACACGTAATGCCTTAAGAGTTTAGAGGAAAATGAAACTGAAGTGTCTGTATAGAGTTTTTTAATACTAGGCTCCCGGGTTCCCTCCTCCTACCCTACTTACGGGATATAATTTGAGACTAAAAATATATAAAAACACTGATCGTACGTGATGAGTTAATCTCTTGTTTTGCAGAGCACATCTAGTATTCAGTTCGTGAAATCTCACCATAAAACTATAACTCCATATGCTGATAAGATAATATTCAAAGAAAATTAAATAATAGAAATTCAATGACCGAAAAAATAGAATATACGTAATATTTAACTGTAATAATTAAATATTTTTTTGTTAGCATTTCGTTGTAAAACAGAATAGATTCTTCGTTCCTATTCGGAGATTGTTCTGAAGCATTTTCAAAATATTAATTGTATAGCGGCGAACCTCAACGCCGCGATTGTTGATTTTGTTAGGAGCGCCAGAAATAGAAAATATTAAATAATTCGGAAATTCATTCCCCTAGGTCTACAACCGCAGGGTTTGCAGTTACACGCTTGTAACACTGTGTTTCTGAGTAACTACGTGCGTTATGGATTCGATTCCCACTTGAGGGAATGAAATATTCAATATTTTCATATCTTTACTCTGGTAATAAGGTACAGCGCGGCGTTGAGTTCCGCCACTCAACACGCGTTACTTGGACAATTCGGCAGAAAGTGGCGAGCGGAAGTGTCCTAATGGGAACGGTATATCTTAATACTAGCTTTCTAAGTTCCCTCTGCATAGTTATCTTGCTATGTGCGGGACAAAATGAAGCGAAAAAACATATTTTTAAATTACAACTAAACTAGTTTCAGTTATCAAAGAAAAACTAGTTTCCATTTTATTTCGAAAATGGACAGATCCTAATATAAAATTCAACCAACTAGATGTTTCCTTCTATAGATACTTCACTTTGAAAGACAAAATAGTAATTGATGTTAACGTCAATTCGATTTCGGCCTAAATTAACTACCAAGAAAATGTTAACTTTGGATATCAAAGACAGTTTCACAATGTCAAGTGTTTTGTTGGTTTCTATTATTTCAAAGGGATCGGACTATTTCTTCGACAGAACCAAAATAGATGTCGTTTACATTCTGAAATTTGATAATAAATTACATCTTTGTAATCGACGTCGTCTGTCGTTTTAATTAAAAATAATAAGAAATAATTTGGGACCAGTTGTGGCACAGGGGCACAAACGTGACAGGCTGAGTTGGGGATTCCTATTCGAGGAAATGAAATGTAAAATATTTTCATTTCTTATGTCTTCTCAATAAAAATGAAGAAAAGACGGAATGCAAGATCAGTGTTAAGGGACTGAAATGTGTATTTGGGAAGTATGTTAAGTAGAGATGGAAGATACGAGATGGATGTGGAAAGACATATTATACGGCAGCAAAACGTGGACATTGTGTTAAAAGGCAGTTGATGATGATAATTATTAGTTTGATCTTCACCAGGAGAATGAATTATTATAATTTTATTGCTCTATTATGATGAAGCGCGGCGTTAAGTTTCACCATCCAAGATACAATATCTCGAACGCTTTTAGGTTATTTTTCTGTCTACTCGCGTATGTGGTAAGCAATGTCAAGCGAGATTACCATTAAAGTGCTTGTAGTACTTTATTAAATATTATAAGCCAAGTAAGATGAAAATGAAGATGTAAATGTAGGGTATTTCAAATTAAGCTCTACTATAAAATTCCTTATGAACTTTCAAAGCATTTGTCATTTATAAAGCTCTAGAAAGCTTACCAACCAAACGTTTACCACAACTCTAACCATAGGAAGTGTAGGTAAGAAATGAGAAATTTGAGACCTTTGCTTCATCACGAAATTTAACATACTCGTATTGAACCAAATACTCGTTTACACAAAGTAAGAATATTCTATGACGATATTTATTTTGTAAATATGTTGTTTGTATTATCTCTTCTCCAATCTTTATTCACTCACTGCTTATCCTTATTCAAAAAACTCTGAATTTTCCTTATTGCTTTTCATATTTTCAAACTGGCAGTTTTTCTGTGTCCTCTAAACACGCTATGAAAATAAATAATAATAATTAATGACGTCATGGCGTAGTGGCGTGGACTGTAGGTACACGTTACAATTACGGGTTTGAATCTTTAAATAATTTTAATTTTAAGCCTTATTTATTCATTGTATTTATTCTTAGGAATAAAGTAAGGAATTGTGTCCCAATACTACGATATCCCTCTGCTGTAAAGAAAATATTTTCTTATTTAAACCCTAAAAAGACACTCTATAGAAATAATTTTAAAATATCGATATATAACACCGATTGCAGATTTAAAGGTTAAAAAGATTAAAATTTTATATATTTGTTTCATTTATGCAATTTTTATTTCAAAATAACCAAAGTCACATAACAAGTCGAACGATTCGCTTTTCAATGGCGCGCTAACAAGCGATGACTTTTTGTAAGCTTCATATATGGAATATGAGGAAATGCAACAAATTAATTATTTTTGTTAAATTAATATATGTCAAAATTAATGTGTGCGTGGGACTGTAAGCGCGTCTAATTCTGGGTTCGATTCCCAATCAATGAAAGGAAATATTTAACATTTTCATTTCTTCGTTACGTTATCGAGTTGAGGTTGAGTTCTACCACTCAATACGCAATGCTTCCAAAATTCGGAGGTAAGTGGGAAGCGGATTGTCTTAACACTAGACTCCCTCTACCTTATCTGAAATTCTACTCTCTACTTTACTCAGAACTGAGAAAATAAATTCAATCATACCAATAACTTTTATCCAGCCTGTATATTTTATTTATTATTACATAAATTTTAAATAATGTACTGTATATAATCATTTGAATTTCGACAACTGCACTAAATAAAATCATCGACGTCATCATCCTTTACGAATTTAACCTTTTAACCATTTTCATTTCTTGATACAATTATATTTTAGGAGTTGTATTGTGCATTGGGCGCTAAATCTGATTGAATTCAAATAGTTATTTAGTTATTTATATTCTCTAGGTTTTTATGTCTGTCTATAATTAATATTTTCAAAAAATACGTTACTCAGCATAATTATATGACAATTATATTAGCAGCGTAATAAAAAAAATTGTAACACTAACAAGTGAGCCAAGATGAAATATTTTAAATATAAGTTCAAATTTAAGTAAGATCTTCAGAAAAAATTTTCGTCTAAAATTAGAAAAACTTGACATATAATTACTTAGTAATTTTATGTTAAACACGTGCTTAAACTGATTTTACAGCTTTTAAATATATTTGTAGTCCTATACAGTGAATAGTAGGAAATTTAAATAAAATCTATCTTATAAGCTCTTACTCAAATTTCCTAGAGTGGGCGATGGTTGTCCGATAAAAAACATCGTAAAGTTTAAGTGGCCATTGATGAGAAAGGTTAAGAAGGAATATAAGTAAGGAAAAATGCTTCAGTTATGTAAAATGAATTATAATATATATGTACTTTATAATTTTATAGGATTTTTTAATATTTAAACATATAGCTATTGTTTTAAATTAATTCCCCAAGAAGCAGAGTACGCCGAATGATCCTGGCGATAAGGTTTTCGGTTTTTTAAAGTAGCTTTTAGTATCTAAGTTTTTTTTTATATTAAAAAAAGAATATTATATATTTTAATCACATCTACAACAGCCAATATAAAAAAAAATGAATAAACAAATTAAAATATAAATATAAGAAGTTAGCGTACTATTAATTGTTTCAGTTATACGTGAATGAATCCTAGTTATCTTATACAGGGGGTGTCACATTTTTCACCGTTAATAATCTTGCCAACGACCTCCCGAGGGTGTTCCCGGCTTGAGGATATTAATTAAGGCGACAGCTCTAGCACATCTCGTATAATTGCACGCTTTACGTGCTATTTTTTTTTTTTGTATTTGTAAGCTACAAATACTGAATTATATTTTATCATGTTCATATTAGAATAATGAATTTATCATGTTCATATTAGAATAATGAACATGATAAAATATGATTGGTTTTTTAAATGTCATATTTAAAAAAAACATTTAATATTTATTAAAAAAACTCAACTTATTAAACAATTTTTTTTCATATTTACTTTAAGATGTAAAACTTTTAAGTGAAATGTTCCATATAAGCTAATAAAAGAAAAATATTTATGTAGAAGCTTTAATTTACTTACAGTTTGATATAACTGGAAAAGCTAAAATATGACTCATTAGAACTTTTATAAAAGTTTCCTATTTTTTTAACAAATTTGCCATATCATATTATGAAAGATGAGAAAAGAATTTAATAAACGATGAATATTCGCTTTCTCCCTTTGTTATTTCAAGAACATTTTATTATAAAGAACGAGAATGTTCTCATACGTTTGTTCTACGAGAAAACAAGTTTACTAAGTTAATTAACCGTTGTAAGCAAAAGTTTGAGATTAAAGCACCTTGTGGTTTACTTATATAATATATGAGTATCGATATAATATTATTTTTTCCACTCCCGCTACGTTGACATTTTTATGTCTTCTAAAAAAAATTATCCTGCACATGGCAGAAAGGGCAGATTAAAATTCGGAACCCAGTATTAGGACACTTCGTTCCCAATAAGGCACTTCCGTTCCCAACTTTCCACCGAATTCTAACGGTAATTCTAATTCTAAAATTCTCCGATTTCATACTTAATCCTTTAAAAAAATCTTATCACAACTTGTTTTATTTGCCAAGCAACAAGATTACGTCTAACCAAACGAGCTGAGTGATTTTAAAAATGTATGGAGATCCATATATTATGTCATATCAGTTAACTCTAACATGAAATTCCTTCTAATCCCTCCTCTTTAAGGGTTGTTGTACATTATAAATGCGAGTTCCAGAACAGAACCTAAAATTTTAAAGCAATACAAGACCTATTATAAGGGTATTTTATTGAATTGTCCTTAAATTATATGATATATAATTAATATATTTTCAAATAATTGTTGAAGCCGTCGCGATTATTCTACACAAAAAATCCCTTATAATTAATAGTTCCTGAGATTCAATTAAACAAACTCTTCAATTTTATAATACTAGTATAGTATGAAAATATCTAATAGTACAGACACAATGTACGTAGGTATGTACATTTGCTGATCGCCAAACATGCAAATACTGCCAACGTCGATCTTCACACTATGTTCCCTCTGCCTATCCTGCTGTGTGCGGGTTACAGCATGAAGCTGATTTTTTTTTATGATTTATAAAAGTTCAAGTTTTTTATTATACGAAATATAAAAGCGAAAACGGAGTATCTTAACAATAGGTTCTCAGGTTCCCTCTGCCTACCCTGCGGGAGACAGAGTGATGCAAAAAATATATAATTATACTTCAAGTGGAGATCGAACCAAAAACCATCGCACTCACAAATTGATTACACTAACTATTATTTAATAAAAATATTTTATATTATTCATATTTCTTAATAAAGCTAAAATGTCAATGAAAATCTTTGAAGCCCAGCCATATGGAAATCTTCAGCTTTATACAAAAACTGAAATAAATATTCATAAAATATTACTTTCATATTATTTTAATATTTAGTTTTGGAAAAAAATATATAATACTGTATTAAAAGCTACCTTTAAGTAGAAACAGAAATTATAATTTAGTAGTCACGTCTTCACGTTATTGTATTAACTAGTAGGAACTTAATATCAACTTTTTTTTTTAAATTTGATTAATGGTAATTTTTTTAACCTTTTAAATGGACAAAAAATGATATCTCACTAGGTTCCTTATGCCTACCCCTTAGTAATTCAAGAAAAACGTAAATATAAAAAAACTATAAGAAATAAGAAATAATGTCGTTGAAGCCGAACATAAAATGCACTTTCGTTGGCTTATGAAACTATATCACCCGAATCCTATTCACACGCTTGCCACGTACCCTTGCTACAATTGCTGAACCCTTACAATACAAGTTACTTAAGGAAGAATATATTTCGTTGAATTCTCTATATATATGTGATGTTATGTAGATTTTATGATAGTTTGCTTTTTACAACTATTGCGTAGGAAGAGTTTGCACAGCTGGGGCGTATCTATAGATATATATTTGTACATATATGTACTTCATTCTCGTCGTCTCTATAGATACTAACTTAGGTTTGTAAGAGTTAATAACTCAACATTTCAATTCATCAAAATTAATATGAGCAAAGCCGGGAGATAATTTCTAACTAATAATTTATCTTTAGTGAGAATCACGTAGATTAAGTACACAAAGGAAAATAATCATCAACTTAACAAGGGTCGATTGGAGAGCCATCAGCGCCCTTATAGGTGTTCAGCATACACTCAGTTCAAGATAAGTCGTTTGTGTGATAGCAGCCCTCTATGATACTCATCGAACTATTCCTTTTGTATTGAAATTAATTAATAATTAATATTGAAAATAAATGCTGATTTTTTTTTATTATTTGCTATTTTTTCAGCTTCCCGTTATATTCCACATATATCAGAGAAAACTAAACGTAGTGTCAAGACACTTTTCATTTTCGTTTTCCTTATTTTAGTTAGCCTACATCCATGATATTGGTACGAAATCCTTGTTGGGCGAGACCGACTCTCACGACCAGGTCTTTATTAGATATATACATATTAGTTACAAATCTATATGCAGGGTTGGAGAGGACAACGGAGTCAGGCACCTTCTTGGTTTTCAAGAGTACGGCGTTTTCCACTTCCAACACATCGCATCATTGATCCCAATGAAGGTACGAGTATTGTTGAATGTTTAATTTGTTTTAAACCAAATTATTATATGTTTATAGTAAACTAGTTACTTTCTGGCTCTACTTTTATAACCACCTACACAAATATTAAGCTCGGCTAAAGCCTCGTGAACTGTATTTACTATAAATAAAAAAAATAAAATGATTATACAATTAATATTTTATAATTCCATTAACAGATTGTTTCCTAGTAACATCTGAAGAGGGCGAACTCTTCTTTAAATCGCCGTCCGACGAGCCAACAGTGTGTGGTATCTACATGATAGCCGAGCCTGATAAGCGGATCCAGGTCATATTCAACTACTTAGACGTGCCCTGCGATAATGGCGGCTTAGTCGCGGTAAGTGCTAAAACTTAAAGCTTATAGAAGGCTAAAAGCTTTTAATATTATGATAGTCTCATAATGGTCATTGAATTTATATTATAGTAAAGTTTATTTAGTGTTAGAGCGTGTTAACGTGTTAGAACAGAAACAGCCGTAAACAAGCATTTAAAGGCATTTTTTTCACAGGGTCAACTTCTTAAACTTCTTTCGATCAGGGCTAAAGCAATTTAATATAAATAATAGCAAAATCCATAGTTAAAATTTTATTACCATAACATTTTCATATTTTAATCCAAACAACGTAGACAAAGTTGATGAGTTGCCTTCTTCGAGATAGATGATTTCCAATTAGCGAATCAAATTGTTGTTTAACACTAACTAGATTGCAGTTAACTTCGTCATAATTATTTCTTTACAAAGTTATCTTCGTCCAAGGCAATCATTTTATAGTGAAAGATTAAGAAGTTATATAATATCTTATTTTTATTCTTAGAAAGCCTTTTTAACTTAAGAATTGCTTTTTTTAATACTAAAAAAATCTTTTTTTTTTATACTCTGTATATACTATATATATACTTAAAATATATCATTATATTCTATATAGAGTATACCAATAAATATGCAGTAAATTAAATCGATAGGCAGTTAACACAATTTTTAAAATCAATATCACTGTAAGTTTTTTTTTATACATTTGTTTTTTTTTCTTATATGCAGTTCTATAACTCTACGGCACACTTTACGATATTATTCAAAATTTAAAAAAAAAAAACAACAAACACATGCTTTTGCATTTATAAAAAAATATATTAATCTTGATTAAAATAGTATTTTACATCTGAACCCTAACACTAAAACGATACAAATACGATTCCATTTCAAGTGAAATAAACTTAAATCAACAGAGCACGTTATTTGGATAGCTCTAGTACTAGTACTAGTAAACTTTTGCTTTTATTTTACCATTTCGTCATGAAATAGTACTGAAATTCCGAAACGAATAAGAAAATGTATTAAATAAAAACTTAACTCATTCGTTGCGGGAACTATTTTTAAGAACTTTCAGCTTGTGTAGTTGAGGTTGATTTAGGCCCAACTTGAAATTTTCTGTACGGCAATTGAGGTCTTACAGCTTTAGACTTTAATAGCTTGGTAAATGTGGCCTGACCTGACCAAAAACGTGATACGATGTCAATAAATACGAATTTGGTCAATAAATTGTGTGGTTTTGTTTTTAATACTTTTTGGCCCGGGTTTTGACACTTGGTTTTTCTGTGCGTTATTACATGCTAATATCAGAAATGACTTCAATAATTTAAATTTTCGATAAATTTCTCTAATATTTATTTTATTTCATAATTAAAAAAGTTATAAATTATTTTAATCTATTTTTGACAAAATTTCTATAAAATAACTATTTTATTGAATTATTTATAATGATAATTTTTAGCATTACTCACTACTAAATTTTTTTACTACCAAAATGACAAAATAAATTTTCAATAAATATTTATTTTTAGTGGATAGATGGCTGGGAGCTGAACGGGCAGGTATGGCCAGCGGAAGCCTGGGATGACGACAGAGTGGTGGAGTCGTGTGACAAGCGACCCCAACGGAAGCTGGTGTCGCGGCAAAATGCAGCTTTAGTGCAATATCGTGTACCTGCCAGGGGGAAAGGATTTGCTTTAACTATACGACATCTGAGGAATGCTAGACGTTAGTATTTTTATACTTTATTACTGATGGTTTTTTTTGCCTCGTTATCAGAGTGAGAAAATGAAAATATTATATATTTCATTTCCTGGAGTGGGAATCGAATCCATAACCTGTCGCATTCATAGTTCCACGCTAGTGCTCCTGCACCACGACTAGCCTCAAAGGTGAAACCCATTCTGTACAATAATAATATTATGTAAACACATAATATTTTATATTGTAGATGTTCTGTAAATATTTTCTTTCAAACAAAGAATATCTCAAATTACACTAGGTGCTATCTGCGGCTTCGCCCGTTTGTCTAAAGCAATTAATAAACAAGAGATCTGTATGACACCTTAACACATTGTAAGTGCCCAAGATAACACTGAGCCTATAAACAATAGGTCATACCGAAATGATTAATGACATGTAAGATTTTTTCATTTCGAATCAGTAGTTCCCGAGATTAACGCGATTTTCTTACAAAAATTAAGTCCAAGTCCTAAAGAGAATATCATTTTGATAACTAGTATTCACTGTAAGGCAAGACACAAAACGGCTGACTAAATAGAAAGATATTACTATCAAATCTATATAATATTGTATTACCAGCATCACAGCACGATAATTCAATAACAATTCTGTGGTACACTCGTACGTGACATCTGACGTTGTAACGTAAACGTTGGTTTTTATTAATATTTTATTTATTGAGATTAATGATTTACTCTGTGTACTAGTAAGCTGATGAAAATTCATATTTATTATTATAAGTTAAAATGAAAATATACGTTTTCTTTCTAATATTTTTTAGCTTCACGCTGAATTCCGCACCTAGCAGGGTAGACAGAGAGAACCTGGCAGTGTAGTGTTAACGCATTCCGTTTCCGGTGAAATAAAATTTTAAGCTTTTTAGATGTTCTTTAAGTTTGCTTGCAAATATTATACTACTTAATAGAAACATATAAAATATCTAAACAGTTATTTCTTTCTTTCTCGCATAAATGCTATCCCGCGGGATAAAAAGTAGCAGGAATTAAAACTTAAAAGGTATAATATAATAATTTGGTTTCGCCACCCAGTGGAAGATATTTTTCAGTATCACTGAAGCACGAAATTCTCGGACAATAAATAAGCACGTCCCACCCCGTCTCTTATGTTTACTCAACAAATACTGACAGAATAACAATTAGAGTTTGTTTGCGGCGGTGTAATTGTCCATAATGACTTTATTCTTATTTCCCCTATTTGTGTAATACTAAGAGTATTCTTAATAAATGTTATTTATATAAGAATCAAACAAATTTAATTAACCTATTTTAATATAGGTTATAGGCCAGTCATGGCGCAGGTGCAGAAAGTGTGGCTGTAAACGCTACAGGTTGTCGATTCGATTCTTACTCGAGGAAATAAAATATTCAATATTGTTCGGTGGAATTAGTTATTTTCATATCTTGGCTATGGTAAAACAAAATGCCACGTTGAGTCTCGCCATTCACCACGTAACGTCCACACTAGATATAATTTCGTCTTCATTTTCAAGCATTTCGTGTTGAGTGGCAGAACTCAACGCCGCACTCTGATTCTTTAGCAGAACGAGCAGGAAATAAAAATATTAAATATATTTTATTGAATGAAAATCGAACACACAACCGTCATGTTTAGAGTCACACGTTTGCCTCATGATGGCACATATTATTACTAGTTTATTTCTTGCACAGCATGTAACATCATGCTGTTTGGTTCCGAGGGGGTCTACACACTGAGGAATCATGGTGAAACTAGCAACTGTTCTCTTCTTGCCGTTTCACCAGCGACTGTTCGTGTATTGGATCTTAATATAGGACAGGTTATAAAGAGGGGCAGTCTGCTGGATGTGGAAACAGGGACCTTACATCATGTAAGTAATACATTACTTTTACTAAGATTTTATTGAGAAAGTAACTTTGAGACCATTCGTGGCGTAGATGCAGAAGCGTGTAACTGTAAATGTGATAAATTGTGGGTTTGATTCTCACTCGAGGAAATTAATTATTTAATATTTTAATTTATTCGCTCTGGTGTCGGCGTTAAGTTCCGCCTCAGCACGCTATTGAGAAATCTGCCGAAAATTTGGAACGAAGTAACACACAACAACACTAGGTTCCCTCTGTCTACCTTGGTGTATACAAAATACAGCGTAAAGCTAAAAAAAAAATGAGAGCAAAAAGAAGTTAAGCTAAGCTTCACGCTATATGCCATATCATATATCACTATATCGCTATATACCCTACAGCAGGGGAGCCTAGTATTAAAACACTCCGCTCTCCCCTTTCCGCCTGATGATGGGGAATAGTAAAAATGTATGACTTCAAGTAGAAAATCAAATATTCATTTATTTATCGATAATCCTAATACATATTTATAATCAAGATTTACTTTAAGTTCATGTTTCAAGGTGTAACATCTTAACCAAATTGTATATTGATTTGAATATAAAAGCGTACTTTCGAAGTCCTCCATAATATTATTAGATCGGTGTCCATCGATTGAAATTATTTACATATTGTAATTTTTTATGAATAATTTATATAAAATATGTTAGACGTTAAAATGATGTTTTAAAATTTATGTTGTACATGAGACAAATTTGGAAAAAATGTAACATTTTTTTTTGTTTTAACCTTTCCTACTAAAGTTAGGCAAAGATATCTTAATTATAAAACAATTTTAACACCAATTTTGATCTTTTTATATTTTATTTTCTATTATTTTTTTTATTATTCGACTGTTCTGAGTTTCTAATTTGAAATAAGGTACTGTCATCAAAAAATACATAAGACACTGCTATATCAATATTGTAAATAGATTATAAATTTTGTCTGCAAAAAAAACATGTACGTTTTTTTTTTTAATAGAATTTGTTTTATTCTATCTTGCATATAATTAATATATATATTACAAGTAAGTAAAGTTCGTATTTATAATAATAAATAATGACTCAAATAAAACAATCACGACTGGCTTGGCGCAGTAGGATGGCGTCTGTAAACGTGATGGTTATGTATTCTATGCCTTAATGTCTTCGTAAATTCTCATCCATATCTACCCTGCTGTAATATCCAATTATATTAGTAATCAAATTACATCCATTTCCTTAATTTTAAGCAGAAATTCGAAAATATTTTTACGCCATAATAATTCATAAAATAGGATCTGGTGATGTAATACGATATGTTTGAGGGGATTAGAACATCTTTGCGTGGAAAAATCCTGTCATCCTTTAATATTCATTAAAATGCTTTATTAAAGAAAGGAAGAGCTTAGCGGCCCACGCCAGTACCTTAATCTTAAAAACAATATTGTATAAAATATTTCATAGAACACCTAAAAATATTGTTTTTGAGGAAAAAAAACTGTTTCCCATCTTTATCTATAAAAAAAGCGTTCAGCAAATAATTGATCAATACAAAAGTAGTGAACGGAACGGAAATTTTTATATTAACTTTTATAGTAACCTTAATTGGGTCCTTTAGTTCCGTTTCTTATCGAAACTAAGGACGATGGTTATATAATATAATTTTGAAGTAAATTTTGGTATGTTGTGGAAGTTCGATGCCCATTTGATTGAATAAGTTATTATTTATTAATATGATCCTGGCGCCAAGGCCACCTGCTACCTATTTTATTTTTATAAAAAAAAATATAACAAACACTTATAAAATATTTTGCTGCAATAAATCGAAGGACATTACAAGTAATAAGCCTCCACCAAGTATAACAGCACGAGCAGGCCTAGCCCAGTTAATTAAGTGATGTGTACACTTTGTCCAGTGCACAAAGCGCGGCCTCGCCGACTTTGCGGACATCGGCGGCGCGAGTGGCCTCGATAACACCAAAATGGAACTCTACGATAGCATATGTGGACTGGACTCGAACGAAGGTAAATTTGTTGTTTTTTTTTTTAAAGAAAAATATTTAGCTAAATTGTTGTTTTTTATTTTTTACGTAGCAGTCGTCGTGATTATATCTAGTAGATATCTTAAGAGACTTATATGAATAAAGTTATAACAGTTTATAACTTTGTCATTATATCTTAAGTTATTTATTTAGAAACCAATATGGATAAGTTAATATTAGAATTACTTTAAGCAATTCTAATATTAACTTGTCCATATTGGTTTCTATATATAACTTATATCAGTAGTCCTTAATCAGAAAAGTAGATATTCGTGACATATCCATACAAATATTGACAACAAGTATTTTGCTTTATATGAACATTTTAATATACAACTTACGTCTTATACTTAATTCTAAAAAATATTTTTATATAATATTTATTTTCACGTATTTTCTCTATTGGATTTGTTCTAAAAGTAAAGAATGTAATAACTGAGCGTAGTAATCGCCAATCTAACTCTGTAACCAACAGAACTCCAAAAAGGCCTAACTTGGAAAACCAATAAATAAATTATCGATTCAAAAACAATTTCTACCTCGCGTACTCCTGAAAAATAATAACAGTGACATATAACCACAAAATTCTACCACAAAATCAAAAAAAATCTTAAGTAATTCAATAATGTTTAAAATGTTATTCAATTTCTATATTCAGCCAGTCTCACCGAAGACCGATAAAAGCTCTCAAACGTGAATCACTTGCAATCGAATCATGTCATTGTAGACAAAAATGGAGTCAATTTGCCGAACGAAATTGAAAGCGCCCTTTGACACTACGTCCGGAAAGATTAGGTTCCTTTTCGTAAATTAGGTTCCTTTTTCAATCTGCCTCATAAAAGGAAGGTACTTGTATATTAAGAATAATTTTTATATTACATAATAGTGCTTATATAATAATTCTTTTTAGAAGCCTTTATAACGAAGTCCACTTGGGGGAATGAATTGATCATTATATTTAAACTGTTTTCTCTCTTTCCCCCAAGATACCGTAGGGTAGATTTGGGACAAAACTAACAGCGTAATTATATTACAACAAATATGGTATAAAACAAAATTATTGTATTTTCAGCACATCGTCCAATCCTGGTAGCATGTGAAGACACCGTCGTCCGACTGGTATCTAGTGGACGATACCAGAACTCAATCACCCTAGCTTTTACTCCACTCCCCCTGGAACATTACGAGCACGCCGATCTCATCTGCGGCATTAACGATATATAAATAACGGAATTGGCATCGATAAGCAAAAAAAATATTAGAATTAACGGTTAAATTTCATTTTTGAAATAACAGTATTGATAATTAATTAATTATTATAAAAACTTTCAGGTAGTAAAGTATTGGTATATAATATTAATGTGTACTTTGTAATTGTTTAATTGTAGAAGTACTCATAATTGCATACTTGTATCTAGTCAATCGGTGAAAATAGGTTAACCCTAACCACCTAATAAATTAGTTTATATTGACAGTTTGTTTTATTTCATATATGTATTTCTTTAGATTCACAATGTATTCTAGATATAGAAGAGTGGGCAGAGGGAACATAGGAACGTAGTGTTAGGACACTCCGTTCCCATTATGACACTTCCTTTCTCCACTTTCCGTCGAATTCTTGATTCATCGCGTGTTGAGTAGAAAATCTCAACGCCACGTTTTGCCTAACGTGGCAATGAAAATATTAAATATTTTACTTCTCCGAGTGAGAAT
>JAKRZM010001288.1:1120477-1138792 GCA_036379175.1 Heliconius cydno galanthus | reverse complement strand
CCATACAAACTTTCAACCCCTATTTCACCCCTTTAGGGTTAAAATTTTTCAAAATCCCTTCTTAGTGGATGTTCAGATTACGAAAGTAAACATCTGTCCAAAGTTCACGTTCCTACGCACAGAGGTTACGGCTGTGCGTGCGTCTTACCTCAGTCAGTGAGGACAAGTCCTTTTATATATATATAGATAATTGGCAAGATGACAGATGCTTAATATTTCCTTATAACTTTTTGAAGCCCACGCAAAAGTCGTGAATGTCGAAGTAAATATATCTAATTTGAATTGACTTCATTTGAATTCTTTCCAGCGGCACGCGACGACACTTTTTGATGAAATTTAAATTTGATCCGAAATTCATAAACTTTTATTAATATGTTTTAGAATAATTAATTTACGAACAAACGGACCGGGAATGGAAGAACTAGGGGAGAGATTTTTTTTATAATTTACTAAAAGAATAAAAATATTAACACAACCATCGCATTTGCATCGCCTTCTATTCACACATATATTATTACCCATATAGCTAAAGCCCAACTAAAAAGCAGAAAGACTTAAAAATAAATAATACCTTCTTTTAGAATTTCAGTAGTAACCAATGATTTTTGTTATATTCATATCTTCACCAAAACCTAACTTCAAGTTTCGTCTATGAGACTGTTTAAACGAAAATGTTGAAATTAATTTAAAGTGAACATTTTCTTAAACAGAAATCGAACTCACAATCATCGCGCGTGCTTGAAAATTCAAACACTGAAACGATGACGTTACTAAGTTTGTTTGATATAATATAAGTCAGTACTCAAATGCATGCAATTTGCTCTTTAGATTAGCATAGCAAGTTTAACGCAAATTGACTTTTAGTTGAGAATTTTAAATTATATTTCAAAACAAGTTTCCTCAGTAAATATAAAATTAGCTTTATAGTTCTACCTACTTTAAAAATTCAATTATAAAAAGAATAAAAATTGAAAAGAAAAGCACTAACTACTACATATAATATGTGAACAACGTTATTTTCTAATTTAAAATAAACTGTTATGAATTTTATATGGAGCCATAAGGTGCGCTGTAGGCGGAAGTTCGAATCCCACTCGTGGGACAGTACATGAGCCAAAAAACGTTCGTGAGAGTGTCAGTGCCAATTCTCCTTCATATGGAATAGGTACATAGGAAATGTCTTTACGATAGGTAGCACACCCATTCTAATTTGATAAATTGTGTTATTGCCCACTTGGGTGTGCGGGATAAAGCGTGAAAACGTGATTAAAAGCTATTTTTATATCTAAGATTCAGTTTGCGTGTAATACTTGTACAGTTGTAAAGCAATTAAAGTAATAAAACTTTGTATATCGACTTTGGTGAACTTTTAAACCCTTTACGTGCTGAATTTCAGGAAACCGCTTCTTGAACAACGCCTACAGTGCAAAGTCAATGTCCTCTGACAACTTTCTATCGTAGATTAACAAATTATAATTTCATTTCCGCCGTTCAGTTCCGCCAATCAACATGCAATGTCTTCAGAATTCGGCGGAAAGTGGGGAGCTAACACTAGGCTCACTCTGCCTACTGTACTATTACTATAGTGCGGGATACGTAAGCTGAAAAAAAAATGTTATACTGTATCTCATATTTTTTTGCTTATAGGTAATTACCTTTACTAAAAAACCATTCGAACTGAGTAACGCAAACAGATAAAAAACTGAAGAATAAACAAATGAATGACGGTAAACGAAACACAAATACATGTGTAAATAGCTGTATAAATTTGAATTGGGTATTCCTGACCAAAGAGGAGAAATTTTTGATTGAAGTGGCCAGTATGACGAAATGCCAATATCACGTGTAAAGACCTAATATTAAAACATTTTTTCTTACATAATTTTTCATTAAAACAAATCGCATTTTTTTCGCTAAACAAAGAGCTTATACAAAAATTCTAACAATAAGTATATAGGTTCACTTAAAAGAAAATGAAAATAAGTTCGCTTCATACATTGATATAAATGAGTGCAATTACACTAATCAAGAAAAATGAGGCACGAGTAGGTTCTTTTTTTTCTAAAGGACGAACACAAAAATGACTTAAACAATTTTTTACTTGTTTAGAGATAAACTGCTATATATTATCCCATTTATATATATGTACATGTATGTAGAACTTATGGTCATGCTTTTATACTACGGTTGATAATAGAGTGGGTGTTTTTTAGCTCCACCCAATTGATTACTAAACTTCCTTCTCAAATCTTCCTTCTATTACGTCTTGCCGTATATTGCATCGTACTTAATATATATAACTTTATTAAATGGAAATCGAACATACAACTAATATATAGTCAGCACATCCGTTGAACATTGTGTATGCAAAGTTTTGCTTTGACAGAAGGTAATCTCCGTCAGTTTTTTCAGCTTCACGCAGCACCGATCCTGTAGTATGCGGGACAGAGGCAGAGTGAACTTAGTGTTAAGATACTCAATTCTCCACTTTCCGCCGAATTCTGAAGGCATTGTGTGTTGAGTGGCAGAACTCAACTTTTTATTTTTGTATTTGTACATTTATTATCTAATGTGTTTAAAGATATATAAAAATCACCGTCCAGGATGTTAAATAAAACTAAAATGTTTAATTAAAATTTATTGAATAATTGTTTGAATAAAGATATGTTACTTGATATTTAAAGCAAACAATTATAACTATGATCTAAAATATTCTGATAAAAATATTTGCTTCGCCTACAAATGGAATAAAGTGCTCGTGTACAGTCAACGCCATATTTTTTTAACATATTATTTTACTTTACAATAAAAAAAATATTTAGTTTCAAACACTAACAATAATATTATTTAAGTAACCATTATATAATATAGAATGTGATCTAATTTAAATATCAACCAGTTAATAGGAGCTATGTTTAAGTTTAACAAAGCTATATGAATACGGCGATGACTGTACATTTTCAAACAATGATATAATTGATACCTATTTTCTTCATATAATAGAATTTTCTATTAAGAACTAAATAGGAAGAAATATAATAAATATTTAATTTAATAACTTGGCCTACTCCACTGGTCTGGATACAGTTTTGAAACATTGACACAGTCAATTTAAAATCGTTAGAAACGATAGAGAAAAAAATATATTTTAGTTAATAAAATAGGAAATAATATCGAATTGGTAAGTTTTGTCATTTAAACTTTTATGGGATAGTAATACAAAATTAATACGTCCATAGTTACTTATGAATATCTTAATTCCATGTTTATTATGCTTTATTTGTATTATATTTTGACTAGAAATATTAATATTTTCATCAGAAAAAAAATTGTTTTTAATAATAATAAGTATCGTAGACCAAGTTCTAATACAACAGAGATATATCTAAAGCGTCAGCGTACATTGAAATCCAAAATTGTTATTCTGATATTGTCAATGTCATTTGCATTTCAGATTAATATGTATTTATATGCACACCGATATGTATACATTACATAGCACCTAATTTAAGCAATACCTACGTACAAATGTAAAGACAGTGTTATTTATTATTAATGATAATCATAAAAAATATATTATAGTTTTATCCATAAAAAACTAATTTAAATATAATTCGAAAAGAAAATTAGGATTCTTAAAGGAAATTTTGTTCGAGACGCACATGTTTGCTTTTACTGTGACTTATATGAAAATAATCATTCAATATAAATTTAATCGTGTATTCATTTACAAAAAATCAATTATCGTTACTTTTTTTTCATATATGTATATTAAAAACAATATATACATACATTTTACAGATACAAAATAATTATTAGGAGCATAAATTGCCATTGTAATTTATGTAATCTATGTTATAATGAAAATGAAAGATCTTAATCTAATCAATCGAAAGTAAATTTTGGGTTTTTTTTTTATAAATTATAAAACAAATAACCAATTCTCACAAATATTATTTATGTTACTTAAAATGTGTAGTATAAATTATTTTTGAGAATATTGTAAAAAAAATTAGGTCACAGTTCGCCTTATGCTATACCTACGCCTCCCTAAAAACGTCAACATCAATTTTTGCATAACATATATAAAGCACACAAATAACATTAAACATTTAATTTCTAACAAACAATACTCTTTCTAAGGAACTACACATTTATTATTATCAGTATGACATATTGTTGAATTATATGAATATAATGTCTGTGTTTTAGATAAATAATATACAATGTAATTGTAAATATGTAAATTTGTATGATTTAAATGGAAAATTGTTTAAAATTAAATATGTTATTTTCTATTACAGTATAGAGAAACAATTTATACTAATTGAGTTGCTTCTACTTCTACCTTATCAATTATATAAAGTATTAGTATACCTAATAATTCTAGACTATACACTGAAGTGGAACCACCATTGGAGTGTGCAAAAAATGCCATGAAAATTAATGTCTAAGTATTATATTTATTATATTATGCAATTTAATTAACATTAATTAAATTATTTTTTAAATTTAATATAAAACGATTTAAAAAGAATACATGAAACTAGTTTTAAATCACAAATAACGCAACAGATTTACTCTAAACGCCAACAATTGTTCTTATAATTATTATTCACAGATTATATATATAATAAAGAATATTACGTCAATATTTTTGTTAAAATTAGTTTAGGCCTGTACAAAATAAATCTACACATACATATACAAGACCGGAAATAAAAAAGGATTGCATTAACATGATTAAATTAAGCTTTTATGTATCTAATGAAGTATTGAAAACTATATGTCAAGTGTTGCCAGTTACTAAATATTTATTTTCATTATTAATTTACAACTAATTAAAGCTATCCCATACAACTTCTCAAATTGTGCTTAATTCGACGAAAAAGCGAGATGGTGCCTTGTTATCATAACTATGTTACTTGAGAAGGACTTCCCTGAAATACTATTTAGTGGACAGACGCCAGTATAAAATTACACTACAACGTGCTCTCAAACAATTAATAAGACGTGGACTACTATATTTCATTTAATACAGATATATAAGTGAACTATTAAATAGGTACGTTAGTACCTAAGCACGAATCATATATTAAAACTCAAAAGAAAAGGATTTGGGCATATGAGATCAGAAATTACTGCAAATGATGTAAAGTCGTCTGTCTTGTATGTATTCTCCATTCAATTAATTCCATTCATTCATTCAATAGCTAATAACTTGTTTGTAATTAATTTTATCTGATATAAAAAATATATATAAATTTAAAGTAATGTTTCACAAATTAAAATATATTTGTTATTCCATAAATTAATAACCATATAAGAAAAATCTAATAAAAAATATAGAGCCGACCAATTTAATAGCTTACTTATATAAAATTATACATTTTAAATAAATCATGGCAACACCAAATGGCACATAAATAGTGTGTAAAACCATTCCATTTCTTTAAACTCATTGAAGATAGTAATTGACAATTGAGTATAAATCTATCGCTAATACAGATTGAGTCATATAAAATATTTATAGCAATAATTTATTATTATTATTAAATGATAAAAACATAATGAATGTAAAAAATAATTAAAATATTATCATAGTATAAAATAAAAGTAAAATTTACATATTTTTTATTATTTTTTTCTTTGTACAAATTCTATTCGCTGTTGACTGGTTAAGATTTTAATTTCATACGACCCATATCTCATACAAATACCATGTTTTAAATTTTATTAAATTCATAAGATAATTTTCTCTTAAAGCATTTTTATGCTACAGAATACTGCACTGCACTAGTTAGAAAAAAATTTGACTGTCTAATATTTACTGATGTTTTCTAATTGTTAATTACTATTAATATATTGATATGTTTGGTTAAATTAGCCTTTTACTGGTTATTAATGTTTTTATTTAATACAACTTTTCCTAATTTCATTTTTAGATAATTGATAATATGAGTATGTATGAAAATTTGTTTAATATTAAACTGATTGAAGTTTATTAGAAACCTTTATTTTTTTTCAATAAATATCTTTAAATATTTTTCCACTATAAAACGTCTGTGCTATAATGGAATGCTATACTGAGCACTATAAGTGATCGCCTGTGGTCTAAAGAATAGTTACCTCGTGTAAAATGCTTTACGTGATTCAATATTTAGAACTACTAAAATCTAAGGTATAATATAACCGTTCCATACATACATAGAAAATTGTATCATTTAGATACAATGACCTAATTTAGAAGGATTTATTTACAAAATATAGAATTATTTGTTTTGAAGTCATAAGAATTTGATATCATAAGTAGTGGTACATCGCACCTCGTAGTACGAATCGATAGCGCCCTAAATAGTAAATATATATACTGATAAAAATTCGTCACAGCGTACACTCCTATAAATATATAGATATAATATAAAATTCTAAAATCGCCCTACAGATATAGATATGTATCGTTTGCTATCCAAGCAGAGGCACACATTGATATGTTTAGATAATAATTTCAATGCCTTAAAAGCTGAGCATCGCTTCAATAGTTAAAGCCGATGTTAAACTCTAGTTAACCTAACACACAGTTAAACGAACGGGGATTCCCGAACTAAATTTTATATCCAGGACCAGGTTTATGGGAGACAGGGGCTTAATCCGTCTTCATATTTTATAAAATACCCCCTTTTTTTCAATTTTTTTATATGTAATTATTATTTATTAAAAAATCCATTCATCGTCTCTTCGTGTCTCTGATTCTGTACTCCTGCCCTGGTCACTCTCCACGATACCTACGAGCTACAGGTAAAGGAACATCAGCTACTCACTTAAGCACTACATTCCTTACAATTAAATACAGAGATTATAAAATATGTTTTTCTTATTATAATATAAAATGCAATTTTCGCTATTATTTCCTTGCTATGGGACTATAAAATAAAATTATAACAAGATTCTTAATAATAATAGCATTTGCAGTGTCAATACCTAATTTCAAAGTTCCCGTGCCGTTCAATAATAATTTCTATAAGATTTTTCATAATATTAATATTAAATATAAATTGTTGGCTGTTTATAGTGCGATTGTCATCGCTAGTGTAGTTAAAAGTACGATGGGCAGGGTAGTCCCCGCTACGCTCGAGTACGGCCCAGTGACGGCCCCATCGCAGGGTACGTGTTCCAATTCTGGAAAATAACAAGGATCGTAATTATTAAATAGAAAATTTAAATTGTGTAAATAAAAATGAGAATAATTAATTTACCCGTTGGAAATAGGACATACAATCAGTGACTACGGAAGATTAACGAAATTAGAATCCTTTAGTCATAGAATGAATTTAGAAATCTAGTCACATAATATTATTTTTTAATATAAATATGGTTTATTAATCCTAACTAAAGACTAAAACATATATTGTCATAAAGATAGATAAAACATCACTTAATTAATGTTAATTAAAATTAATTACTATAGCAGTTCAAGACATTAAACGATATTACGGTTCATTAATTACTGCACTAAATATAATTTATTGACTTAATTTCTAATAATTTTGGTACTTTTGGTTATTTATTAACACGCCTTTATAAATGTAATTAATAAATACTTAGTGCCAAATAAATTAAAATAATCTAACTATTGTTAAAAATGACAAAAATACACCACGTGATTAATGGACGGATCTATAGGTCTTGAACCAGTTACACATACTATATACCTCGATATGTATAGCAAATAGTTGTAAATACATAGGAATTATATTAGGAAATTAATATTTCCATAGAATTTCGTAAAAATTACAGATATTGTTGATATCTACCATTAAGTTTATTCAGGAAGTCATTCCAGAAGGCGCAGGCCGAGGCGCGCGGTCCACGCGGACCGGCCGGGCCGCTCGTGCCGTCCGCCGTATACGTGTAGTAGTGTGGCGATGACCGCGAGTACAGTGGCCACTTCTCATCCGGCTTGTGGGGTTTCCTGTAATGTTGTATAGTTTTTTATTTTTTTTGCTTAGGAACCTTAAAAACCTTTTTTTATATTTTTTGGAAGTATTTAAATAAGATTATTATAAGGTAAGACGAGCCAATAGTTGCGCTGTAGGATAGCAACAAGCTAGTTGAATAGGGAAAAACGTGAAAATCGAAGTAATTTTGGAAAAATTGTATTCAGCTAGAAAGTTAATATAATAATAACTTGATTTTATTGGCAAAAAGATTTTTTTTTCTCAATATTAAGATTATTTATATTTTTGACTAAACGTTTAAAAAATCATTTAAATACAATTTTTCTGCAAATGTCCACCAAACTCACATTCATTGCATATATGTATTTGACTGCCCAGAGTACTACAAAGACTTTAATGTTTCATTGTGAGATATATATAAACAAAAGTCTTAACTTAAAAAAAAAATATTGAAACGTATGATTGTAGTTTATAGTACCATTGACCTTAAAATTGAAATTTGAATAAAAAAGAACGTGTTCAATTGAAATATAATAAAAACGTACATAATTTTTTAATGCATTTATTTACACACGATTTTAGTTGTTATAAAAAAATATATAGATGAGCTTGACGAGGTTTGACTCAAGTACCTATCAAATATTTAACTTGCCTTATTTTTTATATTATTTTTTGGTAGGCGAGCTTAATAAAAAAAATGCTATATTTAAAAGTAGTAGAGTAAGTAGTAGAGTAAATTATCTTTTTTGTCTTTTATATTTTCTCGGCTTCGCAATGTAACCCGGATATAGCAGGGTAGTCAAAGGGAACCTATTATTAAGTGTCCACGTTCAACTCTTTCTGCTCAATTTGGAGACATTCCGTGTTGTGTAGTAGAACTCAACGCCGCTTTGTTTTTGCCAAAGCGAGGAAAATTAAAATAATTGATGCCCCCAAATGGGAATCGAAACCACAACCGTCAAGTTTTCAGTCAGACTCTGTGCCGCTGTGGCATGATGACCTCAGGACTACATACTTTAAACTATACAATTTTTTTGTTTAAAATCAGCTAACATCATATTTCTCACTGCATGAAGAGAAATAAAAATTTCATCATGCCTAGTATATTAACTCACTATCACACGCTACAATAAACAGGTTACTCACACTTTAATTGGAAATTGCAAAAAAGTAATAATCGAGCGAGTTAATGGATACAGAACCCGTTTTAAAATGACAAAAAGCGTATTCAATACTAAGAAATCATTAGTAGTTAGTGTTGTCAACAAAATATCCTGGATATTTCTTCTTAGACTTTATTACGAAGATTAAAAATATTTATAATATAGACAACTTCCGTTGTTTATAAATTTTACAAGAATTTTATTATACTATAAATTATATACCAAAGAAATATATAATATTTAAAAAAAAACAACCTTTACATATTTTGTACATGTTATTGACCCTATACATATCTAATAATGAAATTGATACACAATTAGTATTACTCAAAGTTTCAGGTTCCCTAAAAAAAAAATACATAACAAAAAAAGGAAACACTTTCACTAACAAAAAACTGGAAAATACCCTCAACACAAGAAAATCTAATAAACAACAAATAAAACTTGAGAACCACTGAACCAAACTAACCTTTAAAGAGGAAGGCAATACTTAGCACTTACCCAGTTAACGCGAATCTGGTGAACGACTGCATGATGTGGGCGGCGAGATCGCGCTCCCGATTGTGATATTGCAGGGACATGTTCAGAGGATGTCCGAATACGTATTCCATTTCATCACCGTGCATCACGCCCATCCATTCTCCCCACAGACTTGTAGACGTACGCTGGAAATTTTAAAAATAATCTTTAAATATATAATTAGCTATTTATGATTATAATAAAACTAATCGGTTTCTGTACATAGATTGTTTTTTAGCTTCACGCTGTTTCAAGGTGGGCAAAGGGAACCTGGGAACCTATTGTAAGACACTTCCGTTCTCCACTTATAATTGAGAAATCTATTACTGGAAACATGTCCCAAGTAATATATTAAGCAGGTACATAAATGTTACAAAATATCGAATTTATTGATATTCCGTAAAAAAATATCTATTTAGAAGCTGGGTCATATGCATTTATATTACTTAGCTTCTAAGAAAAGAGAATATCAACTCTGCGATAGAAATATATGAATTTATATAACTTTTTAAAGTGATTTACATGTTATCGTTACATAAAATCTGTACGTACTGTTGTTACAATGCTTCTTTATTAATGTTAATTAATTTTATTAGAAAGCTTAATATGTTTACGTTCACACTTGCCGTAGTAGTTAATAGTAAAGTTTTTTCTAACAGACTTTAAAGGAGAATATTAGGAATTGGCACCAACCTATCTAGCATATTTTGATAAAAAAATCTAAGCTAACAGTGAAATAAGAAGATTTACGGATTTATATGATACAATATATCAACCCACGAGTACTTTTACATGAGTAATATCGTTGTCAAAATACGCCTACAACGTTGAAGTTCCAGATCCGTTCTAACTTAATAACTTATCTACTCCATGTTTAGCTAATAACTTTGTTTGATATCACAAATATTATGTTAACATTTTAATGTATATTTCATGAATCGGTGATTAAGCTACGTCGATACACCCACTGCGGTTAAATGTCAAAGAGTAGTTTGTTTGAGAAAATCTGTTTCTTCTAAGGTCTATTAAGCAGAAAGATAATAATATTATTTTTAAGAAACAACAGATACTTAGTCTTGCCATAGATATTGTTAGAAAGAAAAACATTTTTTTTTATTGTACATCACATTTGTTAGTATTAAAAACATAAAAAATTATAAAGCTTATTAGAAGTGGTCTCCATTGACTGCAGTACTGTCCTTTAAACGGTGGGGCCAGTTATCAATAGCAGCATGGACTCTTGCTATGGGAGAATTCTTTACTGTTAATCGTATAGATTGTTTTAGGAGCTCCAAATTGTCATGGCGTTAGAACCAGCCTTACTCGCTGAAACTTTATGGTCATAAATCATAATACAATGAATTAAGATCAGGATTGTACTCAGTCAGTTTTCAGCTCTGATACAATCCAGAACAAAATATTGCTCAATTGTAAAAATTTTCTCATCTGTAAACATGCTGGAGGAATATATTTCTGGGTTAATTATAATGGAAATGGCCTAGCAAGGTGAGGTGGGGAAATTGCACTGGCTTAGGCTTATCATTATTGTGTCCTTTTTTGTCAAAATAAGCATTTTGATTATTTGTAAGAACTAAGAGTTCAAATCAATCAATAATCTGATTTACGGAATATAGACCATGCTTAAAAATAAACTGATCTTGATATAACAAGCGTCAATTTATTAATAATAACATTTATTTCTAATATTAACACAATTTAATAAAACGAAAAGTATACATGCCAAAAAGATATACAGAGACAGCATTCGTTTCATAATATGCAATAGTTATTATATAACAGAATTCCACATATTTTAACTGTACGAAAATATCGTGATAGAAATGGAAGCTTTTGTATGAATACTATTATTTTTATCAATTAATATCATCAATATCATTTTGTTTGGACAGTTTTATACAGCATTTGACACGTTTATTTTTAGAGAATGTTATTTCATATGTACACTTAGTTGATTTGGTGTTCAAATAAGTTTAAATTAATGAAACGTTGATTATTAAATGGATTTGAAATTTTAATGAAATTTTTTTTTTGAGGCCTCCGTGGTTCAGAGGCACAAGGGTGTGACTATAACACGTCGGCTGTGGGTTCGTTCCTAACTCGAAGAAATGAATTGTTATTTATTAATATGTTAATTTCTTCGCTCTGGTAACAAGGCAAAAGCCCGGCGTTAAGTTCCGCCAGTCAACATGCAATAATACCTCGAAACAATCGGCGGAAAGTGGAGAACGGAGTGCCTTAACACTAGGTTCCCTCTACCCTGGTATGTTCAGAATAAAACGTGAAGTTGATTTATTACAGTTTAAAATACGTTTCGTTGATTGCACTGGTGTATGTCACAGGATACACTATTATTCCGGCAGGGGACGCAAATTGGCATATATACAGTACTGTATATTTATTTTATAAACAGGATATATTGAATTTAATTGAATCTTAATATTTTTTCTTCAATTGCCTGACGAGATAAGGCTAAAAGAACATAGTATTAAGATACTTATTTTAACATTCTTGGGGGAAATGAAAATTGTAATTTATTGCTCCAAGTAGGAATCGAACTCACAATCATCAATTAATATGTTTAAATACATTTTCAAATTAATTAATTTAATTCAAATAAAATTTAAGAATTTATATATTACAATACAAAAACTATATTATTTTTAACTAAAACTGTGGAAATAAAATCATTTAGTTGTTTTCTTTATACCACTACATATAGAAAAGATAGATAGTCATAGGTCACTATAATGTCTTAACCTTATAACACCGTGTACTGTGGATGCCCTAGTTTAAGTAAAGTTTAACTTATTTTCGTCTACATTAGGTTATTAGGAAGAAATAATTAAAGCTACCAAGAAACGAAAACTTAAAATAATACTCGATTTTAAGTATACTATTTATAAATTATATACGAGTGAATTGAAACCAGTTCAAATGATGAAGATGGTGAAATTGAAAAATATTTATTGTCTTCATCATACAAGTCGTGAATTCAAACATAGAAAGTAAATATAACATATATTTTCCGCCCAATTTTCGAGACATTACGAGTTGACTGGCAAAACTCAATACCAGAGTGAAGAAATGAAAATAATTGAGACCCCCCGAGTGGGAATAGAACTCACAGCCGTCGTGCTTACAGTCAGACGCTAACGCACGAGCACAAACGAGCGTACGGTTCACCTGATGGTAAGTGATCTGATGGTAAGCCTGTTGCAGTCTTTTATGGTGGAGGTAGATATATTTTTTGTAGGTACACGTATCGTATCGGCCTAGAGACACTGCCTGAACGTTGAAGTAAGTTCCTCCAGGACCACACAGTAGTCAAGTACCATGTATCTAGATGGTGGGTATTGTATTTAAGCTTGTAACGTTACTATGCGAGTACCAAGTTAACCTCTTAAAATTTCCCCAAAAGTATATGTAAATAACTTAAATTTCTATATACTTATAACATTTTTAATATTTCAAACTATCCTCCATAATAAAACACAAAGTCGATAAGGTAAATAAATAATTAATTTTTGCTAAAACTGAATGCAGCGCACAAAAATAGTGCCAACAGGTCACGGCCCGAAATAGCTCGTTAATCTCGTAACCTTTGATCTGCAAATGGCTGGCCGTGCTTAAATTATTAGACCTACATTTCTTGCGAATGCAACTAATAAAAAATCAACTTCACACAATGCAGGGTACATAGAGGGAACCTAGTGTTAAGATACTACTATCCCCACTTTCCGCCGAATTTTCGAGGCATTGTGAGTAGCGGAATTCAACGCCACGCTTTGCCTTTGCCAAATGGAAGTATAAATTTAAATGAATATTTTATTTCCTCGAGTGGGGATTGAACCCACACCCAGTCGCGTTTACAGTCACACTTTGTGCTGCTGTGCCACGATTGCCTAAATTGTGTAACTAATACTTCCTGCATACCTAGAAGTTATAGCAGATTCAAATATATATCATAGTTATATTGAAAATATAAAATAAATGAATTTTTAAAATCATATGGTAAATAAGGAAAAATTTAAGGAGATAAATACAAACATTTACATGGTGGTTTAAGAAGAACACTCTCGTGGGAGAACTGTCTTCATTTATTTATCAATTGTACATCGTTTCGTGACGCTGTATTACGCAAATCATTTAGAAAACATTTATATAGACCAATAGGTAATCATTAAAAATTTACATACAAAATTTAAAAAAAAATCCATAAAGATAACAAGATAATATAATATTTAATTTTAAAAAATCAGCAGGTTATTGGCGAAAAAAAGAACGGAGTTCAGTTCCGCCACTCATCACGCAATGCCTCTAGAATTTGACGGAAAATGGGGAACACAGTGTCTTAACACTAGGAAAGCTAGTAGTAGCCTGCTTTTTTATGTGAAATAAAAAATAAAACTGAAAAAAATTGAAACAACAAGTGATTAATCATCTCATTTATTATACATTCCGTACTAAATTATTTGAGAATTCAATTTCTCAAATATATTTCCACGGAACCTTATTTACAGAAAAAAATTGCTGGAATTTTAACATTTTCTCAGCGTGTCATCAACCACCATTTATTTACCAATTCGGTAAACTTATTAGAAGATTCGGGGTCAATGATGAGGACTGAGGAGTGAGGAGTGACCTACTTAGAAGCATTCTGTTAGCGTTTTGTCGAATCGTGAGTCGGCAACCTGGCTCTGTTACTTACCTTCCTGATTTATTGCAACCATTTATCCCATTCATTCATATTTAGGTCGACCGTTTAAGCTTAAGTGAAAAATGTTCTCGTTTTCACAAAAAAATGAATTATAATTGTGGAAAATATTTTTCAAAAATTTTAGCTATTTTTCTTTGTAATAAGAAACAGAAGGTGTGTCAAATATATGATTAAAATGAATTAATTAAATATGTTAAGTGCACTCGTTAGTCTAAGGGGAACATTGTAGGTTTGATTCTATACTGAAGCTAATATTTCTGTAATAAATATTGTATTGGCATAGTGTCTTATTGGAAACGCGATGGTTACGGGTTCGATTTCTTCTCGGGGGATAAAATTTTATATAGTGTAGCGTTCCTCCACTTAATTCGTAATATCTCGTAAATAATCTCGGAGGAAAATTGGAAATTACCCTGCCATCTACAAGATCTAGTGTGAAAAAAATTGTCGAAATATTTTGTTATTCTATTTTACTTGATGTCAATTATAGTTTGTTTTAAAACACTCCTTTGTTTGTAAGCCGATTTCCTACTTTAAGCTGGTCTGTACAGAGAAAGCTTCTATCTAGCCTATGCATAATTCATCTTATCAAATTTTTCCTTCCAATAGAAATAAATACAAAAATATCACAAAAAATAATGCTATTTACTTTATACCAGAAGTCGTCTGCAAGTAAGATAATCTATCTTAAAACAGACATTCTTAGCCAAATTGCTAAGAAATAATGTAGAAAAATCAATAATTACAGAAGAACTAGGTGACTAGAAATTGTTATCTACAAAAGAAATTATAATTTAACATTTAAAATTAATATGAAACTTACATATGTTTTACTAAGAATTTTTAGCATGGCTCGAATACCGGGTCTTTAAATATTACTTGAGAGACCTCCCTGGAGTAAACAACGTTATCGAAAGCTTTTCATACTTTGACTGGGTTACTCGTATACACAGCACTGCAAAATCTTTTTAATATTACTAAATGCTTTATATTTTGGAATATCCAGAAAATATTTAGAAATTTTACAAAGCGGAGAATATCTATACAGAAAACTGGAACCTAAAAATGTAAAATTCTCCTTGCTTAGAATAGCTTTTAATTTGCCTTTACGGAAAACTAAAATGTAGGGGCAGCTCTTCTTTTATCCGTATTTCATGGGTTTTTTTTATTTGCTTCCGATTTTTTATTTAAAATTGCTATTTAAATTAGTATATACACATTCACTATTTTAAATGATCATGATTTAATATGATTTTTTTTATGTCTACACAGTACATGAAGTCTTTGATTTAGGGAACCTAGTGTTAAGACACTCTGTTTCCATACCTCCGACTCTTGAAGGCATTGCATAGTGAATGGCGGAACTCAACGCCGCGACTTTCCTTAGTACTAAAGATAAATAATAATTCATCTCCGATTGGGGATCGAACTCACAATCATCGAGTTAAAATAACAAGCTTTTGCCTCTGAGCCACGACGGCCGCGATGGCTTCTAACAAAATTATTAGAAGAAAATAAAATTAATCTATTATTGCTTTGTAAATGCATTTTATCACTTACAGTATTCAAATACATTATTTCAAATTTTAGTATTTAACTAGCTCTTACTAATCCTATTACTTTGACAAATAGAGCAATTAACATATTGTTTAACGTTTATAGTAACGCTAAATAACATATTATAATAATTGAAGGCTAGTTGATTCACATATTATGGCTTCACCTGTATCTCGCACACAGCAGGGTAGGCAGAGGGAACCTGGGAACCTAGTGTAAAGACACTCTGACACTCTCCACTTTTCCGCATTCTGCAGGCCTTGACACCAGAGCATAGAAATAAAAATGGTAAATATTTTATTTCCTCGAGTGGGAATCGAACCTAGAACCTGTCACTTTCGATCAGATTTTTCATATGACTTTTTAGAATTAAAAGCTCCATTACGTCATAGAAATGATAGCTCAGATATCAAATAACTGCAGATTTAGAGATTGTTAACGAAGTCTGTATAAGCTTCAATTTCTATCAATATTTATTCAATTACATTTCTGCTTTATGCAATCAAATCTATTTAGGTACTATTGCATATTTAAATTGGATCCCAAGAGAAGTTCTATATTAGTTTTTAGTTTGTATGTGTTTTTTTTAGAAATGAATCGTGAATGATTAATGTTGAATATTCTTTGTGAGTGGGAATGGAAGTGTCTTAATGGGAATAGAGTATTTTAACACTAGGCTCCCAGGTTCCCTCTGCCTAGCCTGCTATATGCAGGATACAGCGTGATGCTAAAAAAAGTTATTTAGCACTTAGGTTCCCTCTAACTACTTAGCCACATGAGAGATATAGCTAAAAAAACGGTGTTCATACCAAAAGTCAAAGAGTTACAATATATACAAAATATAGCATCAAAAAATGGAATCCTTGTAAAAATAAAAAATAAAAAATCAGCTTCACGCTGTATCCCACACACAGCAGGATAGGCAGAGGGAACCTGGACAAGACACTTCGTTCCCCACTTTCCTCTACCCACTGGTTCCCTCTACCTATCCTACTGTCTAATATATATAATGATTGAACCAATGACCGTATTGTTTACAGACAGTCACTGTAACACTGCACTACGATGGTCTCTGGCGATTTAATAAAATGTTTTTATGTTGCCGAAAGGAAAATAATCTCGAAGTGCCATAATTCAGCGCACCACTTTATTTAAAAAAAAATACTACCGGAATTTATTAAAGAAAATATTTAATTATTTATGGTTTTATACATTTATTTTTAAAAATAGTATTACCAATATTTTTAACGATATTTAAAACCGAAACTATTTTACAAAATAATAATGATTATTAAAAATCACCTTCAAATAAACCAATATTTTACAAATCGAAAATAGGTCGAGTACGTTCAATCTAGGTCCAAGACTTACTTGATTGCTCTACAAAAGGATAAGAATACTCTTGGGTGAATTTGCTAACAATGTGTGGACATCGTTTGAATTGCAATTGTGACGCACATTCCCATAAGTACAACTATAGTAGTATAGGCCACAAAGGCCACTTTTGCGCTTTTAATCATTTAATGTTATTTCAAGAACTAAACCGCATTAAAAACATATATTTTTAACGTCACGTTGCCCACACACAACGGTAAGCAGAGGGAACCTATCGTTAAGAAACTCCGTTACTCCCATTTTCCGTAATTCCTACTGGAATAAAAAAAATGATTTTTCATTTTACATCTTAAAATTCAAGCATATAAAGTCGACGACTAGTTTTGTTTGTTGCATATGACACTAACACCAAATTTGCTCTATTCATTTTGCTATATAAATGCGATTAATATTTGTTTGAATGCGTCCCGTTGAGGCCGTCGTAGCATAGCACGTGACAGGTTTGGGTTCGATTCCACCCGTGGGAATAAAATATTAAATATTTTAATTTTCTCGCTCTGGTAACGAGACAAAGCGTGGCGTTGACTCGCCACGTAATTCCCCGATAATTCGGCAAGGAACATAAGCGTCTTAATGGGAACAGAATGTCATAACACTACGTTCCTAGGTTCTCTCTGTCTATCCTTGTAGTGCGGAGTACAGTGTGAAATTTAAAAAAACATATATCAGAATTTTATTCCCAAGATTGAATTAAATTGCTCTAGATATACCCTGAGATCCGGCCGTTGAATCCTGCATATACGAGTTTTCTTAATTAAACCTATATTAATGATTAGTAGAACAGATTACACCTGGGTTGCCTGGAAGAATCCTGCCGCAATAACCTATAATTACATTTTTTCGTAACTCGTTTTTGGAGAAAATTGCACCCATACGTTTTTTATATGAATCGCACATCATTTGAAAGATAATCGCATAAGGAATTGGAAAATTAAGGGTTGCCAGCTCTCAGTCTGCCGCAAGTCTAGGGTTGCCTGGTTTAAAC
>JAKRZM010001288.1:1096551-1118671 GCA_036379175.1 Heliconius cydno galanthus | reverse complement strand
CGTCGTCGCTACGCGACCGCGTTCGTTACCGCGTCATTTTGATATTCATCCTTATGAAAATAAATATAATAGTCACTTTTAGCATTTCATCTAGATTGAAATTATATTTCTATACAAATTATATTCTTATATTTCAAGCAGGCGTAGCCGCGTCCGGGTCCGCTAGTACTAAATATAATGACCATATAAAAATTTGAAAAAATCATATAAAGATTCCTATAAAAAAATTTAGTACAAATGTCTTTTCCCATATAAACACATAATACATAATAGTACAATACCTCGCTTTGTATTTTGATGAAGTGTTTACTTTATAAATTTCTCTGCAGACGTTCTCATTTTCTCGGAGCTGGAGCTGACAATTCAACGTTGGTATACTTTGTTACTATAGTTTTAATTATTAAAATGCTTTCAAGAGGGGAAACATCTTAATTTAACCTGCTTCTGCCTTCTTGGCCTTGCTTTTAATAGAGTTCTCGTAGCCTCTCTCGACTCGCGAAGTACGTAATATTCTTGTTATTTACCTTTTAGATAAAGAAAATGGCTTAATTGATATTGATATTACTCTCTGTTTTATAACTGAGTTTCAGTTTCAGGCTTTAGTTATGTAAAAGTGTGAAGAGTTGTTATATATATATTTTTTCCTTTGGTTAGACAACGTACGGTGTTGAACTCTGCGATCAAAAACACATTGTCTCGTAACTCGTCTTATTTCTTATCCTGGACGATCTTGGATAATATGTGAATATTAAAAAGAAAATAATATGTTTTTCTAGAACATATTTTGCTCTTTCGGTGTTACAGTAGAGAAAATGCACGTTAAAAAATCCAGTTCTAATTTTTTTTTCATATACCCACTACAAAAGTGACTGTAATTAAGCACAACTTAATGGCTATGAAACGTTTAGCTAAAATTCAAAAAGAAACATGTATTACAATAACTGATAAAACCCACACAACTTTTGGTTCAATACACGAACATTTTATATGAAAAAAAAAACGGAAACAAATTCATTTAACAAAAGCGCGTACGTATTTACATTTTTATTTGAGAAAATATCTCCCGAGAGAGTATATCCTATCCTCATCAGCATGCATGTTAAATTCATATTTACACTGGCTTAAACTTTTTTAAATGGGAATGTACTGATTTTGAAAAATGTAAAAAATACTTACCGGTAATTTCTGTGCGGTTCTTTTTTTGGAGGAAGTGTTTAATTATTAATAAAAAAAAATATTTTGGAGCATGTATGCTTCACGCTGTATCCCGCACACAGCCGAACTCTGAAGTCATTGGGGTACAAGCGTCACCACTGGCCTCACACTGGACTGAATGGACACGTTATACTTATTTATAGTTATATTTGTACTTTCATATAAAATGAGTGCATACGCCCGCAATCTTTATCTTTATTTACTGCGAAATCAAAACCTATAGAGTATTTCCCTTAGACCTACAGTCATGAAATTTGGCAAGAAGTGAGAACTTGTAATATAAACAAAACAAAAACACTTATCAGCTTATCATTAAAACGGAAATGTATATTTAAATTACTATAAAAACTATTAAAAACTTATAATTTTAGTACATTTCATATATAATGACTGCACACGCCTGCTAACTTGAGTTTACCAACTTTTATAAGTTGTACTTCCCGTTGACCTACAAACCTGAAATTAGTACGGATCCCTCAATCCAGACTCGCACTTGACCAATTTTTAAACCTACTACATTTTAAGCTTTCCACGTGATGATGCAAACGCATTTTTCATTCGCCGACATTGCATCGCGTGCCTGCAGAAGGCATTCTTCAACGTACAAAGTTCCTGGTACTAATTCGTAGCAAGATCCGGCACACTATGTTCACTACTTGACTTACCTTGTATGTAGTACCTCATGTCAGTATAAATCCATCAATGGTAGATTACACAAACGTAAAATGGTTCTACCATTTAATTTTTCAATTTAAAGGTTTCAATTACGTTATAGATTATGTGGAACTCATTTGTTTTTAAGTTTCTAAGTATGGGTTATGTTATTATTCCAATTTAGGTTAATTGATTAAGGCTGATGGCGGGTAAAGGTTAATTCTTACATAGAGATTTTTTTATAGATAGTAAGTACAGGGAACCTACAAATATAGTGTTAAGACACTATGATGCCATTAAAACACTTTCGTTTCCCACTTTTCTCTGAATTTAGGAGGCATAGCGTGTGGAATGGGCCTAATTCAGTGCCGCTCATCAACTCAACTCATAGGAAAATTATAATATTTAATTTATTTAAATTTCCCCGCTCTGGTAGGCAAAAGGCGGCCTTTAGTTTCACCACCTAAAATCGAAAAAAAAAAACGAAAAATAGGGTTCAAAGTGTCTCAAGATTAGGTTTCTATTCTGCTACTTTATATACGTCAATAATAACTTCATAAAATTCTCCAAACATAAGAAAATATAAAGAAAAATTATCAATTTCCTCCAAATCAAATACATTACAACCATTTTCCATTCACCTCTCGCTATCAAATGTCACAGCATTTCATAAACTAAACGAAACCTCTTCGCGAGAGCCCTAACATTTGGTTCGTTAGCTAAATTAGCGCGTTAACTCAGACCGGTCTCTCTGGAGAGGTTGTAGACGGAAAATTCTTTAACATTTTTTTTACAAGTATTTTTATGGTCACGGTAAGTTGTAATATTAGTATTAGATAGGTAAGTAATTAAATATATATTGTAGTATATCTTAATTAATTTAGTTTATGGCAAATTATGTTAAGGATAAGTACGGCAGTCTCAGGTTCAAGTCCTGGTTAAGCCATGAGAATTTTGGCGTCGCTCTTTATCTATGGATGTTTAGTATCACTTTAGTCTTACACAAATTCAGGCTCTTAGTACAATATTATTTACAAAAAAATAAAATAATTATTAATAACTATGATAAATACTTATATACAATTAAATATAATTCTCACTTGTCCATATAATATACACATTCGTACATATACGTAAAAATGTACACATTCTATAAGATTTATTGAATTCGACGCACAGTTTGGGGTCACCATTGCCGCTAAAATGATAAAAAAATATAACTCCGAGGGGCTTCTTGACGCCTTTGCGGCTGACAGCTATATTACGTGGGATCGTGAGATGAAATAAGATGATTTGAGGTAAAAATGTGTTATTATAATAACGCAATTACACTTCTCTTTGCGGTTGGTGTTAGCTTAGAATATACAGAGGTTTTAAGACAAAAAATATATTTTCTTACAAAAACTGAAATTACGGCGTTTTAAATAGGAAGATAGGTATTTCTTTTTTTGTAAATGTAACAAAATACTATATTTTTACATATACAAATAAAATATAAGAAAATGGATGAAAACGCAGACATTTCTCATCGTCCTAATAAAATCTACTAAACATTTTTAATAAAATATCGACATGCATTAAAAAAAACAATAGTACTTACATGTGTAAAGTAATAGTAGTACACATTCACTCCAGAATCGGCCAGAATCTCCGCAAAGTAGTTGGTGGGGCACACGAAGAAGTAATCGCCGACGACGTCAGCGATCATCTTCTGGTTCAAGTAGCCGTCGGTTATTTCCTCCCAGTCTGTATACTAAAAGAAATAATAAATAGAAATGTTTAATATGTATGATGAGAGTCAAAATTAAATTAAGTCCGCTTCACGTTATATCCCGCACACAGCAGTATAGGCAGAGGAAAAATAGTGTTAAGACACTCCGTATTCCACCGAATTCTTGAAGCATTGCGTGGTGAGTGGCGGAATTCAACGCCGCGCTATGCCTCGCTACCAGATCGAGGAAATTTAATTAAGTAATATCATTTATTATTATTCAACCGAGTTAAAATCGAACCTATAACCGTTGCGTTTACAGTCACACACCCGATAACAGCTTCAACATTTATAAGTAAAAAATATAAGCAATCCAATTATTCTAATATTCTATTCTTATATCGATATTATACGTTCATATTTTAACTCTCCTCTCATACATATATATGGTGGTAATGTCCCTGTAGAGTTAACTCATTCCGTGAATCGAATAACGACTTCCCATTTTAAATTGCCAACTCTGATGGAAAATGATATCTACCCGTGTATCATTAATGCGAGTAATTCAATTTGATCTGTTATATACCTGTAGATACATTTTCTTTTATAATAATATATTTTTAAATCTTTATCTTTTATCCTTTTCTGTGGTATTTTATTATGTTTTGTTAATTTTTAGTATAATGACAAATTTATTCGCTTAAAATTCGGTTTAAAATAAAAATGAATTTGTTTTCAGCTATATTTGGATGGAACACTTTTATTAAGACACTCCGTTCTCCATCAAACCTAGGTATACAAACCAGGTACTATGTTCAGGACACATACATCATACAAATATCTCTTTTGTTTTACCTAATATTTTTAAAGAACTCGCAATTAAATAAAATAAAATAACATAAATTTAACTTGTTTAACATAGGTATATCTAAATCTTCACATAATATGTTATTTATAACATATAACAAAAATCATAATATATACGTATACCTAACGAACTTTGTAATCCCTTTTGCTTTCCAACTTGGAGAAGTTACGTGCCTTTAATTATTGAAAAGCTAATAACGTAATAATTAACTTTTAGGAAGGCCCCTTCCAGATAATTACATTGAAACCGCAATGTAATTATAAAATGATTGTCATTTTTCATTATCTTTTTTTTTTCATTGTAAGTTTTAATTCATTTCTATTTAGTCTTAAAATTTATTTTTTTAGCTTCACGCTATTTCCCCATATAGGAAGGTAGGCAGAGGGAACCTGGGGACCCCACCCACTTTCCACCGAATAACGGAGGCGGAGGCATTACGTGTTAAGTGACGGAACTCAACGCTGCGCTTTGCTTCGATACTAAATAAAGAACTGGCCTCAGAAATATAACAAAATATGAACAAACTAATCATAAATAATACATAATATCAATGAAACAATCTTACAAGGCCGTACACGTAACAAGTATCTAAAGAAATATAAATACAATGGATCTATAATACCTGATAGTAATATGAAGAAGGTAACAATTTATAATTGAAAACGGATCTAGCCAGGCACCTGACGCCTGCGGCCAGGCCTATGTTTTCAACTTATGTAAGAAACACCGCGCCTTAAGAGCAAATGTCTTTGAGACGTCCTAGACGAAACCAATTGTCATAAATTATGATAATCAATAATTTTTATTTTATTTTTTTATTATCTGTTTTTTTTTTAAATAAGTATTTATTGACTTAAATAAATAAGATAAAAATCGTAGCGCCGTCTTAACAATATTGTTAGTAATAAATAACAAGATAAACCGATAAATGAAAAACCTATTTTGTAAATTAAGCATATAAATGACGAATTCTAAAACTTCTTCTCTATTCTCTGCTTGAATTCGAGACTGAAGTAAAGTGAATTGACACTGTCTCCTCTTTTTTGATGTGGAGGATAAAATAGTACAAAGCGGGAAATAAAAATGCCCGAGTGGGGATCGAACCCTGTAAGACGTACACCATGTAAGATTTTTAATAAAATTACAATGAAATAAGTATTATAGTAGGTAATTTACCTGAAACACGATGGCTTCCCTCTTGATTTTCGAGAACTCCTTGAAAATTGTGTCAATAATCTCCAAGAACTTTTCTCTCTGTAGAAAACTCGGACCATCCTTTTCGAAATAGTCGAGGAAGTCGTAAAGCAGAAAATATGTTCCTGAAAGTAAATAACAAGTTATAGGTATCATATCTTATACAATACCATGAAATATTTTATTGGATAACCTCATATCTAATAAAATATTTTATACAGTTCTTCTTAGATATATATTTTAGAAATTGAAATATAAATGGAGAAATTTGATATTGTAATATTATAGGTTTTAGTGAGTCTTTCTTCTCGGTTTTAGTGTCTATTTTTCTTTTTTCACGTTGTATCCTATATAAAGTAAGGTCAGAGAAAACATAGAGTCAAGACACTGCATCGTGAAATGAGACTTAATATTAGACTTCGTTACAAATGAAAATAATTCATTTCATCGATTGCCATTTGAGGCCACAAACACCAAAGCCTCCGAGATTCATCGGGAAAAAGAAAGCGGAAATGTCTTAATGGGAATGCCCTAAGTACCCAGATTCCCTCTGCCTACCCCGCTATGTGCGGGATACAGCGTGAAGCTGAAAAAAAAGAAAAAGCAACCTTTAACCTTTAAACTATGTCTCTGAATAACACAACTAAAGTTGATAACAAGCCTTGTTAGCAAATAGGAAACGTTGAAACATTTCCAAACCAATTATTCTCTTATGACCTCCTCAAGTTGTAAAAGTTCCTGCTGCAGGTATTTAAATGAGTGGAGCATTAAAGTTTATGATGAGCTAATTAGTTTTAAAGATAAGATAGTCCGTACTTCATTAAATCTTTATTATAATGGAGTATTTTTTGTATTTTATAGAAAGATTTACGTAGCAGCTTCACACTGTAGCCCGCTTAGCAGGGGGAAGGGGGGGAGCAAGGGGGAAGCAGACGGAACCTGGTGTTAAGACTCTCCGTTTACAACTTTCTGTGCGTGCCTTTTTGAAGACAATATGAGTTGCGTAACTTAACGCCGTCATTTGTCTACCAAAGCGGGGCAATGAAAATAAATCAATAATAATAATAAATTCAATATCTCAATGTCTCAACACCAGGTTCCCAGATTCCCTCTGCCTACCCTGGGGTACAATGTGAAACTAAAAAAACATTAAAAATAGAAAACCAAATATAAATTTAAAGTTAAAAATTGAAAATAATATACATATATAGGTTTATCCGTACCAAAAGTAAATAAAGACCAAGAAAATTCAATTTGAATATGAAAATTGTATCTTGAAAATGACATTGTGTGTCTCGTTTGTTTTCCATTACGTACATTTTCAAATGTTTTACTGAAAATTTTACATATAAATACTGAAAGGCATGTTGATCGCGGCCATTTAAATGAAACTTGGATATTAATCTACGCTTTTTGCGATATCACGATATAATTATGTAGAATTAAAACAATGATATCATTATGAATCCATTGTTAAGATACTTTGTTAGCCACTTAAATCCACGAGATATTGCGTGTTGAATGGCATAACTTAACGCCGCGCTTCCATTAATTATCCCTGAGAATCGAATCCACAACCATCACACTTACAGTAAGTCCCACGGTGCCGTGACGCTTTATTAAATACGAGGTGAAGGGAACCTGGGAACCTAGTATTAAGAAATGCCGTTCTTATTAAGACACTTCCATTCTCCACTGTCCTACAAATTCTGGAGGCATTACCAGAGTGAAGAAAAGAAAATATTAAATATTTCATTTGCTCGAGTGGAAATCGAACCCTGTCGCGTTTATAGACGCTGGCTTGCGCCCTGGGCCACCATGACCTCCAATAAATACATAATCTTTTTATTAATACGGAACTAAAATTTTATTATTAAATATACATTTTCACGTATATAACGCGAAGGTCACTGTTTATATTATCATTTTACATAGCACAAGCGGTGCTGAACGAGCACCATAAGTGTCTTCATTAAAACACGCTTGGCATCGCTTGGTGCGCTGAAACGTGCTTTTCTAATATATTATTTTATTCTAATATGGCATCGTTTTAAGCTATAAGCCATGAAATAGGTTATATATAGTTCTAAATCGTAAGTTTATTTTTTTTATAAAAAATATATAGGTGTGTTTTTCAAATTGACGCCTTTGAACATTCCATTTAGTATCTAAGATTGATGGAAAACGGAGAACGGAATAACTGCTTACCAGAATATATTTAATAAAAAATAGAAGATCTTAAAAGATTTTTGGAAGAGTTCTAATATTTGAAAGTATTTTCTAAAGAAACAATTACATAGAACCTTATTCTTAACTAACTTTCAACATTTTAATTGCATATGGTATTATATCAGTTTTATAATTTTACCCCAGTTTCTGTTGGTTCGTTTCAGATCAAAGGCTACTAGGCTGCACTAGGTATTCAATACCTAAAGCACGTTGAAAATTTTTTACTCCGATATTTTCACCGGTACTAACATTTAACAAACATTCCATCCATTACTCAATAAAAAAAAATATTTAGATTTTAGTAATTTATTTTCATTTTGGAAAACTTAGCAAAACGCAAAGAGCTTTTAAAAGAATATTTTGTTACAAAAGAACAATTAATTAAGTAACTTTGTATAAGAATTATATAAAGTAATATATTGTGATATATTACTTTCTCGGAAAATAGCTCAATCAATTAGTGGAATCAATGTTTTGGTTAGTTAATGCTAGCACTTATGTATGTGTATAATAATTTTATCAAAAAAACTACAGGCCACTGTGGAATAGCATCTGATTGCAAACGCATTGGTTGTAGGTTCAATCCCTATCCGTAGGAGAGACGACGAGACGGAGAGAACCGCGGGAGCAGAAAGAGTCGAAATGTATGTACTCTCTGAGTTCTAGGGAGCGAAGCCAAGTCATTACTTTTTTTTTTTAATAAAATTACAAAATATAAAACTTTTTACTGGTGGAAATCTAAACCTATTATCTTTAATCTCTTCATTTCTCTTTCCAGTGGAAATCGGGTTTAAGTAATTAATCTTAACCAAATAATGAACAAATGTCTAACAAAGACTAATTCGGACGATTGTTACACTAAAACACGTAAATAACTAATTAAGGAAAAATACTATCTAATTTCTAAGATGAAAGTTTAAACGTAAGATATATATTATTTTATCTAGATGATAAATTATATTTAGGTAATATAACGATGGAAAACTAATCTTTTTGTTCAGCTTTACGCTGGTTCCCGCATACAGCAGGATAGGCAGAAGAAACCTAATGATAAGACACTCCTCTCTCCACATTCCGCGAGACATTGAATTGTGGCATTCAACGCTGCGCTTTGCCTTATTACCAGACCGAATCAGTTCGATTCCTGAGTCAAATTAACTATTTATCAATTCTTGAGATTTTTTTCATTCAGTCAAATTAAGTTATTCGCATAAATGGGAATCGAACCCACGACTATCGCGTATATCTGCTATTTTAATGAGTACCAAAACCATTCCCATAAACCCTTTAATAATAGATTACTATCGACGGAAATCGTAATTGACTGTCAGAATATGGCAGACGAGGACGTATCGCCGGATATTTGTATTAAAACGTATGATACAATGATCCATTGTAAAGCAAAGGGTTCGATAAATACCAATATTATTTTCTAAAGGATAACAATTGTAGAGCAAGGTGGATGCCGGCCGACGTTTCGTAGAAATTGCTCTTACGAATAGATATATAGGACAAGCGTAGGGATGTGCCTATATCGATTAAAGTTCAATTAGTTATCTGTCTACAACTAAATATTGAAAAAAAATAGTATAAACGGAAAGAAAGTAAGTGACCCGCAATAAACCATGAAAACAATCAAATATCTAGTAAAATTAAATAAATAAAATGTGATAGTAAATTATTATTTTCTTTAGAACTATGTTATTACCATTTGTTATTACTGCATCTAATAACAACTTAAAAAGACAATTTCCATCGCAAAGTCTAGTAAAACTTATGAAAATAAGACAATAAGGAGTCCCGAGCGCCTGGCAACCCTGTCCCCACCCGGGGGGGTACCCAGGGGGATATCCACCCTGCAACCTAGCTACGTGGGCGAGTCTGTAGTACTTGGTAGTACGGCGACGTGAAATTCTGTTTACGTGGTATTGCGCACGCGTGGTCTTGCCCCCTACTCCCTAGGCGTGTATGCAGACGACCTCGAACTCTATGCCCGATATTGATATGTCACGCTTTATGATAAAAACAAGGTGATAGAGGTTATGACAAGTTTGAATTTGATTTTTTTTATTTTTAATGTAACTAAGATTTTACTTGACTTGAAAAAAATATATATGAAATAAAATGTGTAACTTAGTTGGCACTTGTTAGTACTTAAATGTTTAAATCTTATTTCAAAGTCGAGTAAAATTTTATTTGCATTGCATTGCACTAACATGCAATCATATGTGTATAATGCAAATGATTAAAACAATGCTATAATCAAAGATATTTTTTTAATAAGACCAATTATATTCTATAACAATAGCTTGAACAATTAAATGTAAAATGGAATAATAATAAGGAAATACTCCAATAATAATAACATTTTCAATAATAATTCGGATATTAAATGTATTTATGTATTAATTTAAATTTAAAAAAGTTAAATTTATTCTTTATTCCTCTTTGATACTAAAAGTATTGTTGATACCGTATATAACAAATAAAAAACAAACAATGAGATATTCCACCCCGCTTCGTCGTTTACGAGATATTGTTCGCGATATACCTATTTTTCACGGGATAAATACTGTAGTGTAAACAAAAATCTTGAGAATTTGCGACTACCCTCATATTATAATGTACTATGAAAAATAGCTCTTCATTTTGTTTATATATACAGACATAGTGCTAAGAGCAAACATTTCTGGACAGTCCTCGAGTATAATGTAAACTCGTACAACGAGGCTGCATTTTAAAGTAATTAGATGAACTTGAATAACGAAATTATAAAATATATACCTGTATGTTTAATGGTTAGTAGTGAGTAGAAATTTTTTGCGAAATATAAATAATTAACTTAAAAAGCTTTTATTCCAAAAAATTAAATATTTTATAGTAATTTTAACAAAAAGTTGAAAAAAGGCAGTCAAATTACAATTTTTTTATTAATTTTCATAAGAATTATTATTACTGAAACAGAGGCAAAGCCACAGACCGAAATAATTTGTTTTGATTGTAACACTGATACGATAGCAACGAGCCACTTAGTCACGTCGCCTCTTACTCTACAAGAAGCTAAGATTTATACCGCTCATTTGTTAGATGAATAAATCTCTTTCTTTTGCTGCTGTCTGTACTCTCAGAACTTTTCTGTGAGTGTGTTTGCTCTTAAGGTAATCAGCAATTAAAATAAACGTTCGTAATGTTAGGAGACTAGTTAATGGTTATTTTAACTGAAAGTTTACCCAAATTTGATATTTTATTATGTAGCTTCTAAATTAAGAATATTTTTTATTAAATTAATTCTACATAAAAGTCTGTTATTTGTAAAAGTGTCAATTTCAATATGTTTAAAATTCTACCTATTTGATAATATTAGAAATTATTAAAAAATATTATAACAAACATACCTTCATCTTGATTGCTTCCGAGTAAAACTTCTTCATTGTGAAAGTGTCCTTCTTTCATCATTGTGTCTGGATCTTTTGGTAAAAATATACCATCAACGGTTGGAGCCGATGGAAATCCTAAAATACCAGTATACGAGTTCCACTGCTGGACAGAAATTGTCTTAGCGTCGACTCCACGCATGCAATCCATCACTAGGCTTGGATCAGCAGCTAAGAGACTGCTATTACAGTTGCAGTCATCGACGAGAACTTTGCCTATATCTTGTGCTCTCTCTCCTGTCATCCAACTCCAAGGGGCATTAAGAGTACCTGACTGTAATATTCCTCTCTTAAATAATCCTTTCATTTCAGGTGATAGCATATGCAAGCTTACACTCCCTCCACCTGCTGATTCGCCAAATAGAGTTATCAATTCAGGATCCCCACCAAAAGCACGTGCATTGTCTTTAATCCAACGTATTGCCAATTGCTGATCCCACAAGCCCATATTTCCAGGAGCTTCTTCGCTTCCAGGTGAGAAATATTTATTTAAATACAAAAACCCGAAAGCTCCAACCCTATACTGCATCGATGCTACTATAACATCACTTGATGAAGCCATTATATCTGCTTTATACAGGTCAAGTGTCGCGGTTCCACTCATATACCCTCCTCCGTAAATCCATACTAGTATAGGCACTTTCGGCCTTTCCGCGAGAGGTTTGTCTTGATGATGACGAACTCGTAAATGCTGTGGCACCCATATGTTCAAATATAGGCAATCTTCTGATATGTTAGTATTAGGATTCCACATTTCCTCACCCTCAAATCCGGGGAAATATTCATATCTTTCTTGATAACAACTATTAGGCATAGCGGTAGCTTCAAGGACACCATGCCAGGGATCAATGGGCACTGGTTTTCGGAATCTCAATGGTCCTAGAGGAGGTTTAGCAAAGGGTATGCCAGTAAAAATATGTACTTCGCGGCCCATCACCGTCTTGGCATAGCCCTTGACTAGACCACTCTTTGTTTCAACGATGAGTGGGTCATTGTAAAAATTCTTTGGTGTAGAACTAGTTGTGGGTGTAGTCTGCGTCGTCGACGTCGTGGTGTCGTGATGGTTCGCCCACGATCGTCCCCACACTCCCGATACACAACAAAAACACAAAAGTAATTTCGTAACTACAACTTTGCAACTCATTTCGATTTCTTCTTTCTTCACTTTCTTAACGAGACGTATGTAATCGGAAGTAGTCCGCCAACTTTATTAAGTATTTGTTAAAACACATTTCTATTTTACTACAATTCTGTTTCGCGCGTTCACATTCCTGAAACAAAAGGAAAGGCATGTTAGCATATTCACTCGAAACATTTTCGCGTGCCAAATTGGTTTATTTGGCTTAAATGGAAAGCCTAACGTATGTACGTACTTCAACGTATAATAATGTTGTATAATATTCGTACTTATATAAGTAAGTCTTGGTCTTCCCCGGTTTTCATTTTATCTTACGTGGTGTATGCTTAGTAATAAATTTTATATTATATAATTTATTACTAAGTTTGATACTTTTTGTAGCTTAACACCGCATCACGCACATACGTAAGTAGGCAGTGGGAACCTAGAAATCCACTCGTCATTACAACACTTCCTTTCCTCATTCTCTGCAAAATTCTTGACGCATTGCATCTTGAGTGGCGAAACTCAACGCCACACTTGTTACCAGAACGATACAATGAAAATATTAAATATTTGATTCCCCCGGGCGGGAATCGAATCCAACCGTCGCGTTTACGGACACACACTTGTCCTCAGAAGTAAATTATAATAGACACTTAACCAAGTAAATTATAATTTAAGTGTATGAATCATTACAATTTAATTCCCCTCTGTTTCCATTAGAGTTGAACAGAGATAGATAGTCGGTGGAACCTTTACACGGATCCATTAGATGGGTTGAAATCGAACGAGTTTTATTGGCGGCGAAATGGTAAATCAATCACAATGAAATCGCCCGACTCTGAATTCATTTCTTTAGTAGCAATAGGTTAAATTGATGTTTAGGTTACACAGAAAATACTGGAGAAACAGATTATAGACTTAGCTATTATATAGAATTTATTAGTATATTATAATAGTTTCTAATATTTTACATTGAAATGAGAATAAGTATTGAGAAGATAAATTTTAGCTAAACTATTATTTTTATTAACTAACTATATTTGCATTAAACATATAAAATTTGATATATTTATTAGAAAATATAAATTTTGAGTTCAACTTTCACGCANCATGCCAGGGATCAATGGGCACTGGTTTTCGGAATCTCAATGGTCCTAGAGGAGGTTTAGCAAAGGGTATGCCAGTAAAAATATGTACTTCGCGGCCCATCACCGTCTTGGCATAGCCCTTGACTAGACCACTCTTTGTTTCAACGATGAGTGGGTCATTGTGAAAATTCTTTGGTGTAGAACTAGTTGTGGGTGTAGTCTGCGTCGTCGACGTCGTGGTGTCGTGATGGTTCGCCCACGATCGTCCCCACACTCCCGAAACACAACAAAAACACAAAAGTAATTTCGTAACTACAACTTTGCAACTCATTTCGATTTCTTCTTTCTTCACTTTCTTAACGAGACGTATGTAATCGGAAGTAGTCCGCCAACTTTATTAAGTATTTGTTAAAACACATTTCTATTTTACTACAATTCTGTTTCGCGCGTTCACATTCCTGAAACAAAAGGAAAGACATGTTAGCATATTCACTCGAAACATTTTCGCGTGCCAAAATTTGTTTATTTGGCTTAAATGGACCTGAAAAGCCTAACGTGTACGTACTTCAACGTATAATGATGTTGTATAATATTCGTACTTATATAAGTAAGTCTTGGTCTTCCCCAGTTTTCGTTTTATCTTACCTATGCTTAGTAATAAATTTTATATTATATGATTTATTACTAAGTTTGATACTTTTTGTAGCTTAACACCGCATCACGCACATACGTAAGTATGCAGTGGGAACCTAGAAATACACTCCTCATTTTAACAATTCTGTTCCCATTCTCTGCGAAATTCTTGAGGCATTGCAGGTTGAGTAGCGGAACTCAACGCCGCAACTTGTTACCAGTACGAGACAATGAAAATATTAAATATTTGATTCCCCCGGACGGGAATCGAATCCAACCGTCGCGATTACGGTCATACATTTGTCGTCATATAGACACAACCAAGTAAGGTATAATTTAAGTGTATTTTAATGTATGAATCATTACAATTTAATTCCCCTCTGTTTCCATTAGAGTTGAACAGAGATAGATAGTCGGTGGAACCTTTACACGGATCCATTAGATGGGTTGAAATCGAACGAGTTTTATTGGCGGCGAAATGGTAAATCAATCACAATGAAATCGCCCGACTCCGAATTCATTTCTTTAGTAGCAATAGGTTAAATTGATGTTTGGGTTACAAATTCTGGTAAAATAGCTAATAAATAGACTTAGGTATTATTTTTATAATTTAGAATTTATTAGAATATTATAACAGTTTGTAATATTTTACATTGTAATGAGAATAAATAATTCAGAAGATAAATTTTAGCTAAACTATTATTTTTATTAGCTAACTATATTTACACTAAATAAAATAAAGATGAAATCCGATATATTTATTAGAAAATATAAATTTTGTTATGTTTGTTCAACTTTTACGCAAAAAGTAATGAACGGATTTAAATAACTTTAATCAACGGATGGACGAACAGATTAAGATAAATTTTGCAGTAATATAAGAAACATATAACAGAATAACAATAGCTACAATTTTGTTAGGAATTGTAACAAGAGTTACAATTTTATTTAATTTGCTACAATATAACAAAAACTTTAAGCGGGCGAAGCCACATTTGGGTCGCTAGTATATCATATATCACACACAACTGTTAGTCACTTTCATTAGTCCAGACAGGCGAAGTCGCCACCAAAATCTAAAAGTGAAATATAAAATACTATTTTTTAAAAGAACATTTTTCGTCTAGCAAATCTTCCTCGCATTCAACAGATTGCCGATCGGTATCTATTAATATGTATGTGATAGCCAGTTCGGAGTTGGACCTAAAGCCAGCGGGCAATCATTATTTCATCGGACGTCCGAATCGTTCACCGGGGAGACATTACATTGTTCCAGAATTCGATATAGAGTCGTATGAATATTGAATTGTTGCAACACCTAATACAGGATGTTCTGAAAGGTTAAACTATTTATCGTTTGAATGTGAATGTTGGTACATTTGTTTTTTATATTTTAGGAGGGTTAATGATAACTGAAGAGTTTTTTTTGACATTTTTAGTATTATTCTAACTTAAGAAAAAAAAATACTTTCTGGAAAAAGAGGAAGAATTTGAACGTAGAAGGATTTGTCTCTACACTTTTTGGAAACCATCCAAACTCTCAATATTTCAACAAATTGGAATCGAAGCTGCAACCGCCGCGGTTACACCTAGACGCCACAATATATTTATACAAAGCTTATCCTACTGTATCAATCGAACTCAGTTTAAAAATATTTTTCAAATAAAATAATCTTAAATACTCTCAAGACGATATATATAAAATAATTGGAAAACGTGATTCCATTTCAAATTGAAGTGAAGTTCTTTACCTAAACATATTTAAAATGAGTACGTAACATAGTGCTTTTAGCGCAGTTTCTATTCCAAAAGGAAACGTATCAAAGCGTGCTGAAGTGTACAGGCAGAGGTGATTGCATTCCTACATAATAGACACGCCATCTAGATCATATTTGAAAACATTTTAAGGTGTAGGTACCTAGAAGATACCTTAAAGAAAATTCGTTAAATTAAAGAGGCAGAAGAGTGCGGATGTAGACGCGATGGATGTAGATTCGATTCCCAGTTCGCAAAATGAAATATTTTATGTATTAATTTCCTCGCTCTGGTATTAACTTGACTACTTTAGAAAATTGCTACAATTTAATAACAATCTAAGAAGTTAATGAGTCGTAAAATAATGAAGCTTAACGAGAGCGTTGATTGCATGTTGAAAATGAAAATTTATTATCCCCGTAAAACAATTGTAGCTTCACGCTCCTTCCGGTAATAACCACAGGTTAGGCAGAGTGAACATAGTGTTCACACATTACTGTACACTCCGTTCTCTCCACTTTCCGCCGCCGCAAATTATCATATAGATAATTCTCTCCCCTTACGTCCTCTTCCTATTAACTGACAGACAATATACAGACGAAACTACTAAACAAAGGAACAATAAATTTCACATTTAGGTAAGTTAGGCAGTGTAAGAGAGATTTTTTTCAAATATCCTACGTAACAGGAACGGGAACGGGAACAGCAGAATTTTCATTTAGACATCTTAAACTCCTCCCGAAGAAAGGTTCGTACGTACTAACTACTAACATATGTACGAGTATATCCACCATTAGAAATATTAAAGCATGGCATTAAAAATTCTCTTAGCCATAACAAATTCAGTTCATGCAAGGAAAGTATATCAAAACAGCGTTCGAGATCAGCGCTCCCGGGGGGACTGTCTTCTGTAAATTAACTTAGAGCATCTGTATGCATACTATCGTGCGGTGTAACGAGATTTAGGCCCTACGGATCCTTGGAATTTGGCCCATCCTAAACTTGCCTGGCAACTCTGTATTCCATATAGGGAGAGTTTGTCTGTGAATTTTAATCGCTATAGTTATTATACAATGACTTCTTCGTCTTGTAAATGGAAAGTGAGTGAATGTTTATGTGGTAGTTGTGGGTTCGATTTCTGTTTGGTGATATGTTTGTATTTGAAATATTTCCTTTTTATATTAATCAGATTTAAAGATTGGTGAAAAGTTAAGAATAGTGTATTATCATTTTAAAATATGCCTAAAAAATATATATCAGATAATCATTTTTTTTTTTAATTGTATAAATATATAAATCGATTTTATTAAAAAAAATAACAGCACAGAAATATAGAATTGTATATACACAAAAAGGGACTCCAAAACTAAAAAAAACAAAAACTACCCTCCCTAAAAGGATGTCCTCAAAAAGAAACATTTACAAAGTAAGCTAATAGAATCTTACGAAAAGAAAAAAGCGGTAGGTAGGTGGGTAGATACCGCGATGGGGGGCTGGGGGGGGAGGCAGGCGGCGCGCGCCGTTCGATAAATCGATGTGGGTACAATGCTATGCGGCCTTGGACGCCTGCAGCCAAGACACACCTCCAAGTTCAATGCCAACTAAGGATATGGCATCCTTAGACATAAATTATAAATCTTAAGTAGATTTTTCCTTATAGTGATTTGTTTATTTTGTTTTGTTTTGTTATGAGATAAAATTGTTGTATGTAAATTAGATAATAATTAATTATGGAAATGAGAGAATATAAAAATTTTAGAAATATATTATTTGTTTACTTTAACTTTAAAAGTACCCATAGTTGAAAAATAGTGATATTTCACTTAATTTTTTTTATACTCTTGAAGCATAAATCATATTTATTTTGTAGTGAATACACTGATATTATTTTTTTTAAGTATTATTCAGCACTAATGTCTCTTTTCAAAGGGCCACTGTTCGTAAAAAATATTTTCGTTTGTGGCTGAAGATATCCCTTCTTACGGGCTCGAATTCGAAACGTGCTACTATTTCGTAAAATTTATATAAGTTTTCTAAAATAAATATTATATATTTTTATTATTTTATTACGATGAACGTTCTTTGCCTTTCAAATCCTTTAGAGATCATGTGCGAATTTTATCTTACGAGTCCAGACTTCGCAGAATAAAGAATCACGAAGGACCGATGTCTCTACTTGGAAGATATATAAGAAAAAATGTTATTGGGGCCTTTATTAATGTAATAGAACCAAAAAGAATAATTTTTAATACTATATTTTTTATATACTTTATTCTGTAATCAAATGCACCTAGTCCCTTATCTACTATGACAAACCCAACGACCGCCACGAAACATATGATAATGATTATTCGAAAACCAAAAGAAATATCTTTCCCTCACAAATTGAATGCCCCTCTCCCTCTTTGTGACAACTAAGTAATTGATAGCCCTAAAGGGAAATTCTGGGCAACGATATTTACTTTGGAGAGAAGCGTTAGGCGTGAAAGAGGATCTTGGGTATCCGCTGTGACACTTCCTCCTAATAATTATTGTTTTAACTGTATAGTGAATGTATGGCTGCAATTGCTTTGTAATTTACTATGGAAACTAGTTATTTCGTATAGTATATTATGTTTTTCTCGTTATTATTATTAAATGAGAAATTTTAGGTTTTCTTATAAATAAGTTGCAAAAAGGCGCAAAAAGTACAGACAGACATAAAATGAGGAACCGATTTTAGTTAAGCAGAAATTGAACGGTGAAAGTACTTTACTATCTTTTATTTACGTAGGTAATCGGGATCAGTGGTCGTGAATTCAAATTTATTAAAGATTAAAATAAGTACCAATGGATAAACAAATAGCGACGTACGATTCCATCATCTATGAGGCATTAGACTATTATATTAATGAGTGTACAGAGGAAACCTCTTACCTTCCACTCGACATAATTGTTATATTTAAAATAATTTTAATGTTTCTCCAAATATTTGGGGGAAAATGGAGAACGGAGTAAATTTACTCTCTGCCTACTCTGCTGAATGCGAGGATAGTATGAGAAGGGTAAAACAAAAAGGTCATGTGGCCCACCTATACGATATTAATTGTGTAGTTAGTCGGTCAGTATCCGGAATACTAGCACGAGCTCATAAAATATTAGAGCGGTACGTAACTATTTAATAAGAGTACTAAAACGATTGTATATCAAAGCTATGTATCGAGGACACTGTATTTTGAATACAAGGTTGAAATATTTATTGATTAATTAACTCATAGCTTAACAGGATAAGTGTGTTTTAGTTTAAAGTTAAAAATAACTATAAAGAAAAATAAAGTATGTACAACGTATGAGGAGTACCTCACAGCACTACAATTTCCGCCGAATTCCGGAGGCATTGGGTGTTGAGTGGCGGAACTCTACGCCGCGGTTTGCCTCGACACTAGAGCGAAGTGAAAAATGTAAATTTAAATAAATATTTCAATTCTTCGAGCGAGGATCGAACCCACATCCGTCGCGTTTACAGTCAAAGGAAATTCCAAGTCTAAATTCTAAAATATTGCTCATAATTTTCACTTTATTTTTAAAGTTTCAGCTATTTAATTTTTTTTTTCATTTCCTCAAATGGGGATCGAACCCACCACTTATCGTATTTACAATCGCAAGGTTGTGTCTGCACCACGAATGGTCACAATTACTTATTTTTGAAAACTCCGTAATTTAAACAATTTCAAGTAGTATAGCGAGCTAAAGCAACTGTAAGTAATCTGAGCGGTATCGATCCTCAAATTAGACTAGCACCGCCACTTAATTGACCGCCTTTGTTTCTGAAATATCAGGAGGTCTCGCCTCTCCACCTCGCAGTACCGGGTACCCCCTTCAACGTATAATCACCATCTTTGATATGATGTAATTGAATAATTTTGAAATTGATTTGTTATGGGATATTTTAAATGTGAAGTAGTAGGACAATCTCCTATAATCAATTATATATGTTAAATAAAGCAACAATATACACTTTTGATTTCACGTTGTATTCTGCATAAGGAAAACGGAACCTGGGAACCTAGTGTTAACACACTCCGTTCCCATTAAGACACTTCCATTACCCACTTTCCACCAAATTCTTACTGGCCTCAACAAAAGAGTACCAAAAGACTACCATACCACACAGCTTTTATTTTTATGTTAACTTGTACGATGTTCAAAGAGAACAAAAAAATTTTAGCAAACGTCAATCTTATTGTAAATATTAAGATATGGCAATTTACTTTGTATAATGTATTTAATTCCTGTTTATATGAAATTGAGACAGCAAGGAGAGGACTGCGCCAGAATTTAAATGTGGTTATCAACAGCAACCGTAACCATAACTGTGTTATATGATAACGAGATCATAACAGTTAATATTAATATTGAAGGAATCGCTGCCGTAGTTGGAATATAGTCAAAACTTCATACGTATACCTTCAGTCTACAGTGGACTTGATTTATATTTGAAGAAATTAATCTTTATTAACGAGATAATTAAAATTTTAAAGTTTAGAGAGTGAGTGCCAATAGGCTAGTAATATCCTATAATTGAAAAAATAGAGTATTTTTTAATAACATAGTAAAATATCAATAACTTTCCTAATAACATAACATAAACGAGTATAATTTATCAATTGCAATTTCCTTACTTCAACCCTTTAGAAACTAAAACACAATTTTTAAAACATTGCTTTATATACTCGAGAAATTGGTTTAAACTGTAGTAAATAAGAGCGGAAATATTAACAGAAGCATTACTGGGTCATCTATTCAGCAGCAGAGCTGGGTCAACAGCTCTGTAACTGTATAAAATATCTAAAATGCTGAACTGAAAGAAATTTTGCAATTGTAAAAGGTAATCTACGATATACTTCTACCTCTACCTCTATATATACAGGCTATTTCGTAAGTGAGTGACAGGCAGCGACACAACTAATGGACTTAGTTAGTTGAAATTTGGCATAGGATTTCCTGAAATTTCTACTAAAACTGGATTTTACAATATATTTCCTAAAGTCCCAAAAGAAAGTTTACAATATAAAGAAAATTCTGTGAATAGATGATATAGTAGTGCTATTATAGAATGGAGAGTACGTCTGTTACACGTAGAATAGTTCCACTAGAAAGATATCAATATTATCGAGTATCCTCAGAAGGGAGTTCGTTTTGCATGAAGCGCTGTAGCGTGCGATATAAAATGCAGCTAGTGCTCCTCGGGGGCTCGTAAAGCAGAGAGTCGTATCGATCTACAGTTACAGATTCACGTTTGTGACAACGTTGGCATTTACTATTGATAATGCTGGAATAAAGTTGCTAGTGTTTTCTTTATTTCTTTCAATTTCTATGAATATTTGAATTATTATTTTGACTGAGAATTTTTTTGTGGCCATGAAATATTGTGGTATTCTAATATAATAAGTGCGAGTGACAATAAATGTGCAATTTTTTAGAGTTCCATACCTCAATAAAGAAACCGGGATATTTACAGGGTTATATTTTTGTTCATCTGTCCCTTTGTTATTCCACCGTCCACCATTCAAATTCTCGAATTCAGGCGGAAATAACAGAACGGAAAAAAATTAAAACTATGTGAGATAAATCGTGGGGGTAAAAAAGTAAGTAGATATATTACTCCAGTAAAAAACTAAAAATGTAAAAGAATATATTTTTTGTCGTAGTAGACATTAAGATATGCCCGTACGCTGATAGGTCACGCAATGGTGTTTAACACTAGAAGTGCCGAAGATTGATACCCCCCTTGAACCGCCGTCGTGACAAATTTGTCCCATTCTACTTATTATGTTGATTGTTGGTATAATACAAAAAAAATATTATTAAAATAATTCGTAAAATATGTAGACCATATTTAATAATCAATTCTTATTCTTTAACAAACATAAAAGTACCAAAAAATAAAACACAAAGAAAGAATCAAATATTTCTAATACGTTCTAAGGTCGTGACAACTAACTGAATAACTCTTACAAAATTATAAGTTATTGAAATTAGTTAATATTATTAGTAGGCCAAGTAATGCATTAATATATTCTTCATCAGTGATACATCACAGATGATTTATAACATTGCGTGGTAATGCCTCCAGAATTCGGCGGAAAATGCCAGCGGAGTGCATAGCACTAGGTTCCCAGGTTCCCTCTACCTACCCTACAATTGCCCACATTTGGTATCAAGTGTTTTTCTGAA
>JAKRZM010001288.1:1048822-1095167 GCA_036379175.1 Heliconius cydno galanthus | reverse complement strand
ATAACTAGCTTTTTCCTGCAACTTCGCCCCTGTAGCTAAATGGAAATATTTGAGGCTATCGTGCCGCAGTGGCACATGCGTGTGACTATAAACGCGACAGTTGTGGATTCTATTCCCACTTGGAGGAATTAAGTATTTAATATTTTCATTTCCTCGCTTTGGTAACGAAACCAAACAAGGTGTTGATTTACGCCACTGAACACGGGGACAGAAGGTCCTAGGTTCCCTCTCAGTACAGTCGGTTTATACGGGATACAGCGTGATACTAAAAAATAATAATAACATCGACGAAGCGCCAAAAATCTCTAAAAAGATCCAAGAAAATTACATAATTTATCTAAGAATTGCTTAAACCGTTACGGCTTTTAATGACTCGCCTCTTATCTCTTTAAGATTAGTACTAAACTGAGATGATGAGGAACTAAGAGCGTTGCTAATTAACTACCTAAGCTACCTTAGTTAATTTTTTATAGTTTTTTTGTAGCTTCACGTTGTATCCCGCACATAGCAGGGTAGGCAGAGGGAACCTGGGAACCTAATGTTAAGACACCGTTCCTCACATTCTTCCGAAATCTGGAGGCATTCTGTGTGCGAAACACAACGCCGCGCCACGCCTGGCCTCAACACATACACGTTGGTAAACAAAGTTAATCATAGTACTATAAAGCGCAACGCACTCCAGTAAAGTTGAACCTGGCCATTACCTTACATGCGAGATGCTAACAAAACCAATTTAAAACGTTGTTATCTTCCTTTTGCAGCAGTTGTAGAGGAAATAGTATTTTAATGATAATAACTATAAAACTATTTTGCTATAGTAAAACATGTTTTTGTAGCTTTAAATTTATGTATATAATAAATAAGAATTCTGTATTTTAGTGACTGGCAGACATAGCTAATGGACTAACAAAGTTAAAATTTTACATTTACCTATATGTAAAATTTTAACATTTTATAGTGTTAGAGAGTATATAGCAGCACTATATATCAGCTTAATACTGTATCCAGCACGTAGCAATCTAGGCAGAAGTAACCTGGGAACCTTCTGTGCCTCTCTTTCCATCGATTTCTACAGGCATTGACTGTTGAGTGGCGGAACTAAACGGCCTCCAATACTTTGAGCTTCCCACCTAATCTCACATTTAAGATAATAGACAGAAATAACAAAATGACACAATTATTAAGGTAAAATTTTACCTTAAGTAATTCTTATGTCATATATAAATTATATATAATTTATTAATAAAATACAGATAATAATCTATACGAATTTCATATTAATAAAATATTTTACAACATCATTAACCCCCATTTACATTTAATTACAGTACAACAGTAAAGCAATCTACCTATTTACCTCTAACTGAAATTACCGTACAATTAACAAAGACTATTATTGTTTTGAATTTCGTTTGTCAAATCACGCAATAATGGAAGCAAAAATCTTGTAATAAAAATAAAATGGAAAATATTATAATTTTTTTATAAATTTTAGGTCAGTTCAGTTCATTACTTCTGGCACTTCAAGCACCGAAATAAATATTCAATTTTCTTTTTTTTATAATAGATATTTCTTCTTTTTGTTTTCTTTATGTAAAGAAAGGTATGGGTGCTCGACTTTTCTTCTTTTTTGTTTCTTCACGCTGTGTCCTACATATTGCAGGTTACATAGAGGGAGCCTAGTGTTAAGACACTACGCTTCATCACATCTAAACTAACATTTAAAAGCTCAAGAGCTTATTTGGTTGAACGCGATAACCTCAGGAACTACTGGTTCCAATAGATTTTTTTTTGTATCGTATTGTATATTCTGATAATCGTTTCAATGTAACCCACTATTCCTGCTATCAAAGTTACTAGAATTTGTCAAAATCTTAATCATTTCAAAGTAACCCACTATTCCTGCTATCAAAGTTACTAGAATTCAAATCTTAATCATTTCTGTTTGAAAAATGACTGAGGCTACAGGTAAGAGCGAATGTATAATAATATGATATGAGGTCATAATTAGCCCAAGATGTCCCATAGAACGACCTCGTGGGGTCCTTGACAAGTCTTCGATATTTCTAACGGCCTTGTCTTGAGTGAGTGGGAGCCTTATTCTAAATGAGTGGTGACGGTTGATCACGCAAGTGCAATAAAGTAATATTCCTTTTTATTTCGTACTTCATATTACTTTATTTGTGGCTTTTTCATTATTCTACAGATTATATTAAAAGCGCAGATCGTGAGGCCAGAAGTGGCTCAGGGGCTCAAGTATGTAAACGCGACAGAAATGTCAACAGAATTCAGCAGACAATGAGAACGGAGTGTGTTAACACACTCTCCCTCCCTCCATAATTAGAGATTTAAGTGCAATTGAACTAAAAATAAATCTTTTTATTTATTTACATGTTCCAAATAAATGCCCTAATAGTAATTTATTTTCATATATTCAAATAGTACAGAAATTTCGTATTTACGTTGTGGCAAACTTTCCCTCTTATTAAATATGAACCAGTCGATATTCGTGTAAGTATAGTAGATAAGGGCGAGAACTTTAAAAATAAAATATTTGTAATAGACTGTAAATGTTGAAGGACATAGATTTAACATTTTTATTACAAACATTAAACAATATATAATGTTAGTCAATTATTTCTGAGGTCGTTAGTTCGATCCCGACCGGGGGGGAATAGTTATTTTCAAATTATCTTCAATTTGACGTTCTGGAAAAGTGGAAAACATAGTCTCTTGATACTTAATTATCTATGCCTTCCTTGTTATGCGGCATAAAGAGTAGAGTTAAAAATAATAATCTTTTTACTACTCAAATCATAATAATAATGAATAATTTTGCCTGTAAGAATATTTTTTAACAACTAATTACATAAAACCATATTTCGCGGTCTGATGGCGCCTAATAACGTGAGGTTCCGCCCGCGTCGTTTCGTTACAGTCAAAGATAGAAAAACAGTATTACTTATTACTTTGACTACGTCGCGAAAAATCGAAAATTCTTCATATTTTTTAAATTAAAATAAAGAAAAAAAATAATCAATTAAATAATTTTATTTACATTCATATACTTAGCTTACGTTGGCTATAAAACGTAAAATCTAATTTCTATTCGTTTCCGTAAGAATTTCGGATAATCCGGTCTAAGAGTTCGCAAGGACCCCGCAGGAAGGAAGGACATGGTAAATTTCAGCGTTCTACGCAGTGTAGGCTGTTGGTTGTCTGTCAATCAGTCAGTAAGTAACGCAAAAGTTTCATATTTATAGATTAAGTTAAAAAAATTCGACAATCAAATAAATAAAATTTTATATTCATATATGATATAATAATACAGGAGAAAAAAAGAGGCATCACAATGGAATTTTATTTCGCGATTCCATTAAAGTCACTGCACGAGTGTCACGTATCAAAAAATTGATATCAAACAAGGACTATAATAAAGCGCAATTTATATTTTACATTTTACAATTTCCAATTAAAATGGACGTTCAATGTTTGTTTTCGTTTTAAAGGCTGTTAAATTCTCTTATATATAAAAATATTTTATTTTATAATATATAGGTATATGGTTAAGTATATAAATAAATATTATTTTTTTAGGGCACCTCGAAAGGAAGAACGGAACCCTTTTTCTCAGTAACATTTGTTTTCAGTTTCACGCTGCCGTATGCATGTGAGTGTTAATACACTACGCTCCCCCTTTTCCGCTGAATTCTGGAGGCTTTAAATGGCGGAACTCGACGCCGTGCTTTGCCTCGATACTAGAGCGAAGAGATGAAAATATTGTATGTCACCGAGTGAGAATCGAACCCACAATCTGTTGCGATTACAATTACACGCTCGTGCCTCTGTGCTACGACTGACCTGTTGCGTCATGTGTTTTTATAAAATCTATAAAAAACATGAGATTTTAATACTTAAAGCTATATTTTATTTTTTGTTTCTTATTAAAAAGATAATAAAAAGAATATTTTAATAATATCAAAGACTTTGAAGTTATTTTTCAAATTGAATTAGTATCTATCTCATAATAAAGATATGCAAGGGTGTATTCCCTTCGTTGTTCTAACTTTACACTACCTTTCCTACGAGGGGGCACAAGTAAAGTTTCTATTTATATCTCACATGGGATAAAAGTAGAATAATGGCGATAAAAAACAATAACAGTATAAGGAGTATAACAATATCAAATGTAGCATAGACAAGGAAAAGTGGAAATGATTGTGTGGGATAGGTTACCCATCGTTTTATGTACAGCTACGTATGTACGTTATGGAGCAGGGGTGTAACCGTAACGCGACGGTGGTGGGTTTGATTCCCATTCGAGGATTATTGAAAGTGGGGAAACGGACTGCCTTATCACTAGGTTCTTTCTGTCTGTCCTGTTATATACAGTATATAACGTGAAGCTGACAAAACATGTACAAAGAACGTTCACGTTAAATATTGTATGTGAAAAGAAATAATTCTTTTATAATATTGATTTTAATGAAGAGCTAAAATTTATTAATAGGAATTTGTTTAAAGGTTAATCTTTAAAAAATCTCACATTGATAAAGACTAGTATAAGACATGAGATAATGAGCTAATGAAAATTCAAGGACCAACTAACCTACTAGAATGCTCATTAAGAAACCTATTCGCTTATCTGACCTCCTTTTAAACAAATGAAGATGATTTCCGATACTAATCACACAAGCCTTGCGTGAAAAGCTTTCTTCTTGATCTTAGTATAGACTCAACAGAAATATAAAGATATACAAACTAATTAATTAAATATACCAAATTTAGATACTTATAGAAAAAACAAATTTTCCAAAAAAACAAAAACATTTTTTAAATAGTGTATAATTTAACCCTATTATCTCTATACAACACCTACATTTTATAGTATTTGCCGAGTATATCTATTAATACATATATCATTCAATTGACTAAATTTTGACCCATTTAGATACCCCATTGCGTGCTGGGTGATAGAACCCAATACTGTATTTTCTACAAACCGGGAGAACCACTCCTCTGAGTCGAATTTGATAGTTCAACTAACAATAATTTCTGGTGAGTTTTTATATAATTCTATTATATTTTTCATTTGACGCCGCCCGTGGCACGTGCGAAGGTTAACGTGATAGGTTGTGGGTACCATTCCCGTAACAGAAAATGAAGTATTTCCATTTCTTTGCGCTGGTAACGAGGCAAGGCGCGGCGTTGAGAACCCCCACTCTACACGCAATGCCTGCAAAATTCGCCCAGGTGGAAAGCGGAAACGTATCAATGGGAACGGAATGTAGTAACACTAGGTTCCTACATATCCTCTGCCTATCTGTTATAAACAGCTGAAGCTAAAAATCTATCTAAAGAAGCTATCTGAAGCTAAAAAATATAGAAGTTTATAAGTTTAATTTCTATCTATTTACATTTTTCTTCATTGTGTCTTTTTTACTATCTTATTTAATTCATAAAGGATTGTATAAAAGGTTCCAGCGGCGATAGCTACGAAAGTGTCACAAGGGTAAAATTCTTTTTATAGGTCTTGAGTTGCGTGCGAAAACATTCAAACTACGATATAAAGTGTTAAAGTTAAATAATATATATACTTATGCCCAGGCTAGGGAATGACACAAGCATATAAAACTGCCTTAGTGCGTGTTGAACACACCTTAGTAGGCTTCCTCTGTTTAATATAGACAATCTTTCATTGGTTTCTATTGAGGACGTGCGACGAGAGGATAAAAATATTCATATCCGTATCCGTCTACGCAGAAACAGAGGTAATGTGTTTTAAATTTGTTTTCGTTTATTTGCGTATTGCATTTTTTTAATTTTTTTAAATAGTTTTAAGCAGTAGCAAATTAAATACCATGCAAAGAAGCTACATATATAGTGGTGTTAAAACATGCTTATAAAACCTAAATAAACTTTAGGTTCGGTTAACCTCAGATTTTTTTTTTAATCGATATATATAAAATCGCATCACGAAATCTCAGAAACTACATATGCTAGGAATCTGAAATTTTGCATAGGGGTTACTTATTGGACGTAGGTGCTAAGACGGGAATTTGCAATATTCGACTTCTAAGGGGTTGTTTTTGGGGTTGAAAATTTGTATGAAACTTTACGTACTACAAATAAACTAACGTTACTACAAATGCTAGGAGTCTCAAATTTTGCATGGACGTCACTTATAGGACGTAGGTACTCATGGAGACAGAAATTTATAAAAACGTAGTTCACGCTGGCGAAGCCGCGGGCGGGCCGCTAGTTTATTTATAAACAATAACTTGGGTTGACAGTACTGTACGACTCTGACTTACATTTAAAGTTGATATACAAATATGCTAAGTTTATTCAATATCCATATTTTACTTTCACCTAATAGCCTTAGTTAGGATCATCCCTTAACAGTATATTTGTATTTACAACAACAAATCCCATATTATCGTTAATGTTGCTTAAGGCTAACGTCAATAGAAACTATTATATAAACAACAAAATGCCTAAATACATTACACCCACGTGTGTATGCCTTAAATACTTTATTTGAGTTATATATGCAAATGACCTTTGATAATTTACCTAACTTATATATAATTTACAAATCCCGTTTGGATGGTAAATTATTATATATACATATAACAAATGTATAGAAATTCAAAAGGACATAGTTAAAACAATTATCGTCGAGAACGTTCACATTTGAACTTTAAAAGGGAACACGCCTCAGGCTTTTCTCCTTTAGCTTCCAAAGAGTACTGTATGATATGTTGAAAAAAATAGGTCACAAAAATACTCAATTGAATTCATGTATTTACTTCTCAATAGGGTAATGAGAAGTAAATATGTCGATTTAATGTATTAAGATGATATTTTGTATTTAATTTGCAGCAATTCGTATATTTTTGTTGTTGTTTCCATAATAGATAGATATATAATATGTAAAATAATTAATAAATGTGTGTATACTAAAACTTTTAAATTCATTAGAATTTAAGAAATAAATATATAAGTTTTTTTCTTATTCTTTTTCTGCGCTTTGCCGTATTACCAAAGCCAAGAAAATTTAAATATTAAATTTAATTTCCTCGAGTATGATTCGAACTCACAACCTGTCGTGTTTACATTCACACTCTAGTGCACCTATGCCACTATGCTATGCTATGTATGTAATTATAAAAGTTCGTACGTTCAAAATCAATAGAAGTACGTTCATTGAATTTATTTTAAACACACACATATCAATGATCGCTATACTATATACTAAACTATGTGTGAGTGTGTCTACCAATTGTTTCATTGGAGAAGTTTTATTGACCATAAAGATAGCTGGAAACGGCCATTAAGTGGATTAGAATTAGTTTGAGTAGAAAACCAAAAAAAAAAGAATAATATTGTTGCAGGTGATTTATATAGGTATCTTCAGCTTCATGTTAGGTAGGCAGAGGGAGCTTAGTGTTAAGGCACTCCGCTCCCCACTAGTATATATGCTGTGCTTTATATATTTGTTATAAAATAAATAAAAGAAAGGGTCACAGACATAAAGATTTCACGAATTTCATACATTATAACGAAACATAAGGTGACATTCGCACACCTATCCATCACTCTCAATTTTTCACACAACTTTTCAACTATTCAAGAAACTATGACAAAATCATCATGACATAAAACTATATATTTTCTCAGTAAAAGCAGAAGAAAAAAGAGAAATTTAACGTTAAAAAATATTCCGTTCACGACAACGCAAGATTCTGACAGAGAATTAACTATGATTTACGACTTTTATGAGCCCTCTGCCCTCACTGGGGCTTATTTGCGTGACTTTAATATGACAGGACAGTTTCGCTTTGAAAACTGTAAGCAAGATCAAAGATTAAAGGAGTGTACCTACTTTTGATTTGAAACAGCCTTAGCTTAGAAAAATATTACTATAAATATATTTAGCTTTGGAAGTTAGTGTTTAAAGGGTAGTTCAGGATTAAAATATGGAATAACATTTTTTTGTTGTTTTTTATCTATATTTAGCCTAGCTTCTAGACATTTTTGCAAATTTCTTATAAATTTGTGTGTATTGAAAATTTACAAATAGCTTCACGGTGTATCTCGCACGTCGGGTAGGCAGAGGAAATCTAGTGTTAAAACACTTCCCCATTTTCTGCCGAATTGTGGAGGCATTGTGTTTTGAGTAGTAGAACTCAACGCCGCGCCTCGAGACCAGAGCGAAGAAATGAAACTATAAATTTAAATAAATAAATAAATCAATGTATATAACGTTGGTATTGTAAGTAATGTTAGTTTAATACCATGCCAGTAACCTAGATTCTTGATAGTAATATGTCAAATTATCACTTCGAAGCGACAGTTAATGGCAGGTGACACGCAAAATTCATTCGGTAGAGACTAAAATATAATACGTATTATACTGTGATATCCTTCTTTTGTATCAACTGTGTACCAAATGCGGGAAATCTACAGCGTGAAGTTAAAAAAATGTACCTAATGCAGAGAAAATCTAGTGTTAAAACTCTCCGTTTTCCACTTTTCTTCCGAGTTTCTTGAAGTTTGTATAAAAGAATGTGCGCGATGCCCTAGAGACAATATTTATACTCGTATTTACAATTTTTAACTATCTGGAAAAAAGCTTCGTTAACTTTTCCGTATTGCACAATATTAATAAAATTATTTAAAATGTTAATATCAATCACCTCCCTTTACTTAGCCCGCAAGTTGCAGGACATGCTTGGAAATAGATCAAGTTACTTTGTATTTGTAGAACTTTAATGAAAACTAACTTCTTTGTAGGTTTAACGTAAGCTTAGAAGTTAAAACTACTAAGATTTTAAAGAAATAACTTATACTTTAAGGATATTTTTTTATTACGTAAGTATCTGTTGAAGCTAAATATCAATTCTAATTTATTTTTGGTTGAATAACGGTACTGAATCCCACACTTAGCCTCTTTACGAAACGATTAATAAAAACATTAAATATCTCCTCGAGTGGGAATCGAATCTACAACCCGTCGCGTTATATATTTAGATAGGGGTATTTAGACAGGAGTCTTATATATTAAATAATATACATTTAATAATATATAAGACTCTTTCGTTACTGAATAGTTGAAAAGATATATTATGAACATTTTTGAATGATGGATGGATGCGAAAGTCACATTGTGTTTCAGTATAACGTATAAAATTCACAAAGGCTTTATATCAGTGACTCTTTCTTTTATTTATTTTATTTCTTATTTGAGATTTACTTTTGTTTTACTTGAGGTAATGTCTTCAATTCTGGTGGAGAGTGAAGAAAGGAATGTCTTTCTTGTTTAGAAAATCAAGGCAGTACAAGACAACGAGTGTAGAGTCATCTGATGGTGAATGATCACCTACGCCCACGACTTCACCAGAGAAACTACACCGAGGAACCTCTTAAGTTTTATAATTTTTTTAAAACTAATTTTACATAATATTTACATGAACGATAATTAAAATTTACTTCTACATCATTTACACTATAACATTTTTTAGCTTCGCGCTGTAACCCGCACGTAGCATGGTAAGGGAGGAGATCCAGAAAACCTAGAGTTGAGACACTCCGTTCCCGATTAACCGATAGCCAAACTCTTGAGACACTGTCTGTTGAGTGGCGGATTATAACGCCACGATTCACCAAACCTAGGAAATAAAAATATTAAATATCAAATAAAAATATAAAATATCATTCCCCGAATGGGAATCGAACATACAACCGTCGCGTTTATAGTCATTCTTGTTGCCCTGCACCACAACGACCTCTTATTATATTAATCCAAAAATTATATTGTTAAAACTGACAATCGTCTAAAATGTTTGCTCTTAAAACCAAACGGCGTAACAATTTACTTCAAACGCTTTGTAAAATAACGACGTACTCGTAGTACCCACGTTTCATTAAAGCATAATCAATCATCTCTTATGAATGATTGAAGACTTCCGTGGCGTCTTTGGTGTACGTATCCTATATATGTATATACTGTACTCGTAGGTACCAAAGTAAGTGCAGTCAAATCTTGTATATGAGAAGAGAGAGAGAGAGAGAAAAAGGTTATAGTGACACAGTGTGACAGCATCTGACGGTAAACGCGATGGTTGTAGGTTTTGTCCTCTCGGGGGTATGAATTATTTTTCAAACTGCGCTGTTCTTTTCACTACTCAATCTGCAATATATCAAATCTATTTTCCCATCTACGTACATTGTCATTTTTAGAATAAAGTCTGAAAATTAAAGTTATACAGGATCAGAAGCACATTTTTTTATTATTTTTTTTATACTTAATGGAAGGGATACCTACTTAATTTTTTAAAGCAATATAATGATATATTTTATAAATGTAATATTTTAGCAGAATAAAAATTAGCCTTCGTTATTTCCTGATAATTATAAAAAAATGTAACATTAATTTTCAATAACTTCACGCTGTATCCCACACACATACATATAAGCAAAGACAACCGAGTGTTACGACACTTCACACGCCTTTCATTTAATTAAAAAACAACATACATTAAAGTTTGTGTATAATCAATCACAGCAAAAAATAATCCATACCTATATTATAAATCCGAAAGTAACTCTATCTGTCTGTCTGTCTGTCTGTCTTTTACGCAATCAGGGCCAAACCGCTAACTTAATTGTGATAAAATACTCATATAGAGTTACTTGAGGGTCCCGGGATGAACATAGGATACTTTTTTTCTCATATTTGTAATATTTTCGATATATATCAATATATTAAAATACTTATTAATTTGACATGCAATTTATTCCGCCATGTTAATAACAACCGTCGTTGCTAAGCAACGATTTGCAAAGTTTGTTGTTAGAAAACATAACCCATAAATATAAATATATTTAATAAATATTTGTATAGTTCAAGCGGGCGTAGCCGCGTTCGGGTCCAATAGTAATTTAATAAAAATCGAAAATATCAAAAATTTTAGCGCACAATCCGGAGAACCACAAAGCTTTTTTCCATTTCAGTCGAGCTTTTCTCTATTTACTTCAAATATAAAGTGGAACGAAACGAATCATTAATATTAAAATCGCTTATGATTAATTAATCAGCATCGTGTTATTGATGAACGGTCTGTTTATTCCGTAGATTGTATAGCATTCTCGTATAATAATAATAATATTGATAATTATTAAAACATTTGGCCTAGATTATATTATATTATAATGTTGAAAAATTAACATGTTTAATGTATCGTGAATTTGTATTATGTTTCAACAAATTTGAATTTCGGAATTGAATTTAATTGTTAAGCTTCGAAATAATTATATGAATTTTTCTTTTTTTATCAGTTTCCCGCACACAGCAGGATAGGCAGATATATATAAAATTAAATAAATATTTCCTTTCCTCGAGTGGGAATCGAACCCACAACCAGTCGCGTCACACTATTGCCACCACCGCCACACCTACCTGCGCCATGACTGGCTGTCATGTCAACGTTGACTATAAAATATATAAGAAAGCCATATAAAAAGAATACTAATATAAGTAGGTACCTTATACAACAAATAATACGATTGTCTCGGCCGACCTCTCTCCACCGTATCAAAGAACTCGAATATTATTCTATTACGAAACCCTTTTATTGTTATGGATTATATATAATATGTTAGTAGGTCTGTCTATTGACAAAAGTGAAATGTGGGGAACAGAAAATGGTTTAAATGCTTAGAATTTGTGTTAGTCGAATTAAAATCAGCATAATATATAAGAATGGGGGCGTCGTAGTGAAGTGGGATATCGACGTTCGTGGGTTCGATCCTAATTCAGGATAATGCTTCTCAGAGCTGAGATGTTGAATTCCGCAACTCAACACACAATCTCTTAAAAAATTGGGCGGAAAATGGGAAGCGAGGTGTCCTAACACCAGGAGCTAAAGGTCTCCGGAAGGCATCATAACTATACTTTTTATATAAAAAAAGGATAATATTACATGTAAATATGAAAGTTTTCATTCCCCCAAGTGGGAATCGAACTCACAACCGTCGCACTTACAGTGGTACACTAACGCACAACTTTCCAATATTAATAAATTAAAAGGCACTAAAGAAAAAGAAACAATCGAAACGCCATTTTAGTAGTAATTTTACTGTCATTTTTAATTTACATTTGGTACCCATCCAAGTAAAAGAGCACGCGAGCTAACAAGAGCTTTTAAGAGCACACTCTTAACAAAACTGTGTCACCACGGAAATTAATTCACAATTTTGTTTTCAATCAAGTAGTATGTGATTCGATTATGATATTTTAAATATATACCAATTTGACTAACCTCAATTGTGTCTCGCGTGTAGAAGGAAAGAAACCTAGTGTTCCAACACTCTGCTTCCCTCTTTCTGCCAAATTCTGAGGCATTGCGCGTTAAGTGATAGAACTAGTCGGATCTCGTGGCTGCGCTTTGCCTCAACACCAGAGCGAAGAAATGAAAATATTTCAATTCCCCGAGTGGAAAACGAACCCCCAACTTGCAACAGCCACACGCTTGTGCCTCTCCTATTTATGATCAAAAGTATCTTAAAATACAACAAACCAACTATAAAAGGATATTTTTAAATGTCAGTACGTATATAAATAAGTTAATTATAAAATCTATGATTAATACTGTATCAAAGTTGTGAGGCGGCAGTGCCCACGAAAAACTGCTGACCTGAAACAAGTCTATTTATAGAAAGGATCAAAATGAACTCCGTACAATAAATTCAGTGCGATACGCCCACGCCGTTGTCCCGAAAATTTCTCCGCACGATAACCTAATGTTATTTGTAATTGGTTAAGCATCTTCACCGCAAGTAATAAATATAGGGTACATAATATATGTAATATCCTTTAAATGAAGTATTTAATATTCTTATTTCTTCGCTCTGGTGTTGAGATAAAGCGCGGCGTTCAGTTTCACTACTCATTATGCAATGACTCTAGAATTTGGCAAAGATTGGGGTATCTTAGTAGGTTCCATCTGCGTACCTTGCTACTGCGACGTTTAATTAAGATAATAGTATCCATATTGCTATCTCAGACTACTTTTGTTGGATAAAGGTGGAAACACTAAAATCCATAACTCCATTAAATGAAGTTAAAAATCTCATTTTTTCCTGTTTTTGTGAGAATTTCGGGAAATCCTGTTTTTGTGCTCTTCTACAATACTCCACAACGTATACGCGCCGGGAAGTATCAACCATGCGTCAGTCGTCAATAACGGAAGAATTTTATAAAATATATAGATAAATATATGGTATTACATAGGTATTCGATAAGATATTGTCATAATAAAAACAAGTTCTTTGAACGAACTCGATTTTTTGCCAATTTTTCATTTTGCATTAATTTTCCAGAGTAGCAACTTTGGAATTTTTTTGCAAAAAAACCCATCTCTTTCACTTTCTTCTTTTATCTTCTTAAATTGCAGATGAAATGTAAAGGTGAAGAATAATCTTTCAGCCACCTATTCCAACTTTTTCTATATAAGCTTGTTATCATCCCAGTATTTATGTAAATCCCGTGAGGGTTACGACCACGCTAATTTAGAGAATCACAAAATGAATTTCAATGCGGTTTTCCCTATTATGACTTATACTTTATAAGAAAAGTTAAATCGTTCTTTATTATATATTGTCTTACAGAGGGCCTTGAATGTTAAAGAAGCTGTAAATTTGGAATCAATTGACAATAAATACATATAGCGTCTTTGGCAATGTATATTTCCTTAAGATGATGGAATATTATAAAAAAACGTCTTAAGATAAATAACACTTTCATATAAAAAAATATTATCCATACACATTTCAACATTTTGTAGGCCGAAATACCACTCTTTCGGCCTACGAGAAATGTACGAAATGTACGAAATGTTAGAAAAGTGGTCTTTTCGTAATTCTTCACTCATTTAATAAGTTTCATTTAATTTATATTTGATTCGAAGAATTTCTACAGTAAGCACGACGTTTGTGCCTTCTATTGCCACTTGGCAGAATACATTATTATCATTTTCCCGCTCTGGTAACACTACAAAGCTTGTTTTTAAGAATGTATACAACATTCTTGGTGATGTTATCAGACGCAAAGGGAACCTAAGACCCCTTTCCCTACTTTCCACCCAGTTTTCGACACTTGTTACCAGAGAGGGAAAATAAAAATAATTAATTCATAGGAATGGGAATTGAACCCACCACCACCAGTCTCAAAGAAAAGTTTGTATATTATAAACTGCGCCGTAGATGTCAGAAGAAGTGTCGGTTCGAATATAACGCTATAGGAATATTGAATTTTTAGTATAAAAAAAGATTTTTATATTTCATATAAAAAACCACGACATCAAATTCCAAAACGTTTTTTCCAATCACGAAACATCGTTTGTTACAGGTATGGAAGGTATAAAAGTGAAAATATTTTTCAATATTGTACGTATGAACGTTATACCAATAATATCGATTTGACCTACTCTTTATAAAGATGAAATGACTGAGCGCTAACGCCTCCCTGGATCGGGCGACATCGACCAGTGATGTGCCTAACTCTAACTGCATTGGACTAGGGATGTGTGTAATGTACACAATGTTTTTATTATTAATCTGTGTAATTTTTTTAAAGATAAATAATAATCTTATTAGGTATATTTAAAATTTAGGTCCGTATTCATAAACCGCTTTCAAGTTGAAGATCGGTCTTGAGATATCGTTTTCATTCACAGATATAAAATTTATCAACGAAAACGTCATCTCGAGATCGATCTCAGACTAGAAAGCGATTTATAAATACGGGCCTTAAAGCAGAATTTAGATTTTGCAACATCATTCGCTATGAGAGTTAGTTATAAGCCTCTGCTTATAACTAAAAGTATAAAAAACTCGTTGTTATTTTCATATAAATAGAAATAATATAATAATTATTATTATCGTTATTATTAGAATAAAATAATAACTTCACTTTGTTAAGAAAATAACATCAAAAAATACCGTACGAAGAAAAAATTGACGAAGAGATCGATTCGAACCCATGATCAATGCATACGGTCAGAATAACTGCGTTAACATGGCGCTATAACTCCTTAACCGGCTTAATTACAAACATACATACATAGATATCTTATTTGGCTTTATTTTTTCGTGTTTATAATATTAAATACGGGCTTCCCTATTTAGAATTACAGCTGTGAAGCGGGCTGCCCTCTGCTCAGCGTGAGACTTAATTAAATTATTTGAATGAATCCGACGCTTCCGCCGCCCCGTAGCAAACCAATGCAGGATATATCAATTGCCGTTTCAAAACAATATGCTTCTATTGTTTATAATAACTATATACTAACATTGTAAATATAATATAGAAAATTAACTAATATAAGTAAGTTAAAAGATTTAAAAAAATGCTAAAGCTTAATTTAAATACACAAAAAAAATAAAAAAGTAAAAAAAATCTAAGCTCTCACAAATTTCTGAAGATGCATAAAAAACATTGACCTTGAACTACAGGTGGCATAATAACTCGTAATAAGCGCTCGACTTGCATAATTAGTAAATTTCCATATACGTACATAGTAATTAGATATGTGGGACGAAGTTGGTGAACTTGGCTATTATGTAAAGGGTAACACAGTTTATGTATGGTTCACGTACACTCGCGTTTGTATGGGATTTTAGAGTTTCAAGAGATGTTCACCCACCGGCGTTCCAGAGAATACTGAGCTTAAACGCGAACGCGATCGCGTTAGAGTTGCTAGAGTATATGGTCGAATCTTCCTTTTAGATTGTATTATTATTTGTGTATTGTTTGTATTGAAATATGTTTTTTTAAGTAATTTGTATTGAATATTGCTTCTACTATTTATGTATGTATTAAATAAAATAAAATATTGTTATTCGATAGCTCATACAAAATTTCCATATTCTACTTTTTTTTGCTTATAACGATATAAATAATTAATTTTATAACAATAAAAGTGGATATAAAATCTTGATGTTTATATTTTACCAAATAGCAAAATACTGTAGGTACCTTATACTCCACCCAAATAAACTATTTAAAACGTAAACATATAAAAAGCATTACAATCATATTAATAAACATCATAATAAAATTACCCTAAAAAGTGGTAAATGATTAGTGCGGGTATCATAAAGAGTAGATGATCATTCTCCCGACAACCATTCCCCGGGAACCCTATACATTGACTCGTCACTATATAACGTTGTACATTTCGATATATTCATTTGCTTCACCATCCAATACCAGTTATGTTAGAAGGAAAAATATTTACGTTAAACATAACATTCAATGGAATTTAAATAAGAAAAATATTAAGAAAACAATCCAAATGTTAAAAGTACTCAGTTTCCGTAGAGCAACACCTCGAAAACGATTAAATAATAGCAGATTCGCGGTTGTAGCGTCGGTTTGTTCGTGAAGTTGTAACGATTTTAAGGCCATGAAATGGGGCACGAATTTTATTGTAGTCCAATCTTGTTTGTTTCGTTTCGCAAAATATATTAAATTTTAATTAATTTCAGAGATTTGGCTTGGAAGATATATTTTAAGTATATGTTTAATTAGGTTGAGCATAATTATATAAAGAATATATTTTTGTAAATCGCCATTCCTCTGCCTATCCTGCTGTGTGCGGGATACAGCGTGAAGCTGATTTGATTTGATTTTTTTACGAAAGAAACTAATTTTTACGTAAAATATCTATAACCTATTTTAATCTGCAAGCCTCCCCCTATACCTAATGGCATAACGATAACTCCTTCTTCCTCCTCTATTTTATGCTAGCAAGCGCAAGTTCTACCGTCTCATATAAAAATTAAATTAGGCTAATATGGAATGGAATGTATTATTCCCAAAGTCTACACTAGTATTACTTCAAGTAAAATTCTTGTAATTTCTAGAAAGATATATATTATATATTTAATATTTTATGAGCTCAATTTAAGTGTTTGACTTGTGATATTATATAAATAGACCAAAGTGTGTGTGTTTATATTATGTATATAAATAGTAAAAGTGAAAAAAATAAGAACGAAAACGAGAAGAGAAAGAACTATTATATTGGAAAAGTATTTGCCATATCTGTAAATCGGTAAACCGGGGGAATGATTATATTTATTTTAGCGGCTATCGTGGTGTAGTGGAACAATGATTGTCTACATAATGGTCATAAGTTCTATTCCAATTGAATAAATGATTTTATTTCAGTTCCCAAAGGATATCTTGTAAGCTATTGAAGATTTTCCAACAGCTTCATAATAGCGTCAATAAATATATATTTTTTAGTTTCACGGTAAGACAAAGAGAACCGAGAATGAAATCACACCTTTCTAACCTGTCGCCCGAATGCGTGACATGGGTTGAGTGGCGAAACTTAACGCTGCACTGCACTGCAATGCACAACTGCCGCGTATACAGTCAGATAACTGTCTTTAAAATAAAATATCTTCTTAACAAACCTCAAATATCGTAATAACATACAAAAAACACAACCAACCAGCTGTACCAGAACCTTAATTAAATATTATACAGCTTGTACAGGTTATTATCAGGTATATGCCTTAGAGAGTATCAAGATTGCTTACTCTCCTTAGTATTCATGGGGGGCGGCGAGGGTCACGTCGCAGACACTGAAGAAATATCTAAATAGGTATGAATTTATAACAAGAATGCTCGCTGGTAGACTACTGCTGTAAAACTGCATTTGATAGTACCCTTATATGCTGCTGTGTCACGCAAATCCACTTGTCTGGTTNGACTCCTAGCATTTGTAGTAACGAAGTTTCATACAAACTTTCGACCCCAAAAACAACCCCTTAGAAGTCGAATATTGCAAATTCCCGTCTTAGCGAGCACCTACGTCCTATAAATAACTCCTATGCAAAATTTGAGATTCCTAGCACTTGTAGTTTTTGAGATTTCGTGATGAGTGAGTGACCTTTCGATTTTATATATATAGATGAAGACAATAGTGTCTTGACACTACAGTCTCTGTGTTTACGGTGTACTGAGAAAACGCATAGAGCTATTTTAAATTATATGATTTTATGTGTGAAGCTACTTTAAATTTTTCAATTGATTTACATATACACTGTGCGGCCTCAGATTCTGTTATCAGTAGGTTTGGGACGGAAAACGGTGGAAGAAGTAGGTACCTATTGCAAAATCAGGGTAACATCGTAGGTACTGAAGTGCCGCTCGGTTTCTTTTAAAACATAAATTTTCTTTTAGTAAGTTTTACACAGATTCATTTATTTTACACAGATAAATTTTCTTTTACATATAATTTGGTAAGAATTAAGCTGTTTTCATACTAACACGCTAACTTCACTTCACCTATTCTGTTTTTAAGTCTATTTTCTAGCTACCTTCATCTAGTACCTTCACGATGTTCATAGCTTACCTTGGTTGTTTGATAGAATTGATTTTTATGTACAAATATTTGTAGACCTTACATAGCTATGTACCTACTATATTACTTTCATTTTTATTACATTTTATTTCTTTTATTGATGAAAGTATCGAAGCTTGCTATGTGATTATTAGACGTCCAATATATAAGAAATGTAGGTAGTAGCTTCACTGTGTAGCCTGCATAAAGCAGGGTAGGTAACCTAGTGTTAAAACACTCCGTTTACCACTTACGTAAATCCCCTTCAAGATCAAATGTTATATAATTTAAATAATAAAATTTTCTAAACTCTTGTACTTAGATAAGTATTTTTAAAAATAGAATATTTTTCTTAATCCCAATTTACGAAGAGTCCTTACATCTTCTAGTCAATGTCTTTAAATAAAAGAAACAAGAAAAACGCAATGACTTATCGCTAGTTTTCCTTACTTACAAAAAGTTGGCCGAATGTTAGAATTAGTTGAGGGTGTAATCTTATTTTACCTATCACTAACAAAGTTAACTTGTTTGTTCAACATTTACCACCTTTTATATTATGTTCTTGAAAAGCCTGAAAAAGTTTCATATAAGGAATATTAACTTCAGGTTCATGTTTTTTCACTCATAGCAGGATAGGTAGAGAGACTTAGTGTCTCCATTCTCTTCCGACTCAAGCTATTTTTTTTGCTTCACATTATATCCATAAGCAAGGTAGGCAGGGGGAATATGGGAACCTAGTGCTAAAACACTCGGTTCTCATTCAGACAATTACGTTCCCTAATTTATGCTGTGTGTGCGGAACAAAACGCCGCGTTTTACCTTATGACAGAGAGAAGAAATAAAGATATAAAATATTTCATTCCCCCGAGTGGGAATCGAACCCCTGCGGCCTTGCGCCACAAAATTTCAAGGAATATAATACCAACAAAAAGTCGTTTGTCCCATAAATGATTGTAACTGCGTCATATAATGAATAAATAAATAGTAAGGATCTCGGTTGCCCCAAATTAGTAGCAATCTCGTTTCCAGAACACCCATCTGTTTAGTTTTTCTAATGTTTTGTGGACCTTGTAAGAGAATAGTTTCCTGTATGTTGTTATATGACCTTATAATATAATTTTGCATTTTGCTTTGAGGATATATCTCACATATAGGAGGGTAGGTAGGTAGGAATGTAGTGTTAAGATATCCCTTCCCCCACTTTCCGTCCAACTTTTAAAACAATCCGTGTTTATAGGTGGAACTTACCGCCGCTGTTCCGCAAAGGTCTCGTTAAAATTATTAAGTTTTCGTACGTAAAAAAATAATTTATGAATTTTGATATTCTTAGAGATTTTTCTAAGGAATTACATTTCAACCTATTATATAGGCATAGGCGCGCCGACTTATGGGCATGGCAATATAAAATATATTATATACATATACATACATAGCTTCGCGCTTTATCCCTAGCGGGGTAGTCAGAGAGAACGGAGCGCCAAACGCTACGGTCTCTACATACCTCTTTCGCCTCGTCCACTGTCATCAACCTCCCTGGTACCTTCCATACATGGTCATGGTCCTCGTGTTTTGTACGTGACTTTCCTCTAGTATAATCAATACTGTATTCTTAAAGGACAATCAAGATCAACATCAGCCTCTCTTGCCACTCATTCTTGACTAATAATATTTTTTTCATTCTTTCGTCACTCATTCTCTCTATGTGCCAATATTACCAAGTAGATTCTTCTTCATTTTCATCGTTTAATATAGGATTTTGCCTTGTAAATTTAATCTTACAGGTAATACTAAGCTCAATGAAGTGGGCGATGTACGTAAACTCCTAAAATATATATACTTCTGAACATGACATATCTATTTCTATACTTGTAACGTAAGGTTTTGATAGGTACCATAAACATTTACTGGAAATATAGTTCAAGTTTCTGAAATATTGTATCAACGACAGGATTTAGGAACATTTCCTTGTAAATCTATTTACGTAGAATNTTCGCGCTTTATCCCTAGCGGGGTAGTCAGAGAGAACGGAGCGCCAAACGCTACGGTCTCTACATACCTCTTTCGCCTCGTCCACTGTCATCAACCTCCCTGGTACCTTCCATATATGGTCATGGTCCTCGTGCTTTGTACGTGACTTTCCTCTAGTATAATCAATACTGTATTCTCAAAGGACAATCAAGATCAACATCAGCCTCTCTTGCCACTCATTCTTGACTAATAATATTTTTTTTCATTCTTTCATCACTAATTCTCTCTATGTACCAATATTACCAAGTAGATTCTTCTTCATTTTTATCGTGGCATCCTCGCATGTGTTTAATATAGGATTTTGCCTTGTAAATTTAATCTTACAGGTAATACTAAGCTCAATGAAGTGGGCGATGTACGTAAACTCCTAAAATATATATACTTCTGAACATGACATATCTATTTCTATACTTGTAACGTAAGGTTTTGATAGGTACCATAAACATTTACTGGAAATATAGTTCAAGTTTCTGAAATATTGTATCAACGACAGGATTTAGGAACATTTCCTTGTAAATCTATTTACGTAGAATATATACAACTATACTCAAAATTCTGTAAATTTACATTAAATTAGAACTAGTGGCCGACAACTTCGTTTCCTTGAACTAAAGAATGTAAAATCTCCAGTTCTTGTAGGAATTTACAGAAATCCCCACGTAATGTTGCCCTACTATGTCCAAAGAACCTACATGCCAAATTTCAGCGTTCCACGCCGCAAATTGTCGTAATGGTAGTGAAAATTCGAATCTCTTTTGACAGTCCTACTGCACTTAGATGGCGTCTATAAAATACATATTTACTAGGTATTTACTTTAAACATCACTAGTTTTATTCAATAAAGTCAATGTCCAATAATTTTAGTAAAAAAAGGAAAAAATTCAAAATTCAAATTTACATATTTTATTTTTTGAATATCAATTATATTTTACCGCCGGTTGATTAGCGAGATAATAGAAACTTAACAAAAATAAAAATAGTCGACATATTCATATGAATTTATAAGGAAAAAAGACACCGAATATATTTGTAGTGTATATCTTAAACTAATTAAAAACAAAATTACATATGATCATGACTCATTCCGTACAAAGTGTTACAAACACTTGTTATTTAAATTTGGTTCGGACGGAAAGATAATAAATACTTAAATGAATATTACTATTACATTTTGTGTTCTTTTCAACGAGGTACTCATGTGAAAATTTTTTTCATAATAAAATCATATTAAAAAAGAACAAATCAAATCAGCTTCACGCTGTATCCCGCACACAGCAGGGTATGCAGAGGGAACCTAGTGTTAAGACACTACGTTCCCCCACTTTCTGCCGAATTCTGGAGGCATTGCGTGTTGAGTGGCAGTTATTTCACTTCCTCGAGTGGGGATCGAACCCACAACTGTCGTGTTACAGTCATAAATCATATTAACTTTATCAAATTGATAAGAACATATCTTATCAAGGAATTAAGGAAGGATGTGTGGACGAAATAAAAGAAGTCTTAATGAAACAAATATATTTCATTACGAAATTAATTACCCAACAAATCCATTTTCAACACGTTTTCAAACCATTTTTCAATTATAATAGGAAAATGTGCTTTAAGTGCCAAATTTTCATTTAACACGCTAAAAACTATGGTTACTTATTACTGAGATCATAGCAATGTCCAAAAACATATTTATAAAAAAAAATGAGCCAGTCGCTCGGGGACCGCCCACCTTCTTAGTAACCATAATTTTTAGTAAAATTTTTACGCCTAATGGTAACACTACAACACACACATTTATTGCACATTTAGAAATTTCGTGAAGTGTTTTTGTCTTTTTTTTTTAATTTTTAGAGATCCAAGACATTTACTATAATTTTGCACATCAATATTAATTGAAACAATATACACAATAGCAATTTTAAGTGACTTAATAGATATCCAAAATATCGAACTATATACTAAGTTAGTTGATAAATGGACAAGAGACTTTAAAACCAATGGACTGTTCCGTAGATAAAAATTTGACATAATATTGCCAAATAAAAACCTTAAAATACCTATTAAAAAGTTTTGTCGTGTTAAAACTATAAAACAGGACTATCTGTTTAACAGTAATAATTATCTGAAATATACCAGTAAAAAAAATATATTATATCATATAACAGTATGTATTACGCTAGCGTTGGCTTAAAATTGAGAGATCCACCCAACACGCCTGAAATCTTGGATAACAATGTCGTCGTTGTATATGTAAAAATAGTTGAACTTCATAAAAACGGTTACCAATATATAATTTAAAAATTAATCTTTCATTGTATAGTTTATCTATTATAAGGTGTCACCCAAAATATTCACGTGAATTAAAGTGGATCGATCCCTTTTTAATACATATATTAAATTAAAACATTCTACAACAAAAACCGTTACACTAACTACCAGAAACAAAGACTATCAATAATATTCTTTCTTATCTTGAAGCGTTGAACTTGTACGAAATAATTTTTTTTTTCGTTATTTTCATAAGGCCGTAAAACAAGTTAACACATCCACATAGCGCATCAACGAAGAAATCAAAATTAATTACTATTTAGCATTGCTCGTACATTAAATACGTAATAAATTACAATTAGGGAAACATAAAAAAAAACAAGCTAAAACCTATTCAACAAAAAACGATTCAGCAAAATATATATAAACAACTGCAGTTCGGTATATAAATACATACAAATGTTCCAAACGTTCCGAACCGTAGAAAACACGAGACACTAGATTTTCAAGCGACCGAATAACTTCCAACTAAAACAATTTCCTTCTACAAAATACTGGAAAACAATCTTATTATTTACCTAAACCATATTATTGCTGATTGGTTGGTATTTGTATATAAAAATTGTAATGTGTTTATATGATATTTATCAACTATGGAAGCTTTAATAAATAAAAGTCTCTGAAGAACAATATCTATCACATATCATTACACATTGTAGCACCACGCAGTTAATAGACCCATCTACGATATCCTACACTTACCTCTATTCATCTTTTGTATATGGACATGTATAAAAATGAATACATCTGAAAAATAATTTAAGGTACCGTATATAAAACATTCTTTCTGTATATGTTATGTTTAAAATTAAATAAATTCTCTTATTGTTTTATAGACTATTGAAACTGGGATTTGGCTTTTAAAAAGTTACATTTCAAAATGAATAACTATTTATTTAAATATACCTTACTGACTGCGAAAGATCTGGCCTACTTTACTTTCTACCCGAAAATCAGTCTACGTACGTTCGTTGGCGAGGCTGTGGAGAGACTTCAGCTGTCAGATAACAATTATTAGTAATATCACAATGAAAGCAACCACCATACTGGCCACAGGAACGTTGATCCTGATTATATCTGAATTCGATAAAACATTGACAATTGTTACTTTGGAATATATTTATAATCAAAAAAGAAAAAAAAAGATTTTTAATCAAAACATTTGGATATTTCAATGCATGACATGTTAAAAAATATGTAAGAAAGTAAGTATTCTATTAATCGAAAGCTATTTGTGAATCTAATTGTGGTATTAACTTCGTTTTATTTTATAAAAAATCGACAAATATAGCGTTTTAGCAATTATACCCTTATTGCTTGAGAAAACATACGTGTTGACTAGATCTAAAAAAGGTTTTTTATACAGGCGTATGGGTATTTTAAATACTAAAACACAAAATAAAAATCATCAAAAAGTTATCATGACATATTCCATTATAGTATCAATTGTAGTAAACATTAGCTAATTAATGTCTTCTTTTCTTTTTAATTTTTCACGGTGGTTGCTTTATGGAAAACTTATGAAACACTCAAAGACTTACTTTCATATATAAAAGTTAGCAAGTCTTGTCGATCGTTGTTATTCGATGTAAATTGCATTTGAAGACACTCAATGTGTATTATAAAAAACCTAAAACGACATTATCATGTGCATGGCCACAGGAAAAATAACCGTATAAAACATGTTTGTACGAAATAACCGAACGCTAAGTTGATGACAATTGGACGGAGATAATAATATTATGAAAACTATCATATTGTGCGCAGTTCAAAAATAACGTACACGTGTCTCTTACGCTTATTTTGATAGAAAATCGTTAAAAATCTGACCAGACGCTTCAAAAACCTCTCTCACACCTCAGGTGCTAAAATAAAAAAAAAACGTTAACTGACAGTGTAAATTATGCCCACCGGCTCACAGTTCGCGGTTAAAAATTATTCCATAAAATTTGCTTATAATCTGTGGCAAAAAACACAGTCAAAATAAATTCTAGCTCTGAACGATTAAAATGTCTTAAGTGGTTTTAGATTTGAACTCAGATGATGAAAGATACACTTAAAATCTAATTTATCACAATTGTCCTGGTTTCAGCACATATTTACAAAACATTTGCTGTGCTCCATATACATATATTTAGAATTTGATTTAAAAATTATAAATACAGTAATAAGTTATGAACATGTTATTATAAAGAAGACCACACCAATAATTAAATATTACTACAATTTAAAGAATCACCCAAAGTCACCGATGTAGCGGATTCGATTATTTCTATAGATTTATATGCTTGTAAAAGTAGTATTATCCAAAACTATCTGTTCCAGAGTAGTAGTATAGCACGTGAAGGTCACCTTGAGTGATCTTTCCTTATATAATAAGACACTAATTTACACCACAACATCAAGTAACTACGGCTGATATAATTATAAAAAACAGTCAACATCAATTTCGAATGATTAATTTTATATAATATAAATTTTGACATATTAATGGCGATTATCTTACAATCGAATGTATGTCGCATTTACCTAACAATTAAAATTTTTCAAAGTAATTTACACGACGAGATTTTTTTTTTAATTTAGCACGTACCTAATGCCAAATGTTTAATGTATTGCGTTTTAGAGTATTTTGGTAGTAACAAATAAAAAAATTCAGAGTATTGCTTCTCGTTTTACACTAGAACTTTCTACTACCTAAATATTACTTATAATAATATCCCTCTGCCAAATTCAATAATATTTTATAATAAATACGTTATTTATTAACTGTATGTATAACAATAAAAAAACAATACAAAAAAAACATTATTCCTTCAATGTACTATTTTGTGAATAAGAACGAATGCACACATTTTTAATAATATTGCAAAGAGCTACTCAAAAATCAGATAATGCCAATATAAATCAGTTAAGTAAAGATATATTTCACTATGTTTTTCTTTACAGTAATACATAATGTAATGCCCCTATTCCTGCTTTTCTGATTTATAATAAAAAATAGATATAAGTAAATATATTTTTTTTATAATGATGTTAAACACATAGCAGTTAACTTAAGTACAAAAAATCATCCAAGAAGGATTATTCATCACGTCAATAAATTATATTATTTTATCTGTTACATTACTATCACGTGTACATTCGTGCTCAGAAACCATCATTTTATTAAAAAAGATGATATATCGATATTTTAATTCGCAAACAAGCTGACCCCATCTGCGCTAACTTTCCAAGTGAGGCCGAGGTGTATGTTATTTTTTGCAGACCACTTATTAAAAAAATATGATGATATTAAATATACAGTAATTTAAATGGTTTATTAACGTTATATTTTGTCATAAGTGGTCTTAGAAAAATAACAACGTTTCCGGCGTCTCTTATAGAGAGAGAGTTCACACAGATGAATGTAGTTGGTTTGCCATTTTAGGTATCGATATCCCTCTCTAATACGTGAGGCTTTCCCTCTCCTTCACACTATATAAGCTAACATCAGCGCCATCTAAGAAATCTTTTACAAAGACAACAGTACTAACTAAATAAATTATACTATTTACCCTAACTTCAATAATAACGGGTACCAAACAGTTTTTCGTTGCATTGACTATTATCTTACGAAACATGAACAAATATTTTTTTTTAATCTATATATTATAATGACAGTTTAATGTTACGTTGCGTAACTAATGCCCGACGGATTTTATTTCAAAAAATACTGGCCCGCATACTGGAATAACGACTTATGTCACAATACATACACATACTCTTAATTATAATAATATAATTGACGACAGTTTACGGTCACACGTGACACTTAAATAAAAATGTTAAAAAATAATTTTCAATATACATAATTATATATGTAAATACAATGGTCTACGCTGTATTTTAAATAAAATTAAATATATTTATTTATTATTACTTAGATTAAATAAATTTATGTATTATATAATTATAACTTACATAACATAGTATATAACATAATCTGTGAATTTAAATATGATAAAAAAATAAATACTATTAGAAAGTATTGATTACTAAATTCGAAGACTGTAATTGAAAACAGAAAAAAATTCTTCATTTTTATTTAGTTTGGAAAACATGGTATCTTATTTTATTATTATAATGAATGGTTGGAACCTTAGCACTGGTAAACGCCAAAACGAAATGTAAACAAAAAAACAATTGGGGCTGAGACATCTAGGAAATTTCAGATGCTATAAAACAATTGCCTAAGAACTTCTAGTCAATTCTAATTGTGCAGTTTATATCTATAAAGAAATATCACAATATCGGCAGTTTGTTTAGTCTTAGACGAAATTAGCATACTATTGGTGGAACCTTCCAGAACAGTGGGACAAAAACGCGGGCAAGTATTTTTTCATACTAACTGATCATAAATAAAACTCATATCTGTATATATCAGCGTGAACCTGCATCATAAAGAAATGTGTATATTTTGACAATTACTTTAACTACTTCAAGGTTTACTTTTATGAGGTACATATTTTGGCACAGAGAGACTTCTTATATCTATTATGAATTTATAAACTAGACATTTAAAATTACTTTAAATTACATAAAACATTTCGATGTTTTAAAACTTGTTGACTGGTCTTAATCATATTAATCACAGCTTTTTGCATTCTCTTACCTACCTACCGTCAACACTACAGTTTTCTAATTTCCCACCAATGGAATGAATTCTCAATCTTATTTTGCTCATTAATTTAAAGGCAACAAAATTCAGCTAAATTAAATTAAATACTTTTAAATTTCAACCTAAAAGCAACTTTTCCTTCAACTACTAAATATCCATACAAAAATCAAGACTCAATTAACCAAATAGTATCCTACTCAGACTCTTTTTCAGTTCAAATAATAGTTAAAATAATTTAACAAAAATTTAAATAAACTATAAATTATTTAGCCGTATCCATAAAGCCGATGTAGTGTGACGTGCGATAAAGTTATCCTTTTATTTCTTAGCAGCAATCATTATTTCTTTCCATTTATATGTAATAGAATAAATATAGAAAATCATTTATAAACTATAGATACCACTCCGAAAAAACTAATATGGTAAAATTCTATAGACCTGCTTAAATATATTCCACAATAAAGTTGTAAAGATTCAAAACATTTTAAAAAATATTCCGATTTGCTGTTATAAAATGACTCGGTCATTAACTATAGAGGTATGCGAAGATTGAAAACAGGACGGCGCAGTCGATCAGCGTGCGTTGTGTACGTGAGTCGTGAGGTGCTTGGACAGGTAGTCGGCGCGCGCGAAGCACTTGCCGCACGCCTCGCAGTGGTACGGCCGCTCCCCAGTGTGGATGCGCAGGTGACGGGTCAGGTCGCTCTTGCCGCCGAACGCCCGACCGCAGAACAGGCACACGAACGGACGCTCCCCAGTGTGCTTCCTGACGTGCAACTTCAAATTCTCCTTGGACCTGACGCATTTACCGCAAAACGGACACGCGAATCGCCTCTCCCGGTCGCGCTGGCGGTCGTCGTTTTGTAAAAATCCCAAAATGCCGGAATGTGAACTGGAGCTTTCCAGTTTGTTGCTGTCACCACGGGATTCACTCTCAGAACTGTCTGCCATAGAACTGATACTGGCGAAAGATACAGGAACACGTCTCCTCTCAGTGGTGGCGGAATCTTCTTTTTTATTTTCGCTTTCAGCACTAGAATTTTTGCAATCATTGGAGTCATCGACGGTAACTATAGAATCTGTGGCTCCATTAGAATCTACGGTACTGTCTTGCTCCCCATCTATAACTTCAATAGGCGGTGTTCTCGCTACATCGGTCCTATTCTTTTTCTTCATGGATAAGTCCATTTCTCCACACTGGCCTATTAAGACTTCGTTAGTGCTAGACACTTGGTCTATGCCTTCAGGTGGATCAGTATTCTTAGTGTGCAGTCTCTCGAGGGTGTGATTAAGACGATGTTTCTTAAACGATTTGAGGTATCGAAACTGCATGCCGCAAACGTCGCAAGTGAACAGTTTATCAGCCGGAAGCCTTGCTCTGTGATTTTGCTCTCTATGTTTTACGTAGGCGGACCTGTATCTGTAACTTTGTCCGCATTGTTCACATACAAATGGCTTGTCATCGGTAGAGGTTTGCGACGCATGTTGCAAAGCGGCATGACGCTCTAGAAGCCAAGTAGTGGGGAAGGAAGCGAGACAGACACCGCAACGACGTCTTTCCGTATGGAGCAAGTGTCGGCTTTGGTATGCCATGCAATCATCACTGAGATATCTGCGAAGACGACACGCTTGCAGCGCTAGCAGAGGCGACCATAGTGGCAACGCAGTGGGGCTGCTGGGAGCTATCGGGCTGGAGAGGCTTGGAGATCCACATGTCATATCCAAACACATCTGGAAGTAAATAATGTTAATTAGCAATTATTCACTCAAAGTTTTGATTAGTTAATAGTCTTACGTACCTTTTCATCTGGTAAAATAATGGATAAGAAATAAAAGATTACTTCTGTAATGATTGTAGAGCTTTTATTTGTCAAAATTGTATTTTTACAGCTATGATATGCTTATATTTGTTTCAAAAGTTACAATGATCAACAGCGATGGTTTTGTTTACTGTTGCATTTTCAATTGACGAAACACCGATTCGATCCTCGACCGTTCTGATATACTGTAACTATATTTTAACAAAACCGTACTGCTCTCTGTTACAACATTATGACCTATTATTAATGTTAAGGCAAAACAGATTTCACTAATCTAAAATGTCAACAATGAAAGTTAAATAAAACAGCTTAAAGGAAAAAATAACCATTGATGCCTCTATGAAGCAACAACGATTTAAGCTATATAATAATATAAATAAAGTGGACCTACGTATTTGAACTTGTGCTGATTACAATTAATTTACAGCATAATATACAGAAGCGCCACGCGAGTCTGCCGCGCGTCGCACACGACAGGCGACGCGCACAGACGTGACGTTACAATTTGTATGTGTATATCATGCTTCTAATCACGAAACTTAGTCTAAATAAATTATATTAAAAAAAAATCATAATCATTAAAACAAATTGTACCAATATATAATAATCAATATACCTACAGGAACTTAGAAAAATTGCAATATAAGTTATATATTTATGTATGCCACTTAAAATAGTAACATAATCACAAACTAACCGTTGATTGCTTGCCGCGGCCCAAGCTGGTCGATGAAACTTAACAGTATTATCTAAGACTATACAAATAAACTATTGTCCTAGTATTGGTCATTAAAATAATTTTGCACTGGTTTAACTTTAACTGTATAAACATCACAAGATTGGAATGCGCTAACTACGGAGGTGTTCTCTCGTCGTGACCGACACACGGTTGCACGAGCATGCATCGAACTGCGATTTAGTTAAAAACACACAACAAACATGGATTCATAATGTTAGAAATATGAGTAATAAACATAACAACGTACGAGAAACAAAATTATGTTAATTTTTAAAACACGTCTATCATAAATAGTTTTAACCAATGAAAAATAATAACAAGTATTGTTCTAAGTTTAAATCAACATTATGTATCTGGCAACATTATAATTGACATTGACATATAATGAAATGTCAACGTCAAAATAAGATTAAATTGAGGACAGTTCGATTGAATGATCGTTCTGAACCGCGACCGAGCTTACATTCTGGCTCATATCGTAGCAATTGTTGAACTGAATCACCTGTCGTTGCAAGTCACATATCATAACGCAACTTACAATTTTCACCATAAAATACACATATTTGTCTATAATTCATTCCCTACATAAACTATGTATATTTCGTGATTTGCAGCCTTTATATAAGTCTTATATAGGCAAGAGGCACTCTAAATATAAAACTGTGGTCACAATTTATAAAAATGAATCTAAGTTGTAACTATTCAAACGTTTTAAATAACTCGTGCTAATCTCGACTTACATATATGCTCGATAGGTACTCAGAGAAAATATATCTACATAAATTTTACATAAATATCATATAATATATAACTATTTTATTTTATTTGTGCTAACGGCGTGTGCATTTCGCAGGGACGTGGCAACAACTGGCGAATGTTAAAATTTGAATAACTGCACTTAGGGGCCATATAATAAATACTATTGTACGTAACAACAACCACGCCTATATACATGTCAATAGATAGAAATATGTATAATAATAATAATAATATTATTTCATTAATAAATAGTACCTCTGAAAGTTAGGAAACAAAAATAGCGTTTAAACAGCATTCAGTTCTATTATAAAAACTATTTCGATAAAAAATCTTACTTTGTTCACTCGCATCTTTACTAACCATTTAATTATTGCTATTAATTTATAATGTAAATTGTAAATATTCAATCTTTCTTAAAACAAGAAGAGGAACATTAATCAAAGTTACAATATTGCTATGTTTGGTAACGTTCGACTCCGAAAAATAAGATGAGTGCAGCTTTTCAAATAGCAACATTAGTGTTTCTAATTATTTTTTTTATCATTTTACTCCTTTTCAACCGTTCTAACTCCGGAAAGTAGCGCATCTACCAATCTATATCCTAATTATGCATTTACCTTTATGTGCCTTTGTCAGCAAATCAAAGAAAAAGTTCACAGCGATAAAATCCATGTTACAATCTATAGAAATCTACACAAACAATATATACCAAAGAGAATGTAAACATTTTTGTCTATCTGTGAAATTTTTGAGAATGAAAACCATTTTTTGGAAACATAAACATATATAATCTGTTGTCTTGTCAAATGTAAACTAGAACATCCACACGAATGGAATGTTTATTTTTGTTAGTATTATAAATGACCATTAAAAACACGACTCATGATATTAATTTCACAAATACTGCACAGTACATGCTTATTATATATATTTCCACGGCTCCGATAAAGCCTATCTACAACACTATAATGACATTTTCTTCAGTACGCCACAATACATAGAAAGTAAGATTTAGATTTATCTTGGAATGCTACGGTACCCGAAGTTTGAAGTTTATACTTTAATTTATTCTACATTAATTAATTTCCCAAAAGAGTTAAAATATACTATTAGAGTTTTAACTACATAATTAAAAGCGTTTCCTAAATGTTAATAAAGAACATACGAACTACTCTCTTTTGAAATTGGTTAAAAATTTTACTATTTTCATTGTAAAAATAAAAAACAAGGTCTGATTTAAAAATGTCTGATCTAGCCAAATTACTATGGATCATAATATTATAGCTATCAAAAATAAAAACAAGTAAGCCTTAATGTCTATGGTATAGAAACACTAAATCTAAAAGCAATGAGATCTACAAAGAGCCATTTTTGACAAAATTATATTTCTCACAATTCCGATATGATCAATTTTACAAACCTTACTCCAGGTACAGATAACGAAAGTGACAATACACGTATAAACAAACTTGACTAATAATATCCGTTTAATAGTCTTCAACTATAGTCATTATATAAATATAATGTATTTATTTAAAATTAAATATATAAATGCAATAAATATTTTTTTGACTTTTATGACATATCAATGTTGAAAATGTCAACTTTCGCTTTTTTCAATATATTCTGAGATCGAATTTTAACTCCCAGATGTAATACCTTACTTGTATATCACAGACCTTTTCCTTAAATACCATAATACTTTTGAATGATTAATCGAATATTAATAAAGAAATAATATTTCTCTATCTCATTTTAAAATGCCTTATAATTGAAATCAGTATATTTTAATCTAGTACATATATTTTTTAAACAATTGTCATAATTTAGTCCCGATTCGTAAAAATGATATGCACGATCCTCTATTTACGAAACGAATGTTTGCCTAAAAACTATGCTATAGTTAAAATGTTACCCTTAAACCCGAGTACCGTTAGCATAAAAAGATGAAACTTAATATAAATAAGAAATTAATCAGTCGTCCAAAAGTATTCTATGCTTAGCGCGGCAAAACGTAAGTGATAGAGATAGAGATAGTTTGTTAGGCAAAAATAAACTCTATATGTTTTACTATAAAGCACTTTTCAGATGTTACGATCTGCCGCGCCCAAGACACCATTGAATCAAGAACAAATCAAAGCTTTAGTTAATTTTCGGGTGTGACGTCATGACAGTTCGTGAACATACATAGATGCGACAAAAACATTCATTTATAATGAACATTGTCGTCCCAAATATGTATAGAAATCAAATTAAAACATCTATCTGTGAAATGAACGTTTATAATTCATAAAATATCCCTGTATTTGACTCTGTTTAATTTCTTGAACACAGCAATTGTGAGATGAGTTTCAAATGCTTTTATTCTTTTTTATTTTAGTGTATAAAACGTTGAATATGTATATTTTAAGATCATTAGCATTTGAAACTTCGTACAAAAATAATAATGAGACACAGTTATTCTGTATGAAAATAGATAAAAAATTTACTACGTGCGGTCGCTATGCCTCTTATGCCTATAAATTTTCAGTGATATAAGAAAACTTAAAAAAAGGAAAAAGAAAACTATGTTGCTATATAATAGATGATCTGATATCTAGATATAATAAATATTATATATAGATTTTTAGTCTGTCTGTACATTTCAGTGTTATATGACGTTAAACGGTATATGTATGTATATATATAGGTCGTAGGACAAAGAGGCATAACATTCTGGTCGAACTGAAACTGATCTTAAAGCTTTGATTCCCATGATCACAAATCCCCATTATAATCAGCTACAGAAGCATTACTCTAATAAATTTCCTAAAAATCCGATATTAGGTATCAAACTATATGTATTTACATTTTATATGTCGTAATATTGCTTTTGAATTACCTCGGGGAGCGTGCGTCGTTTACTTCGAATGTTAAGTCACTAGAAACTTCTAATTTTTACATACAAATTATGAGTGCATTCAGTAGCAAGCACTCATCGCAAATTTATTATTATTTTGTTTAATAACTCATAGCTGACATAAATCGCTATGTATAAGAAAATCTCGAAACGTCAGATCTAACTTAATGTAGAACTTAGCATTCTTTAAAATTAAATTATTACAGCCCTAAATGAAAAGCAAAGCAAACGAGATCTATATCTTAATTATAATTTTGAAAAAGTTTTACTTCCTATTATCTTTGGCTATGCCAATTAAGGGTAGCTAATAAAATTATTAATTAGTTTATTATAAAGCACCTAAGTATGAAAAAGCAAAATAAATGTTGAACGCGTACGGAAAAAGAAAATTTGTGAATCAATTATCTAAGTGAAATATCAAATATTTATATCATTCAGATCACAGTTGCGGCGTTTAAATCACATTCTTAACTAATAACATATTGTCCCATTTGTTCATTCAATTCGCACCATTGACTACCTCCAATAAAAACAATTGAATTTACATTATGAAACATATTATAAATAACAAAAAACCTAACATAAACAAAACACATACTAAGTAAATAAGCAAGTTTCAAATAAATTTGACTCGTAAAAGGGGCAGATAAAACCAACACTACAACACAACTGTCAAAAGAGACATCTGTCAAAATCATTTTGACATAACGAAAACCGAAACGACAAATTTTCACAATGTAAATCCAATCAAGTAATGGCTATTTAATATTTCCACTGTAACCAATCCATTCATTGATGTGGACTCTCCTCCTCAGTGTCAACAGGACTCGGTGATAGAAACTTCCTCGCGTACTTCGGATAGTGCGTTTTCTCATGGGCCTTCAATATTGTGGAACGTGAAAACGTCTTTCCGCACAAAACACAACGAAACGGTCTTTCACCTGTAAATAAAATTGGTACCTTAATTTAATACTATTGAAAATCTAAAAAAATATATAAATATATATTTTTTAAATAAGCAATTTGAGGATCATTTCCTTCCTCCATTCATAATTGAATATTCAAGATTGATATTTTTAAATTGAATTTGACATACAATGAAGCTACTACTTAGTTGTATTTCTAACAAGTAACATTACAATAAAGTATTAAAATGTTCTTAGATGTCTTACCTGTATGAACTCTACAATGGTCCTTCATATGATGTCTTAACTTAAACGCCTTCCCGCAGAACTCACACTTAAATGGTCGATCTCCTGTATGCACCGGCAAGTGTGCTATCAACGACGACACATCAGGGAAGCTTTTCCCACAAAATTTACACAAAACGACATTCCCGGGCTCCACGGGGCCGATGTCTAAGTCCAGGGGGGTTTCTTCAGTTGGCATCATGTACGTCGGCTCATTGAACTGACCAATCATCGGCAACCCCATAGGCCTCGCCATTAGTGCATCACGATACTTTAACGTATCTAGCGTGTGTGTCGTCAGTATATGCCTTGTCAATTTACTCTGGTGTGGGAACGTCGCTCCGCAATGTATACAAGGATACACCCCTTCCTCAATTCGCCCCCTACCGGCCCCTTCGTACTCCTGCAACCACAAAAAGACCATCAACTTCTTTTTTCTCTTCTTTTCTAGCAAAGACCAAAATGTGTGCAGAATGTCTAATACTACTTTCTAAATTGGAATGCATTTTCTTTATCTATCTAAATAAGAAGTTGACGCTCATTTTTGCCCAAAAAATGTGCAGGAGTGAAACCCGGGAGCCGACGCGTAATGCCTTGTTGTATAGCAACGCGCGCGCGCACTGAGTCGTAAATATATCGTATGCAAGAATATGGCCAAAATTTAAATAAAAAAAACTGCCCATAAATATACGAAACAAAATGAATGTATGTAAATAAAATGATGGCCAACAAAATGAAGGTCAACTTCTTGACAGCAAGGCATAGAACTCGACGTTAAAGTAGCGCAGCGCAATAAGCATGCAATTTAATATAAATCAACTTCCACACCAACAAAAAACTTAAATATAATATATAGCTGGGTTCTTATGATTCACACCTGAAGGTTCTTTAATTCATAAATCACTTGCGGTCAATGCGACATAAAGTGAAAAAGAATAGAAGTGTAATAAAATTATAAAAAAGCATTTCATACCACAGTACTGTGCAGAATATATAAATCAATCAAAGCTAAGTGGTTCTATGTGGAGCCATAATTCCTAGATATTTATTACAAATGTTAGTTTTATTTGACAACTTGTACTTTCAGTGTATTTTTTGTCTTTTCAAATTCATTTGTAAAAGCAAAAGTTTTGATTGAAAGATTATATTTAAATTAATATCGTATTTCTTTTATTTAAAATTATTTATATTTATTAAATTATTTATTTTAAACTATTACTTCTCCTTCCTTACATCATAAAATTTAACCAACAACTTTGATAAAATAAAATTAGCAATGAACATGCAAGTTTTGTACAAAAAAAACAACATGCATATGATAAAATTTATCTCCAAATTTAAAAATATTCACAATATTTATTGGGCAAAAATAAAGCAAAAGGAAATTTTTCACAAAACAAAAGTGAAAAATTCCTTTCACACATCTTATACGGAATATAAATAAGGTATTTCTCTGTTTAAATTTTATTTATTATCTGTAGCCAATAAAAAGCAAAATATATGTAGTGAATTTAAAATAAAATAGTCAAAAAACTACCACAACCATAGAAATATTTGAAAAATAGCCAAAATATAAATACCGATTCATGTTGCAGTCGATATTCTGATGAAGATTCTCCACTTTTGTCATCGTTTCTGTCCCAGTCTGCTTCTTTTTTTAGTGACTGAAAATGTTTAAACAAACATGTGAGGAACCAAAACAATAATTATTTGTTTTAGCTAGCTTTATGCATATTAAGGACTCTGTTCCCCCACATACCACACTATATTTGTATAAGAAATTGTGTGTTGTGGTAACTATCAAGTTTATTAGTTTAGTTTAGTTAAAAAAATATGATTACTAAAATGTATTAGTGTTTTAAAATTAGATTGAGAAATAAATAAATATGTATTTATGTGTCATATTTATAAACAAAACCATATGTTATAAGGATCTAAAAACTAATTTGCCTTTCCACACCTTTAGTAAAATAATAACATTTTATATGCAATATAAATTGTAGAAAACTTACCTATAGATTTTTATGAAAAAAATAACTAAGGTGATGAAAAAATTATGATAGAATATGCACATAGCTGTGCACTACAAAGTTTTTGTGTCTGTTTGTCTATTAGTAAATTACTCATACATTTCTTAGGTAGGTAGGATTAAAATGAATCTTTTATAGCTATTAGGCCTTTGAGAGTGGGGGATAATTTTCAGTCTACGTTTCAATGGCAATTATTGGTAAATGTAAGTTGTATGGAAGTGATCATGTAGTACATGTAATCAAAGTTGTACATTATTTTTTTAAACTTCATATCCCACACATAGCAGGGTAGTCAGGAGGAATGTGGGAACCTAATGCTGTACATTATGTCGTTACATATTACAATATAATAATAGTGTTATTATCAATTAAGTTATAATATGAATGCCTAAATTTATTTCAGGATATACTGCTATATACCATTTTTTAAAAGTTTTTTACAAATATGCTTACCAAGGGTACTTGCTGAACTGGAGGCAGCCCTGAAGGTCCGGCAATAGGTTCATTTCTTGGACTCGATAGGGAGAGGGGATGAGGCAATCCGGGATGAGAAAGTGTATTTAAAACACTCAGCCTTTGTTCAACGGGAGAGTACCTTGGTCCCAGTCCATGGCTGTTTATAGTCATGTTTATACCTGTAATATAAATGTAATTATTTAAAAAATGCATAATAAGCAACATTGTAAGTTCTGATATATAAAAATACATACATGAGTATTAACCGAGGTTTGAATTCGTATACATAAATGAATAACGTATCTATCAATGTCATTGTGTAACGACGCGCTTTAAAATTATCATATAAGTATTTTGTTTCACTTGCGAACATCATTTCTTTATAAATGCAATTATTAGGTGCGTTGACAGAAACACAAGTAAAAGTAAACAACCTTCTTTGACAATGACTTTTGACATATGATATTGGTCATATAGATAAAACAAAAATATCGAAACGCCATAAATTAAGAACTGAACTGAACTAAAAAAAAAGCCTTCAGTACAAAAATTTATTTTTTAAACTGAATAATTATACTAAAGTATACTAATTTCCTTGTACCGCTTTCCATGCCCCTTATATAAACCTTAAATCTAAAAAAAATATACTTTCAAAATCGTGTTGAAAATAATATAAAAAAAATATTTTATATAAAATAGTGTTGTATTATTTTTACTTATAATAAAAATAATATTAAAATATGTTTTCCTGTTTTGATGAAAATTAGTAGGAAATTAGTACTGTTGTGTTTGGTAACATCAAGAATTACTTATATTATACATATTTTAACTGCGAAATTCACGATCAGTAAATATATTTATTCTTTCATCTATTTTATTAATATACATAAAGTAGACTGTATACACACCCATGTTGTCGTTTGCACCATTTGATCTAATAGATACTGAATCATCTTCGGGAGATGAGGGTCGTATAGGTTCGTCAGGTGGTTCATCTTTAGGTATAGGTGGATGCGTTAATGTCGGTGTTTCAATTTCGGGCCTAAACCGTCGGACAGATAGTAAAGGAGATATTCTTGGAGGTGACGCTTCTGGTACCTCTCTTGGGTCTCGATTGTCACGTAGATCCCTGGAATCTCTTATTTCCCGTAGATCACGAGGTTCTCTACTATCTTTTATGTCACGTAATTCTCTATGGTCTCTGGAGTCTCGGTGGTCACGTAGGTCGCGGGCATCTCTATCCCGCACCATGTCCCGATCTCTTTCTCTATCACGTTCCCTATCTCTTTCTCTATGTTCCCGCACATCTCTTGTCTCACGGGATTCTCTATGGCTTTCTCTCATATCTTTACATTCCCTGTCACGAAGTTCACGGCTGTCTTTTACGTCTCTACGTTCTTCTTTGTCGCGACCTTCCCGCTCGTCTAGCCTTTCATGTGAATCATTTGGTTCCCCGATATCTTGTTGCTGGCACTCCTCCATCGGTTCTGGGACGTTTCGCGTGTCGATGCCGGCTGCACTAAGCGTAGTCATTTCCGCTAATCCTTTAACCTTAAAAAAATACAATATAAGATTTTTTATCAGGCTAATGCTACGTACTAAATTCTTATAACTATTTTTTTGTATCGATTCCTATTAACTTTACAACTCTATCACTTTGGCATCACAAATAAACCAGAAATAAAATAATTTCTGTATGAAGAAAAAATTAAGAAATCATTACATTATAAAAAAAATAACACCAATTATAGATTCATAACAATAAGAGAAAAAAAAACTTATAATATGCACTATTCATTATATAAAGAAATTAATAAAAAATATAACATTTTCACCTGAAGGCTCTCAGCCGTTTTAAGTAGAGCGGGCAGTTGGCAGTACTGGACGTTCACTTCGCCCTTGTACATGAAGTCGACGAGCGTCCGGAGCTCCTCTAAGCCCACGTCCTTTAAAATTACGATTGGATGACGCGAAGGGTGATCCACAAAAAGCGAGCGGAAGTAGGATGAGCACGCAGATAGTACTACCTGAAATTGTAGGAATAATTTATTAGTAAGGAGGTTGTCGTGGTGCAGCGGGGCAGCGCGCTAACTGCAGCGTCTGACTGTAAATGTGACGGTTGCTAGTTCGATTTCCACTTGGGTTAATTAATTACTTTTATTTCTCGTTCTTGGACGGAAAGTGTGGAACGGAGTATCTTAACACTAGGTTTTTTCTGCCTAACCTGCTTTATTTTAGATACAACGTAAAGCTAAGAAAATAATTAGTTATTTAGGTTAGTTAATTAGCTAGAAAAATATTATTAGAAATTAAAAATAAATATCGAGTAAGGTATCTGTTCGCCATATCTGACTGCAGCTTAATTGTGTGGGCTTAAATTCCGCAATACAATATTTTTCTATATTATAAACGTTTTGAAATATAATTAGGAAAATAACAAAAAAAATATATTTACCGACTGAGACAAAAAAAGGATAGATTAGTAAATTTAAAAAACAAACAAATTCATATTATGCTTCTTAGAGACGAGTACAAATCGATATGATTTTAAATATAAAGCAAAACAACCTGCCTAATAGGATATTGGTTTTTCCACGATGTACGGTACCAATGACTCACATCACTAGCAAAAAGGCATATTTTTTAACGAACTATCTATACTCCAAATTGAAGGAAGATTATAAAATAATAACTTGGCAGAGTGGTGTAGATATGAATATATATAGTCCGCAGTTCATCATTTTCATGGAAAATATATTATGATGCATGGAAATATATAAATCTATTTTGGAAACTGTATGCCAAAATAGTTTTTATTACTTTGAGTTATGATAAATTATGACCTAAATCTATAAATAACGAAGTAAAACAATGTTAACTCAAAATATGCACGTATTTCGGGAAACATCTACGTTTTTCACATATAAAATCTACGAATAACATCTTTTCTCATGTTTTCTCTATCCGTAAGGTATTTGTGATGCATTTGTGACGTAAGTAGTGATTTTACGTTCAAAATAATATATTTATTACTTAAATATCTGGCGAAATTTAACGCCGAGCTATATCTCGATACCAGAGCGAAGAAATGAAAACACTTTTTACTCTTGCGTCACGACTGGCATTTTGAAGTAAATAGATTAAATAATAAAATATAATAATAATTTAATACCTTATGAGCCCGGATGGAGGCACCTTCGGAACAGGCGAGCGTGACGTCCACCAAGCTCTCGTCGTGTAGCAGTTGGCTGAAAACGCCGAGCAAGTTGCTCTGATGATTGTTCCACCTCAGGCAATAGTGCTCACTTCCCATGTCTGAGCTAGCTCCCGCCGCTGTGAAATACAAAAATAAAATTAGCTCCACAGAGTAGGCAGAGGGAACCTAGTATTAAGACAGTCCGTTCCCCACTTCCCGCAAAATCTATTTTAGTTTTACATTTAAAATAACAAAAATATTAGAAAACACTAAACAACTGCATTTAAAGCACGTGAAATATCCGCACGCATGACATTTTTCAAGCGGAAAGAACGTAACGTAACAAATTCGAGCCTCGCACTCCATTACCTTGGCACTGGAACGTTTTATTGAAAGTAATAAGATCTCTGTAAATATGAACTATATGAACATATTATAGTTATTTTTTTAGCTTCACACTGTATCACGTACATAGCAGGGTAGGCTGAAGGAACCTAGGAACCCGTTAAGACATTCCATTCCCATTAAGACACTTCCGTTTTACACTTTCCACTAAATTCCAAAACTCTAAAAGCATTGCGTGTTGAGATGAAAATATTGATTATGTCATTTCCCCGAATGGGAATCGAACTACAACCTGTCCTGCTCGACGACTGGCTTCAACTACAATAGTTAATATCAAAAACATAATGAATTTCAAAGCTATCGGTTTAATAACATCAAAGTCGAATCACAGGAAACGGTTTGATAAAGACATCACAATCGCACAGAGGCAACGTTTGCATTTTTAACATTTAGATCAAAGTCGGTAAATCTATATGCAGGCCGAGATGTTCGTGTGATGTAATATAACAATATAGACATTGCCTATTTGAATACCTAGTATTATTTCGTTTTAATTTGAATATCTAGTATTATTTTATAATCTCGATGCCTAAAATGGTATTATATTTCTAGCTAACGTTGTAGATTTTTTTAGCGTCACTGTATCCCGGAAACAGCAGGATAGACAGAGGGAAACGTGGGAGGGAGAGGGAGGGAGACAGAGGGAAGGGCGTGGAAAAACCAATATCCTATTAGGCAGGTTAAGACACTCCGTTCCCCCTTTATCACGGAATTCCAGAGGAATTGTGTGTTGAGTAACGGAAGTCAGAGTGAAAAAAATGGAAATATAAAATGTCACATTTCTTCCAGTGTGGATTGAACCCGCAACCATCACGTAACAGTTACACCCTTGTCTCTGCGCAACGACGGCTTCACATTATATATATAGTAGTTATAGATATAGTAGTTTATAATAAATAGTCATAATTATATTTTTTTATCATTTTATGTATAATTTTTTATTACGGTTAAGTAAAAAAGAGATAATTTACTTTTTTTCCGATAAGAACTGCAATGTCTAATGTTTTTTTTTATTGACCTTGCAAAAGTTTTTTTTAAATATTAACTATTTTCAGTAAATAGTCGATTTTGTAATATTAGTAAAAGATCTTCAACAATTTTATTCAGCTTCATCTGTATTCCGCATACAACGTAGTAGATAGAGAGGACCTAGAATTAAGACATTCAGTTCCTCATTATTCGCGAAATTTTCGAAGCATTGCGTGTTGGTTGGCGCAAGTCAACACCGCGTTTGTGCCTTGGTACGAAAGGGAAGAAAGGAAAATATTAATAAATAATAATTTATTCCTCCGAACGCTTTAACTAACGTTTTAAGATAACATCACTATTCAGTCTATATAAATTTATTTTTATATCTTATATTTTAAATGTAAAATCTAGAGCGGATAATTAATTCATATTGTATTGCCATCGAATAATGAAATAGGCTTGGTTATGTTAGCATTTAGTTAAGTTTAGGCACAAAAGGTTATTAGTTTCCCATACAACAATTTGGTATTTAATAAACTTTCCAGATAGGAACCTGTTATAAACTTTTACACATCATTGTCCTTTAAAAAAAATGTATATATTTTTGCTTGTATTGTATTTGTATGGGACAAATGTATTTGTCATTGCGTATTGAATGGCGGGACTCTACGCCGCGCTTTGCCTCGACAGAGAGACAGGCTTTGCCTCGTACCTTTTTCAGAGCGAAGAAATAAAAATATACCTTAAATATACATTTAAATAAATATTTAAATTGCTCGAGTGAAGATCGAACCCACAACCAGTCATCAGTCAGCATTTACATTCACACTTTATGCCCCTGTGCCATGACTGGCCTCAACTGGCGTTGAGTGGCGCAACTCTACGCCGCACTTTGAATGGATATTCATTTACATTATTTATCATTCATTTACATTATTTATTTACCACTATTATATGGATATTTTTTCAATAGGTCTTTATATTTATTAAGACATTCAGATATAGCGTGACATCTATGCATAAATTAATAATACAATTATTATTGTTATTTAATTAAGGTTTGAAGTCGTTTTGATATCATGTTTATTATCATAAAATAAAAGAACAGCTATAATAGAAAATATGTACGTATCCATTTTTGTATTTGAGTTGACGAGGTTCCACCTATCAACACACAAAGAAAACTCAGTGATTTATCACTAGGATCTCTATATTTTTTAATCTTCACGTATATGTCCTCCTCACGTATCCTGTGCATAGCAGTGTAGACACAGGTAATCTGGGAGCATAATGTTAAGATACTCCGTTCCCACTAAGGCACTTCTACACAAACTTCTGGAGGCATAGTGTACTGGGTGGTGACTCAACGCCCCGCTTCTCTCGTTGAGAAGAGAAAGAGAGAAGAAATGAAAATGTCGCGTTTATAGTCGCACGCTGGTACTCCTGCGTCTCTACTGACCTCAACAGGTACAGGTCTACATGTGAAGACAAAAATAACAGTATTTACTTTATTTTAAATAACAGTATTTATATTATTTCCCAGAATAACGAAGTAGGAAAGAAATTAAACATTTACAAACTATGTTAATCACTATCCCTTCGACGTTGGTGGCTAAAAGGGAATCGAACCCAAAACCTTCTCATTTATAGCAATGCTCCACTAGTCCACAATAGCTTCACACGACAACAAACAGTTATTACTAAAACTACTTACATAAATCACCACTATTTAAACAAAACAACATTTCAGATATTAAAACGTAGTGTACACTCACATAAATTTATGTATTTATACACTAACACCGCTTAGTGATAGTGATATAGCTAGATAAACTATCATTTGGCAGCATCGGCACCTAATATTGCGTCAACGGCGTTAGTGCGTTAGTGGTTCGGCCATTCGATAATATATTAGCGAAAATTCTAAGCATCTTTTAAAAATACCGACATGACAGTGGTATCTGGGGTATGTATTGGCGATGGTTATTTTTTATTTAATATATGTATATAGAGGCCGTTGCGGCGGAGAGGTAAAAACTTACGTTTGCGATGGTTGCGTGTTCGATTTCCACTCGAGGGCATAAAATTATTACTTATTAATATTTACTCGTATATATAAAGCGCGGCGTTGAGTTCTGCGTCTTAACACATAACGCCTTGAAAACTTAGCGAAAAATGGAGAACGAAGTGTTTTAACACTAGGCTCCCTGCGCTCTATTACGTTATTATATACGGGATACAAAAAATATAACGTAGAGGTGGTAAGGAAAGACAGTAGAGTGAAAACTAATTTATTATAAGTATCACAACATTCTCAATCCTCATCATACAACTTTTTACTTAAGATTGGGAATGTAGAAATGAGTGTCTCAATTTTCTCTCCGTCAATCCCTTATCTTCCTTATAAATACTTAAAAAAATACACAAATAAACTATTACAATTACAACATTTTCGTACAAAGACAATGATGTTATAAACGTTATAATTAAATTCCTTATACTATATTTGATAGGTAACGTGCGTAGCACTCGCTGTAGATGTAGAATATTGTAATTGTAAATTCAATGAATAATTAATATTTATAGTTAATTTACTTATAAAAAGAGAATGCAAACCGTTTTGCTTGAATTCTTAAAAAATAAATCAATCAAATGATTGTGAATTTTTTAATATCTTTAAAAGTGTGTACTTAGTATGGGAAATGTATTTTTTTGTAATGTATGAAACATGTGCATAGTACATGCGTTTGTGCATATATAGAAAGTATAAACATAAATAATCTATAAGTGAAAGAGCGATATGAATTATTTAGATTTTAACAACACTAATAATAATGAAGAAATGTAATTGAGTCTGAGCGAACGTTGGGGGTTCGATTCTTATTCGGGGGGTTAGATTATTTTCGTGCCCCCTTATTTGTACTGAAGATTTTCGTTAAATATACGGCGAATTAAATATATCCTTTGATCGCGTTGACTTACAACCTTTATTTTATTCTGTGCTTCAAGAAACCATAGACTTATATATTATGAGATATTAATTTCGAGATAAATAAAAAAACTAAATAATAATAAGGGTTCCGTTTTTAGCTTACGGTACGGAACCCTAATAACGTAAAAAAAAACAAATTATATATTTATTAATAAGTAAAGTATACTTGAGTTTCAGCACTTGAATAGAGCAGTATAGTCATAAATTAAAGCGCGTGTATTCAGTTCTTATCAGTGCAGGCCTATTTCCTGCACGAGTTACAACTGATTAATAATGTGCTGTTAGCATGCAAATATCTGGCTAGATTAGGCGGACGGCCGTTGTGGCGCTGTCGAACGCGATGGTAGTAGGTTCAATCCCTATTTGGGGGTATACTTGTATTCAAATAGGATATGGATATACTTAAATCTTGAAGCAAGTGACCATCTTTTTAAAATACCACGTTAATACAAAAATAAAAGAAACAATTACAAAAAATTAAAACGTCATTTTGCTATAACGTTCCAGTAATCAGGGAAAAAAAATCTCACAATTCTCGAAAAAATTAACGCTATGATATTCTCGAAAAAAATATTCTTCAGTAATAAATTTTATTTTTAACCGTACATGTCTTCTTCGTTGACCTCTCGCACATATCGAAAAAATACATATTATTTGGTTATAATTTAAATAACTTTAGTCACTCTATCTATAGGTACGGATACTATAGTTTCCTCAAGCAGTGACCTTCGGAACAGACTGCTGATATTTATATGCACATAATTTCAATTGGACCTAAAATTAAAACACGACTACATAAAAAAAAACTCGTTTGTGAAACTTCTATTATATTTTAGAATTGCGAATTTGCCATATTTGAATATTAATCGAATAATTAGTTATTAATTGACTGTAAGTTATTTTAATATTCTTTTTACTTAAACAAGTACGCATTTAGAATTTTATTTTGAATATGGATTAGAAGAAAAAAATAAGAGAAAGAATTGTTTTATCTCTAGATTTATTATTATTTTTTTTATGGTAAAAGGACAAGGCAAACGAGCGTTAGGGTCACCTGATGGTGATCACCGCCGCCCACGACCCCGTGCAGCACCAGAGGAGCTACAGGTGCGTTGCCGGCCTTTGAGGTAGGAGGAGATAGACGCGCTTTATCTTTATCTTTTTTATCTTTTACATATCTATAGATAAATATGAATCTTAAATCACTCTACATCACAATACATATATGCTTAGTTCAAAGAGTTATATCACAAATTACTTACAAAATCTTCAAGATTCCGCATAGAAAAAGTGAAACTTACATAATATTAACGAACAACTTTACAATCATAAAATTAAGTTATCAGTGTTACCCAAGATAGGCAGAGAGAACCAAGTGTTAAGACACTCTGTTCCTTACTGTCCGCCGAATTTTTTTTTTTCCGTTTTGAGCGGCGGAACTCAACGCCGGGCTTTGATGCC
>JAKRZM010001288.1:1032188-1045843 GCA_036379175.1 Heliconius cydno galanthus | reverse complement strand
AGTTATTTTTTTTCTGTACCATATCTAGATTTTTTTGTTACAAAAAGTCTAGAATACCAGATCTGTATGGAGCCAGCTTTACTATACACGCGCTGCGCGATGAGTTGCGTGGGGATCAAGGTCGTTTGAAGTAACGCACACAAATACCAACTACAGTAGTTACGTATCTCTAAACTTGCCTACCGATACGACGTAACGTCGGCTGGACATCCGGCCGCACCTAAACAGGATGGGAGACGAAATACTGAAAAAAAATTAACTAAAAAAAACGATTTTTGAATCAAAATGGTAAAAAAACTGTCGATATTGACTGAATAGAACAAGTTTTTGGTATTTAGATTCTTATTATTTAGAGAAGTTTTTCTTTATGTACTTATAGTATGTAGTATATTTGAAAATAATTAATATCAACGTGAAGAAATTATTAATTTAAGATTATTGTAACGCAATGGGAAGAGTGACTGATTGATCTAACTGTACACAGGATATTTATTTTATAACTAACCTGTATAGATTATTATAATATTAATTATTACTAATACCGATTATTAATGGTAATAGTATGGTATTTAAGAACTTTTTGACATAAAAAATGTTTCAGTTTCTTTAGTCTGGGCACACAAAGTGACCGAATCCGGAGAAAACGCGAGTTGCTAAAATAATAGAATTGAAAACCGATGTGGTAAGTACATCACGGATTTCTGTATATTTCTATTGAAAACTGGCCTACGTTTAATTGTGAAATTTCGAAATCATTTTCAACAATAGCAATTGAGACACTACAGGTTATGAAGTGGACCTTGATTAAGAAATTCGTAGCATTGCTTTATCTTAGTAAAATATTTAAAAGATAATAAAAAAAATTGAATTCGTACTTTCTGCTTGTATTTAACGATTAACTTTTTAATGATATTTGTCATTTATCTAAGTTTAGACGCTCCCCACTTTTCATTTCGTGTTGAGTGGTGGAAATCAACTCTGCCTCATTACTAAAGCAAAGAATTGAAAATATTCAAATTTCATATCCTCCAGTGGGAATCGAACCCACAACCCGTCGCTTTTACAGTCGCACGCTTGTGTCCTTACGCTAATACTGGCCTGAATAGCTAATTTATATAATTCCCTTATATGAGACAGTTAATAACATGAATTATAATTTACATTACAAAGGCGATAATTTGATAGAATTGATTTAAATAATAAATTAATATCTCGTTATTAGAGGCTTGTATGGAGTTTTGTACATCTATAGAAACGAGGCCGAGTGGACACTTACAAAAAAATGTAATTAATACCAACATTACCCATGCTAGAGGCGCGTCGTAGCGCAGGGTTACAAGCGTGTGACTGGAACCGCTACAGGTTGTGAGTTCGATTGCCATTGGAGGAAATTATATATTTAATATTTTCATTACGTCGCTCTGCTAATTAGTTAAGCGTCTCTATGTCTCCAGAATTCGACGGAAAGTGAGGAGCGGACTGTTTTTTTAGACTAGGCTCCATCTGCTTGCCCTGCTACATGCGTGATACAGCGTGAAGTTGAAAAATAAATTACCATGATTAAATTTAAATTCGCTAGGACGATGTCTAAATTAGTTCTTTTCAGCTATAAAATCTAGTATTAAAACACTTCGTTCTCCACTTTATGTCCACAGCTTAAGTGGTAGAATGCCTTTCCAAAGAAAATGGAAAATATGTTCAATATTAGTGGAACAAAATAATTTACGTAAACTTAAAGCTAAATATATGTACATACTTTTAGGTTTGCCTATTTCAGAAATAAAAAATAAAATTACTGTTTTATAATATAATACCATATAAAAAAGCCCATAAAATATGTAACATATATTTGAGGATAGTATTACATCTGGTGAGCCATCCAGGGCTGACTTGGGTCAGCGTTGCAATTGCGTAATCGATCGACATACGGCTGCAGCAACTAGGTCACTACCTCTGCAAATTTCAACTGTCTGAACTTTTAAAAGTTATTGCCCAACTTTGGTTTGAAGAAAGTGTGTTGTGTTTGACCCGTGATATGTTTATATGTGTGCTCTGTATGTATGTGTATACAAGTAGAATATACAAATAGATACATTGAAAACTTTCTTTACATTTCATTGGCGATCTCTATCGTGTCTTCTCCGTTCTTTTCAGGAATAAAATAAAAAAAGAGAAATAAGCTGAAAAAATATTCTTGAATATTTATGTAACTTGTACTTTACAAAGAGATTCAAGTAGACTAAGAGATTCTTGAGTCATGTTCTCAGCATTCCGAATTTAATTTAAAACATAGTATGTTGATGGACGGAACACAACGCAGCATTTTATCATGCTAGAGCGTGATCATAACAATGGTCCCCGATCAGGAATCAAACCTATAACAACGCCTTTACAGTCAAGTCATAGGAACATAGCGTTGAATTAGTTACACACGTGTTACCGGTGTCGCGACAGTTTCATTTTTTTTTACTATTTAAACAAGAATATCAAGGTTCTATACGCAAATATTCAACTCGATTGCAATGTAATATGCAAAAAAATATATCTACATATTGTAATTTTGTATATTATCAGTAATTAAAAGGAAACTTGCATTATAAATAAGTATTGTTCTAATATAATTAAAACAGAATAGATTTTAATTAAACAGTTAACAAATACGTTCCACAAGTGTCGGTGAAAAATTTCATCCGTTATTTCGTGGGAAATACATATTTTTAAATAAGATAATTGTAATAAAAATAATTTCTATTTCTTTTCCGAGAGTAGATTTTATCAAAAATAGAACGCCACAGGTTATGGTTTCGATTACCACTCGAGTAAATGAATTATTTAAAATTTTCATTTTTTCTAGGCAATTTTTCGGAGAAAAATTACCTAGGCAAAGCGTAGCGTTGAGTTACGCCACTCAACACGGTATGCATCGAAACTTCGGCGGAAAGTGGGAAGCGGAATATCTTAACACTAACCTCCATACCCTGCTAAATGCAGGATACAGATGAAGCTAAAAGAAATAATAACATAACAGGATACTATTAAGGATACTAATAACCTTTATATTTTTTTTCTTTTTGCTGATATGTCGAAATGCAGCAAAACGAGGCCTCATCATTTATGTATATTTAATTATAAAAAATATTTTCAACATTAATTTCCTATGAATTATTGCAAGAATTTAATAAAACGTTAGAAAACTTACACAGAAGAAACAAATAGCATTACAAAACAAGGAAAAAAACAAAAACACGAAGCAAAGGAAGGAGCGTGTAAAAATTTGCGAAACGAAATGTTAGTTAGTTAAGTGAAGAGTATAAAATAAAAGACTGTATCGTTAAATACTTACTTCTATCATTTCTAAAGTCGCGTGCGCACGTCCAGACTGTCGTTAATTTTATTGATATATGAAGTATATATAGTGTGATATTGGCATTTGATTTTGATTTATTAAGTGCATCTACACGAGGCTATTTCTATTATGTAAAAAAAAGAAATTTCGTATTAATATTTTTTTATTGCAGTGTGGTATCTCAATACTGTGGAATGAAATATATTTCTTATCATTACAGCTGGCGCAGCGAGCACGAATAAATGTTAAATATTATTTAATCCGAACTGGAATACTCAACTAAATAAAAATAGAGAAAACAATGTCTAAACTCTCTGCCCACTTCATAAAATACGGCCGCCAAATATTCAATAAACAGACAATACTAATCCATCGTTAATGTAAAAAGGAAACATAGCAGGTAAGCCACAGTATCCTGCGCCTACGCAATTTTTGATACACTTTCTATCGTCGTCTGACATCGTCGCAATAAATCCAGCATTATAGTCCGGAGAGTCATGTCACAACTGGGCGTGACTAGTCAGAGCCCGATTTACGTTTTATGTTCACAATATCCGACTATAAAATTGATTATCTATTTTATGTTCTTCAAATGTGTATCACATTTTATCATTTCTAGGCAACTGTGAGAGTACAAAATGTTATTTTCAAATTGAATTTATATATTATTATTTTAGGCCTTATCTTCTGCCTAATATTTATCTTCTGCCTAAGACTTGTATCAAATCTTTAGCCACCCTATAAATAATATAGTATATTTAAATACATAATGTCCTAAAAAAAGTTATTGAAGTTCAAAAATGAAAAGTTAGATATTTTCATTTTAGCGAAAAAGATTTATGATGGAAAAGTGAGCGGTAAGAGAGGTAGAGGGAGACCTCGGTTGATCTTCGAAAACACAGTATCAAAGATACTGGAGGAAGGTTACATAAAAAGCATGAGAATCCCCCAAGTGGCATGTATGAAGAGGTTGATGACAGTGGACGAGGCGAAAGAGGTATGTAGAGACCGTAGCGTTTGGCGCTCCGTTCTCTCTGACTACACCGCTAGGGATAAAGCGTGAAGCTATGTATGTATATATATATAGATTATTTTAGATTTTTACCGTATTCGGTAAGTTATATAAATAAAGCAGACGAAAAATTATGACGTAAAAATGTCGTAAAACTATCATAGCAAGTCTTTCTCTACTTCCTTCAATCTTTAAATGACAAATAAATTATTTTTTAAACAAAATAAAAATATTTGAATCATTCTTATAACAAATTTGAATATTTTTAGACGGGAAGCCTTAATGATATCCACTCGAGTATGTCGTGCCTAAAATATTTAAATACTAGTATAGATTATACCGGAATCACGCTACTTACATATTTATATTAATTATACGCAAAGGCAAAATATGAAGTCTAGAATAGTTACATTTCCGTGAATATTAATTAAGCAAAAAAATGACGGTTTGACCAAGTAGGTATATTTATTGTTTAGCTGTGTTTTATTTAAATTGTAAGTATAAATTATATTTTTGAAATCTTTTAAGTTTCTTGTATAGTATATATAATATTTATTATAAATGTATTTTGCTTATGTTATGCTGATAATTTTCTTTTTCGAGTCAAACTAGGGATTATTTATGTTTGCTATAAATTAAATTATTTGAAAGGTGAAATTACAGACAGCCAGATAAGTTTTAAATGCACTACGATAGCTCTATCGTATATTTATATAGGTACATATATATATACAAACCAATAAACAACATTTGCATAAAAACGATTCATTATTAATTAACAAAACTTATTTTCACACACAAAGTCACCTATAATTTTTATTTAATTTTAAATATAAATATATGTTTAATAACTTTGTGCCTATCTAAAAGAGATTCGTGACATAATTTACATAAATATTCCATTAAATATAAAACATATTCGTTTAGATAGTTTTTTGTGACCAACAGGCCTAGGATTTAGAATTACCTAAAACAAGTTTGCCTAAAAAAATTTAAGCCGGTTTACGAGTACAGACGCTAACTTTTTCTAACGTCCGCATAAGAAATCATATTAAATCAATATTTTAGAGGAATTAAAAAGAAATAATTATTTTAATTTAAAATTATATGACTTTAACTTAGAGCTCAAAGGTGATTTTTTTCAGTTTCAAACAAATAGTCCTGTAATTTGCGTGAGAGTGATCTATGTAAAGAACACTATGCGAAAACTATGTAAAAAAATCCCAGTGTCAAAACACTCCGTTCTCCCGACCCTAATTCGATGCATTAGATGTTGATTGGCGGAACTCAACGCCGAAATTAATATTTTTGTTAAGGAAGTCCAGTATNCAAACAAACAAACAAACAAACAAACAAACAAACAAACAAACAAACAAACTCTTCCGCTTTATTATATTAGTATAGATGTGTATAGATTTTTTTTCTAATTCAATTTCATTTTGTGGTTTATGAATTTAATCTATTTTTTAGGAATACTAATGCTTAAGGTGGGCAGATACCAGGTATTTAGTGTCAAAACACTCCGTTCCATAAATTTCGCTCAATTTTTAATTTTGCTTATCCTATCTTTTTAGAACTAATAATTGTAATAAAAATAAGAATAATTTTATCATAACCATTCCCCCGATTAGAAATTGAACCATAATCGACACAACCAACCAACTGCACCACGAGGGTAATTAATATACATTATTATATACGTATTATTGAAATATAATAAATTATTTAAAAATAATGCAGTTATATAATATTTAAAATATATATCTTATATTAAAATTTTACACAATGATAAAACTATAAAATACCCATAAGACGGTGTATATAAGTTTATTTGAAAATTTCTTTAGTGTGTGGACACTGCAAGCACTTCGATGCGTTTGATATGACATGACTAGCGTGACCTACTTTTTTGTCTTTAACTTAACGCGAGTGAAAATAAAGTTGGAAGAAAAATATTAATTATTAAATTAAAATAATAAACATTTTCAGCCTCCTAAACCGAAGATAATTTTTGATGTAAGCAGAAAATAAGCAAATATACAATGGAAATCTAATAAAAAAATGTAACCTTGCAATTTTAAGAATCGCTAAAATGGAGATACATATTTGAATTTATTTGGACCTAAAATGATGTGAGTGTAACGCGGCGGTTTAGGGTTCGATCCCCACTCGAAGAAATAAAATATTTATTTACATTGCTATTCTCATTTCTTCGCTTTGGTGTCGAGGGAAAGACCGGCGTTGAATTTTCCCACTCAACACACAATGCCTCCAGAATTCGGCGGAAAGTGGAGAACGGAGTGTCAAGTGTGTGTAATACAAGGTCCCCTCTGCCAATCCTGCTGTGTGCGCGATACAGCGCGAAGCTAAAAAAGCTAACAACTTTTAATAATATTTTCCTAACGATTTTACATAAAATAATCGTGATCTATAAAAGCGAGATCGTATCGTCGACGTAAAATATAAATGTAACTGTCTTTTCTCAGTTAACAATTGAAAGTTAAAAGGTAGCATTAGTAATTTTACGAGTGATGTTAATAAATAAATTTATCGGAGAGTTTCTACACATACTTTAAAACCGATATATATATGCGGTATATGCATATAGCTACCATATACTACAACAGTAATAACAGTTCTATGCACTTCAAATAATGATGACTAAATGTATGTAGGTCACACAAAATAAAACTAAAAATCTTTAACATCTCTCCATACTGTCGACTTGTTCTTGTTTTAGAAATTATAGTTTAACTTCATGGGTATTTCCAAAAGACGGATCAACAAAAAATAATTGTGCAAAACATGAGTTCAATGACCCTAGATTCGTTCACTTAATGGCTAGTACTATGCTGCATATAATGATGTTAGTAAAGCTTATAATAGAAGCCTCTTTAAATTTGATATGAAGAATCGTTTTAGTAGATTTTTTTAAAGTTTCATTAATATAATAAATTTACGCCGCATCTTAATCAATAAGTAGCCTGGTATTTATTTTATTACATTTCAATATGCATGCTATAATCTCATGCTATCATCGTACATATACCTTATACCAGATATGCATCAAACTCAACCCCCCCCTAAAATTAATACAAAAAGAAAACTAAATCTCATTATAAATTCATTTTTTAGTCTTCTCGTAGTGGAAATCTAAAGAGGAATGTCTGGTTTAACAATTAAATTACAGGAAATTTTATTCCGTTCTAAATCAAAATGTTACATATTTAACGTGCGTAAAATATATAACTGACTTTTGTAGATACTTACGAGTACCTGCCACTTCACCAATACGGAAATTTTAATAATAGACAGGCACTTTATACGTTGTACGAATTATTGTATAATAAGAAGAGGCTCTTGAAAACGATAAAGTAATATTATTTATGGAAAATATTAATTGAAATAAACGCCATATTTATTAAATCTTATATTTCATATACGTAGTTTATTTTATTTATACAAATTCTTATACTATACTAAAAAAGAATACATTATAGTTATGATATTTTCTTCTATTTTAGTTTTTCACTTTCTTCCATGTATGGCAGTGTAGGAAAATTAATGGTAGGACATAATTTTAAGGTCATTTCCAGAGACCTTCGAGGTAATATAGCGGAACTCTACGCCAAGTTAAAAAAAAACTTTATACAAAGTTGTTATATCAAATGGAGAACTTAGGTCTACATATATATATATATATAGAGAAACATTTTTCCACTGCGTTGGAAGTAGAAAAATTCAATAACATTTATTTTAAAAGTATGACTTTTCTTAGCTTCACGCTCTATCCCGCGCATAGCAGGGTAGGCGGAGGGAACCTGGGAACCTAGTGTTAAGAAATGGCACTCCCCACTAAAGAAACTCCCGTGTCCAGTTATTAGAAGTAAAATAAAATATTGTTTAATATATTTAGGAAGCATTATCCCAGTATGAAGGGCAAACCTTCAATAGACATCAACGAGCGCGTAACACATTATATTAAGTTATTCTAATTGACTTATTTTAATATTATTAATATAGCTTTTATTCTGTATATATCTTTTATTTGACATAATTTTTTGCTGCACGTTATATTGAAATTACTGAAAAATTTAATTTTGAGATATTTTTAAGTGTTATTTACAATTTAGGTCAAGCGAGACTCAAACCCGCACCTTTCGCAAATCCAATAGATCCATACAGAGATTATTACTACGTCATGTAAATATTTAAAATAATTCATAAAGATAATAATAAACATATTGTTTTATTATTCAAATCCGGTAAACGCAGACGTTACGCTAGACGCTACACGAAAATATGTATTTTTAAAATATATAGATATTAGTGACCTTAACGCAGCTTCGCCCGCTTAAACTTAATGTTATATTAACGCAAAATTATTCAATATCTTTACATAAATTGTAGTCTATGTGTTATTCTGATATATAAGCAATAATGCTGTAAATTTTCATCGAAATCGATTCAATAAAGTGAAAATGGAACAAATATCGATCCTCAAAAACTTTAACAATAGAGTTAACATATGAAAAATCTGTTGCCTATTTACTATCACATATAGCAACGCCAAAACTGAACATGACGGAGAATAGTAAAGTTTGGCATGTTCCTTAGGAACCGTAGGAAATCACTAAGGAGGGGTTTTCCGAAATTCCTACTGACACTGGAGGCAACAGAATTTTCCGTTTTATAATCCATTGTTTTGTTAAAAAATTCTTTAGCTTTACGCGTTATCCCGTATATATATATAGTAGGGTAGGTAGAAGGAACCTAGTGTTTCTCCTCACTTTCCACCTTCCCACTTTTCGCGATTCCTGAGAAAACGCGTGTTGATTGGCGGAACCCAACGTTGTCCTATGCCTAGTTACCTAAAGTTATAATTAAATTAATAATTAAATATACTAAAGCCATTTCGGACAGTACATTTTTTTTTGTCTTGAGAATCTACTTTACTTAACCTTGTCAATTATAACGCACACATGTGCATACAATGTATATGTATATGTATACGTACAGCACTAGGTCAAATACTACATACCTACATTTATACCGAATTTATATATTATAATTAATTAATATTAATAGAATATTTAAATAATTTATATTCAATAGTATTTTTTTAAGTTCATATTAAAGAGTTTTTCGAAGTAATGTAAATGACTGTGTTGATTGTGGGAATTAATCTAACTGGACCGGATTCGCTCATGTCTATATCTAATATTTATTATTTTCTCTGACTTTCATATGAAAGGCAAGAGTGCAAGAGCAAAGAAGAGAGTAACAGAAAGGTATATTATAAAAATATATAAGACAAAGATTGTATTAGCTCAAATTATTTAAATATTTTTTATTTCTAGCACAAAGGAGAGTAGAGTGTACAATTGTACATTGTATGTCATATGGCGGAACCCAGTAGTGCAGTCTCTTTATTATGTATTATATGTTTTCTACTACATCATAATCCATGAGTGTAATAACTTGTTTAAAAAAAATACACATTAAATAAAGGCCAATCGTATGGCTGTAATCGTGACTGGTTCTGGGTTCGATTCCCACTCGATTCATATAAATAAATAAAAGACGAAGACCATGAAATCATTAATATAATTCATTCGGTTTTCGTCTTATTATTTCTATTTATAAAATGACAAATCATTCGGTGTCAAGTTAAAGTTAGTAATCATTAGCTAAATTGTCAAGGCTGTATTAGAATAAGCTAATAATACAATACGTTACAATGTGTCTAGACTTCAAGGGGAAAAAATTTGTTATTTGGACGTTGTTACGTATTTTTTAATATGAAAGTGTAAAAATTTGTAAAATAGAGCCTTGTAAATTTGATTCTTTTCAAAAATAAGAAAAATTATGAAAAAAAGTGGGATTGTAAATCAACGGGAATTACAATTTATAAAAGTTGACAAGCTGAGGTTTACGGGCATTTTGCCATGTTTTTGGACAACTGGACATTCATTTTGAAATGAAGAACTAATATAAGTTTGTAATTATTTTTTACCATGAAATATCAATAAATTTTCATGTTTCCTGTAGTTGTATTGTAAGTTCTCCCTTGGTTCCAACATTCATATCGGTAGGTCCTCCGGAAGTACCTAAAGGGTACGAGGTGAATTTCATACAAAATGCAATAAAAACGATGATCTTTTGATTACATTGACGTACAACTTGATTGTTTCTGTGTTCTTTACGGACTGTATTTATATTTTATATTAATTCATACGTCCAGGCAATCTTGTGATAAATGGTCTTGACAGACGGACAGACGGCCAACGAAGTGATCCTATAAGGTTAACATTTTTCCTATTGAGGGACCTATTTTTATATTCCTATTTTTTAGGGTTCCCCTAAAAAATATATGTGTAAGTAAATATAGTTACATTTTATATCTACACTGAAATTAGTTTTGTAACACATTTAAGATTTTTTACAAAAAACTCTGAATTCTTAAACTAGCTCTCCCCTACAGAAAACAGCTCAACCTCTAAGTCTTAGTCAAAGTCTAAGGAAGTATTTTTATATAATGTTATATAGATATTAGAAATGCATAAAATATATAGATAATAGTGATTTTTTGTATATAAACATTTCGTTAAACGCGATTTAAACGAGCTTCTTGTAAAGCATATCCAAGACTCCAAGAGCTCTAAAATAACTAAGCTAAATATTCTTAAATTGTTATAATCTGTAATACAATTCTGACATCTTCATATAATAAAATAAAAATAATAAAACAGTGATATCTACAACTCTATACACTCAATAAGCGTTCTGAATCCGACATTATAATTGATTTATCAATTTTTTATCAATGCGCTAATTTATCTAGTATAATGCAAGCGTTCAAGGGCAACGTATGCGCCCGCGCACATATGTGCGCAACTATTGCTTGCATGTGTGCGTTGAGACATAATCTATTGTGTGTGTGAGGTGTGCGTGTGTGTGTGTACACTGTGCGTGTGTGAGTGCCGACGGTTGATTTTTCGATTGCAGATATATAGTTGCTATGCCCGAAATATACGCGGATGAATTTCAAACTTGCGTTTACACTGAATAGATCAAAGCGCACGCACACTAATAAAAATGTAGTTCACACATGCACACCAAGGATGTCCTGATACCTGAGCGTCTGGACGTGGTGTTGTCTAGACGATATATTGTTTCACACTGTCCAAAATTTTTGGTCGTTAATTTTTTTGTCTGAACCTAGATATATGTAGAAAGATCTAGATTTTTTTGCTGAATAATTGCCAATTTTTTTTTAAGTATTTCTTTTTACAATAGCTATTAACGAGATTGGTGTTGCTTTATGTTCCTTTGTGTTAAACGTTTTATATATAAATATTATAATATATTAGATGGGCGTTAAGATACGATTATGTTTCATATATAACTAAATATGTTCTAGTTTTGACATTGAAAAAATATTTTATAAAGGATAACAAAAAATATTTTAAATTCAAAAATGGTTGCCGCGCGCTACACACGTGATAGAGGTGTGTATTATTGAGAGACGCATGCATTATATAATATCTACTTTCTTATAAAAAACTGTATAAAAATTTATTTCTTTAAATTTGAAATTTTAAGATTTTTTTACTAATGCTATGCATCTTATATACATACATATAAATGTACTCTTCGTCAGTTTTAGAGATATTTAAACAGATAAACAGAGGAAACAAGAGTTTTTTTTTATCAACCATTTTTTAAATATTACACGTTGAGTGGCGGATCTCAACGCTGCGCAAACTTGTGACAAACGAGGAAATTAAAACAATTTATACCCATAAATTGGAATCGAACCCACAACTGTCGTGACTGACAGCCATGAACGATAACTGAATCCACAGTGAATACAATTATAGTCACTTATCGATTAGACCGCGTTGGCGCCATTTTTATACTATAGAGATACTCGTATAACATTATACGTCTCCTTTAAATGTCCGATGACGTGTCAAGAAATTTTAGAAACAGGAAGTTTCGAAAACTACTTCTTATGTCTCAGGTCTCAATGCCAATTAATGCAGGTGGTGTGTTAGTTGTTTTTATTAAAAATATATTTTTGTTATAGTTTCAATAAATATCTATGTATTTATTGAAACTTTTTTAGGGCTTTTTTAGGATTCCCAACCTTAAGAGAAAAACAGAACGTGTATACATCTGTCTCTCTGTCAACATATTGTATCTCTAGGTCTCATATAGGAATTAAATTGACTTGACAGTCCCGAGGTAAAATCCGGATTCTAACTTAACGCAATCATAAGATACGCATATTTATTTATCGTTTTTACAGCATTTTATATGAAATTCGCCGCATAAACTAAACTTTTAGGGAACGTTCCTTACACTTGTAATTTAAAATTTGTAAGTATTTAATGGCAAAACTAATTATAAACTTATATTATAGTTCATTTAAATTTGTCAACTTATTCTCCGCGTCCTCTAAACCTATAAACTATTTACCGTTGACCTTAAATTATGAAATTTGGGCAAGAAGTGAGAACTTGCTGTATAAATAAAGGAACAAATACGTAAAATGGAAATTTACTATAATAGTTATAATTATTGCATTACTAAAAAAAAGTAAAAAGTCAAAAAAATATATATTTTTCCCTTCTTATTTTTTTATATTTAATAAGTTTATACTTTACTTCTCTGTTATGTCCTGCTTTTGTTTATATAATTGAACGCAACGATAGAGGCAATTCACAACAAATACATTTGTTTTCCTTTATACGCTTCCTTTCCCACATTAATAATAATAAGTACTGTAATAAGTACATTAATTAATTAATTATTATTAATAAATGACTTTATAATCTATTATATAGGATTTTATAAAATAAATGAGCTATAACTGTATAAAGAAATGTAATATGCATTTCTTTATTAAATGAGAATATTATTTAATTTTTTTCATATTATATAATCTATTATTGATGTTGTGATAGTGCAGTCGCTTAGTAGGTATAATTTTAATACTTATTCCCAGTTCATATTCCCATTCATACATACAAAATATAATATATACACATTTTTTTCGTCTTCTCGCTTTATCCTGCATATAGCAGGGTAGGTTGTGGGCCTAGTGTCACGACACTCCATTCTCCTCTTTTCATCAAATTAAAATAATTTATTATCCAGTTAAACGTGTTCATCATTTAAAAAAGTGTATAAGAAAAGTAAGTAATCTATATATATAAAAGGACTTGTCCTCACTGACTGAGGTAAGACGCACGCACAGCCGTAACCGCTGATGATAGAAACGTGAAATTT
>JAKRZM010001288.1:1012031-1023522 GCA_036379175.1 Heliconius cydno galanthus | reverse complement strand
CCCGCCGCCCGTCACCTACGCGCGGCTCTTACAACTCCGCTTCTTGACAACTATTGTTGTAACTTTTTCTAACTTTATACCTTTCTTCAGTTGCATTAAATTATGCAACTTATTGATCTTACCCCAATTTGTAATGATGGAATGGAACAAACTTTTTTTTTTTATTTATTAAATTTAAAAAATATATTACAATATACATTAATGATTGTATAAAAATATATATTGTAATTATTTTTTTATAGATTGGAATACTAATGACTTTTGATTACGTAATTATTAAATATATATCAATAATTTGGAAAAGGTTTTTTCTTGAAATAGCACAAGATTTTTTTATTCTGTCTGGAAATTTAAAACTATTGCGACCAGTTACCGACCTGTCTTATACACTTTAATATTACGAAAACAACTTTTTATCGAAAACTAAAATTTAAAATATCTATAATTAAAATATATTTTTAAATTTTACAATTTATAATAAATAGTATGTAAAAAATAATCCATATTAAAAACTAACAAGAAATTATAAATTTTGCCTTTCCTTAAATTTACTGCAGTTCGTCTACGCGCTAACTAATTATAATAGAGCAAGCACTTTTCATTTTCTAGGAACAATAATGCTTTAGATGCAATTTACTTAATTGGTCTTACTTATATACAGACATAATTTTATATAAAATATTTGTAAAAATGAATATATTATCTCCACTTCATTTATTTTAATTTAAAAAAGTGCATATTACCTATTTTTTAAGTAAACAAATATTAAATATTGTTATATATTTCGGCTAGTTTTTATTTGAAATTTAGATTTAAAGAACGGATTGTCCGTTTTCCCCGAATTGGAGACGCTGCGAAGAAGGTAGCGAGGATCCGCTCTGCCAATAATATTATCATTAGGTTGAGGCCAGTCGTGGCACAGGGTACAATTGTGCAACTGTAAATGCGGCCATGCGGTGGCCTGTAACTATAAATGCGACGGATTGTGTATTCGATCTCCACTAGAAGAAATGAAATATTTAAAATTTCTTTTCTTCCCTGTAGTGTCGATGCATAGCGCGACGTTGAGGTCCGCCACTCAACACACAATGCCTCGCAAACTCGGCGGAAAGTGGAAACGGAGTGATTTAAGAGATTTCCTCTGTCTACCCTACTACATGCGGGATATAACTGAAAAAAAAATTAAGTAAATTTTTAAGTGCTAACCTAATAATATTTATGGAAAATATAAAATTTCACAATTACGTAAATAAATCGTTTGTACATATATGAATCCTTTTTAATATTCCCACGTGTATACACAGTTCTAATCTTCAGTGACAAGGCGTAGCTCGGCTACGTAACTGAGCTTTTTTATTTCTGTCTGCCGAATTGCGAAGTGAAAGTCGATCGATTGCACTCTGTTTTAGGTAAGTTGAAGAGATTACATTTTTTAATTAAAATAACTTTTAAGCTTAATTTGCGTAGAAAACGTTTACTTTTTTTAAATTCGGTGGAAAGTGAGTAACGGAGTGTCTTGACACTAGGTTCCCTCTGCTGTATGTGATACAGCGTGAAGTTGATTAACTTTTTAGATTATTTAGATACACTATATAAATATAGTGTTGATTGGGTTAAGAGCTTCATTTTCCTTATAATATTATAACAGAATAATATATTTAAGCTAATTTTTATTTGTAGCTCTTAGGCTACATATAAATAAAATAAGTTAGCGCCATATAACAGCAGGCGGAATGGAGTGTCTTACCACTTTCTCTACTTTACTTGGTACACGAGACAAAACATAAACCTACAAGAAAATAAATAACGAAATTTTCAATATAAAACTTGTTTGGTTTGACCAGTCAGGGTGCAGGGGTACAAGAGTGCGACTATAAATGCAGCAGGATGTGTTTCGATTCTCAGTCCTTGCTCTGGTAACGGCGAAAAGCACGGCGTTATGTTCTGCTACTTAACACGCAATGCCTCCAGAGTTTGGTAGGAAATGGGGATCGCAAGTCTCTTAATAGGAACGGAGTTTCTTAACACTAGGTGTTCAGGCTGCCTCTGTCTACCCCGCTATTTGCGGGATACAGTATGCACCTAAAAAAGTAGACTTTCATATTTAGATTTCGGAAAAATAAAATAATTCAGGCGTTTAACTTGCAAATAACTTTCTTTTTTTGCCTACCCTACAAAATACCGAAGACGTCTAAAAAATAATAAAAGAAAATATGTATAAAAATAGTCCTTAAAAGGATGTACCAGACATGGGCAATGGTCCACATCGTCGCGTTTTCTTCTTCACCAGGCCGCAATTTCTATAGGGTCTATGGAGTTTACTTTGTCTAGGAAAAATGCCTAAGATTCTAACGTAATTTATGGATATTTTATTAAGATTTTTTTTTCACATACAATGAGGCCAGTCATGGCACAGGGGCACAAGCATGTGACTGTGAGTGCAACAGGTCGTGGATTCCATTCCCATTCGATGAAATGAAATATTTAATATTTTAATTCCTTCGCTCTGTTGTAAAGACCACGCTTTATTTGAAACTAAAATGTCACAATATTTATTTCATATAACTTATGGTAATAATTTAATTGTGTAGGTAGAATACTTTGTTTTAACTTAGATCGGCCTAAAATATAAAATTAGCTAACACCAATTCACGTTATCGAAGCAAGCAAAACGACAATTCTCAGAATGTTACATCAATATAAAGTACTTCTACAGTTGTTTGGTGTTGTATTTCTATTATAGGTAAATTAATAAAAAACTTTTTTTTCAGTTACTCAATTACTATTTTTTGTGTATTATTAATTTTGTATTTAATTTTCTTTATTATAGTTAAAAAAAATCTGTTATTGTTATATTATTTACTTTTTTCATTTATCGAAACTGATATGTAGTACAAAATTAATGATAATTTCTGTTTTTTATAATAACTGTTTATAACCAAATAAAATTATTATTAATCTTAAAAAGACAAAACATTAGAATTATAATACCTCATTATCAATTATAAAAAAAACAAATTAAACAATATAACGTCACATCTCCACAGCTAATACGTTATAAGTTACCCCAAAGTGAGACGGGACAACAAACCCTTCGTTGGGGTAGGTCAAGGCCCGCCCTAATAAGAACTTTGCCCTCAAGGTTCACAGTACGATCGGCTTGCGCCTAACCGTGTCTACATCTCGTTGTTTTTGTTCGTTAATTTGATATGGCTAGACGACGACGAGTTTTTTTTTGTATGGAATTTTGTAGGAACTACTATATCTGTATATGCATTTCGATTATTATTTTGAAGTAAATGTTAGTGTAGTTAACATTGGTGTGTTGATGTCATATAAATATTATAGGTGACAATTTTAATATTTTCATTTTATCACTTTATTTTTGAGAAAAAGAAGAAAGTGTTCCGTCACTAAACTCACATAAAATTTATGCTTAACTGAAATTTGAAATGAAAATATTAAAATATACTACAGAATCATTACATAAAGTATAAACAATGTATATAATTATTTATAATTTACATTTTAATATATAAAAAAAAACATTTTTCCAGCTTCATACGGTATCTAGTGTTAATATATTCCGTTCCCCACTTGCCGCCAAATTTTCAAGGCATTGCATGTTGATTGGCGGAACCTTAACACCTTTGCCTTGGTACCAGAGCGAATAAAATGAAAATACTAAAGTACTAATAAATAATAATTTATTGCCCGAAATGGAAATCGAATCCACAACCGCCGTTATAACCACACTCACGGCCTTAGAAAAAGGTATTCATTCGCTTATTTTATTTTAGTAAATGAAAAATTAGTCCCGACTGAGTGCAATAAACTCAATCATAGTACTATCAACCTGCCATTGCACTCAAACCATTAGGTCAAAGGCTTTTTACGAAGCGCCCACTCTCTAAACTTTTACGCGTATGATAATTTAATTTATGAATATCCAAATAATACTGTACTACATTTTTAATGTAGGGAAAATTTAGTAGTAGGGAAAATAGTGTTAAAATCATTCTCTATTTTTTGCCCAATTTTCGAGACTTTACGTGCTGTTCTATAAGAATGGAGAAATAAAGATGATTTAAATATTACCGTTCCCTTGAATAGGGATGGAACCTGTGAACGTTGCGGTAACGCTGACCTACTGCGTTACTACTACATTAAAAAAATGATTAAATTATTAACTTTTTTATTTATGCAAAGTTTACTTAAGATCATTATTTTAGTAATTAAAATAAATCTAGATCATCAATATCTATAACGAGATACTTACATATTTTATATTTCGGCATTGTCTGCGTGTTCGTGGTTTTATCTTTTGTGTTCAGCTAAGGGCTGTGAAATTATTTAGGGTTGTAGCCCTCTGGGGTATTATAATGATATGTTTTCATTTCTGCACACATTTCATTTCATTATACGTTCAAATCTGATAGAGGTACACCAAAAAATACATATAATTCGTTTCTATTGCCTTTTTTTCTTGTCTTAATAAAATTGAAGGTAAAAAAATGTAGGGGGCATAAAATTTTCCTGTAAACGCGGTTTTGAGTTCGATTCCACTTGAGGTAATGAAATATTTATTTATATGTATATATTCATTTCTTCCCTCTGGTATCGGGGCAAAGCGCGGCGTTATGGCTCCAAAATTCACCGGAAAGTGGGGAACGGAGTGTCTTAACTCTAAATTCCTCCTGCCTACCATGTTGTATGCGGGATACAGCGTGAAAATGATTTTTTAAAATAACTATTTAAAAAAAAACGTCTAATAATAAAAAAAAACCACAAAATTAAGAAAATCCGTAAGACAAGTAGCTGATTAATCAAATCTGGACGCAAATCTGTATGGGTGGCATTCAATCTATAAGTATTGGCTATAGAGTCAGCGCGCCGTTTCTCAGAAGAGACAAGACGTGAGACTCGTTTGATATCGCACCTTGTGCAATCTATTCGGACAATGATTGTGTTTCATTTTATCCATTTGGGGTGACAAATAACATTCTTAAAGTATATCGTTACTTCAATATTATTATAATAATGAAATAAATGTAATTGAGAATAAAAGCGAAATATATAAAACCCCGTCACGTCACGGCCGTCACGTCGAAACATCTTCCGATTGCAAAACGGTTAATTCTGTTAGGGGAAGATTTACAGCCATTTCGAATCTTCCATCTCTACTAACCATGCTTCCTATATATACCACTTCACTTGAACTCACTTCTAATATCTGACCATTTAAAATGATCTTGCAATTCGTGGTTTCTTCATTTCTTTCAAAAAACAGTCAGAGTTCAACGATGGAAGGCTTGCTCGCAGCAACCCGTGCGAGCCCTTACGAGGGCTGCACCATTGTATCCGCCACGCTCGTACCCCGATAGGGAGTATCCCGTGCAGGCAGGCAGGTGACGCGCACCAGTGCGTCACCGTTGGTGCGACAAGTGGCGACGAATGTGCCGTTGAGGACCGCCACCCAATATGCCATGTCTGAAACTGTGAGAAGGCGAGGACAGAACTACAAATAAATACATACATATATTTGGAATTAATCTGCAAAGGCGTAGTAATCATTGCGAACATTGGAAAAGAACATTGAGAAATATTTAAAAAAATAATTTACTCGGGGAATGGAGTGCCTTAACACTAGGCTCCCCCTGCCTACCCTGCTAGATGCGGGATACAGCGTGAAACTGAAAGAAAAAAACATAAAACTATGACTCACTTCGTTTAAGACAATGCGTTATGAAAAATGATTGCAGGAAAAGCCGATGCAATTAAAATATATTAGTAGCATGTAGATAATTCATAAGTAAATAGCGCTTTCAATTTAAAATTTACGGTTTTCACTGGCTATTGCCTATTATATGATTTGAAATAAATAGTATTTATAAGTGTTATGTATAAGGGGATTTCCACAAAATGTCTGAAATAATGATAAAAAAATATATTTTATTTCATACTATCTCTTATTTTTTCAAATACCGTATTTATAATGAATAAAATTTTACTAATTGATGAATAATTCATTATGATTTTTTATAATCGTATATTATGAGGCCACTCGTGGCGCAGAGGCAGTTGAGTTCCATCACTCAAAGCCTCCAGAATTTGGCGGAAAATGGGGAACGGAAGTGTCTTAATGGGAACGAATTGTCTTGACAATAGGTTCCCAGGTTGAATTCTGGCTAAAACAAACAAAAATTAGCTTCGAAAGAGAAAAAGAGATTCTCAATATTTTTTGCCTTAGCTATTTCCATATATGTACACCTCAGGTTTCTTTTAAACATATATTTTAACACGGTGGTAGACCACGTTATGATATTTTGTTGACATTCGCCTATAGAAAATAGAATAAGAAAATACATACATACATACTTTGATAGAAATGCAGCTATACATTTAATTTATTTTGTATAACAGAATCTTAAGTGAAAGTACAAATCCTATTCAGAGAAATTAACTTCTAGAAAAATAATTATATTCGCATTAAAAATTAAATTTTTTTTTTTCTTACACAACGAATCGTTATCGTTGAAATTAATTTTTATCATTGAAATTAATTCGAAATTGACTGTAATTTAAAAAATTATTTAGAAAATTTTAAAACCAAATGAAGTACCAATAAATAGAAGTATTACTTCTTATTTTTTATTTTTTCTAATATCTCTATTAAATAATTCATAATAATATATGAATATATAAAACAGACAATGTGATAAAAACATATTAATATATTTATTTGACATAACTATCTATTGTACTCGTGCTACCGTCTTAAGGCGAGTGGCCGTTAGTATTTTTTACTTACTCAAGCCTCGCTAGGGGAAACCCACTATGGCGTATATAGCTGATATAACTCAAACGTGACGTCATTCCCATAATGATAAAAATAAAACGTCCTACAAATTGCTTTGCGTAACAATGAGCCAATTACGCTGGATGTAGACTATTTTTAAAATATATATTCATGTTTTTTAAGTATATGATTATGTTATGAGGTTCAAAACATTTTTAGGGTTCCGTAATTTAAATAGTAAAAACCGGAAACCTTATAGAATCAGTTCGTTGTCCGTCTGTCAAGACCATTTTTTGAGGCAAAAATTAAACTCCGATGTTAAAGCAATCAAAGGACACTAGCTAGCGTTTAAGCATAGTTTTTGCTGCATTTCGTGTGAAATTCGATGCATTTTCCAAATCCATAGGTGGACCAATAATAGAGAAATAGTAAAAGTGAGAACTTACAATACAAATAAATATAATATAAGTTTTAGTTTCCGTTGACATACAATGCTGAAATTGATATGGAATCTTTGGTTTGGAGTCCAACTCGCGTTTCATCTAAATAATAAAAAATAATGTAAGCAAAGCAATAAATTACTTTTTTCGATCAAAGTAGAGAAAGGAATTAAATTAAAAAAAAAAATAGTATAAAATAAAATTATCTATTAACAAAATTATAATCCTATCATAAATGAAACATATATTTCAATGCTAATTAATATTTGCTACTTAAACAAAATAGCTTAAACGTTTTTAACTATAATTGTGAATCCTTAATTTGCTTTAGGCTGTAGCCTGCACATAGTAGGGTAAGCCGAGGGCACCTTGGAACCTAGTATTCCACTTCATTCCCCACTTTCCGCCGAATTCTGGGGAAATGCGTGGTATGTGGCGGCACCATGCTCTCTATACCTTGTTACTACGGCGGGGGAATAAAAATATTAAATATTTTATTAATTTTCTCCAGTAGAAATCGAACCCACAACCTATCGCATCACACATTTAATCCTTAATATATTGAAATATTGTAACCTTAGAGACAAGTTCGAGGAATAGCTTTGATAGTACGCCGCCTGCACATTATGGTTCCGTCGCTTTAATCACAGAGTAAAAAGATAGCTTAGAAAGGCTACGTACAGTATTTACAATTTTGTTATATTGTTGTTGAGAAATTCGTTTTGTATAGATTTTTTCATTATAAAATAAGAAATAGTTCTGTTAAGGTTGATTTATATTCTTAAAATGTATCTTTTACATAGTAGGGAAGGCAAGGAGAACCTAGTTCCTCCTGAATTCAAGACGTTTTGTGTTCAGGATTCAGGCAGCCGCACGCAGCCTTAGTTAGAAATAATGCATTTCCAAGCGGATTCAAACCCATAAGCAACGTTTACACTTAGATTTTGCCCAACTGCGCCAAGATGACTTAAAAAGAATTTAAAAAATAAATTATATTGTACATATATTTAGCTTATAACTGTTTCTATACGAATAAAGCTCGCGCTCATCTTAAATCCTTGTAATTATAGATCTGTCATAATAAAAGTTTCAAATTAAGATTGTGCTACAGTGAATAACTATAGTATTTATTTTTGGTATCTAATGCTAGCATGTCTATGTTATATTGTTAAGTTTAGTTTGTTTGCTTAAATATACTTATTATTAATTTTTATCATTATTGATTCTAATTGAAAATTTATTTGGTGTTAGATACTTTATTTATGTAGGAAGACTATAGCCTATAGGCTACAACCTGCTGTACAAGTGACTAGAATTACCTCGGGCAGGTAATAATGCATCTTTTAGTTATTTCGTTGGAGTATGAAGGCAAAGATGCAGGTTATGCTATCATTTTTATCAGCTTCACGTTATGTCCCTCATATAGCATTGTAGGCAGAGAGAACCTAGTGTTAAGACACTCCGTTCTCCATTTTCCGATGAATTTTTAAGGCATTACGTCTTGAGTGGCGCAACTATTGCAATTTGTAACCGTTGTCAATATACAGTTGTATATTGTGTTGAAAACTTGTAATACATAAAAATATTTTTTTCTCATGCATTTTTTTATTTTAAACACTAAATTGAATTTCTATTTTATAATTACATATAGTATATAATATAATACTAATATAGATTTTTTTATAATAGCAAAGTACTATACTTCACTCACCACATGCAAATGGTTTGGCGATACCGCGAAATGTAAATGAGTAGCTGACTAGACAATCGCTTGAAAACAGGTTTTCAACATTATAAAGTTCAATTTTATATTTCACAATAATTTTAATGAAATTTCTTTTCATTTTTGGAGTATTAAATTACTACTTACTTACTTAGTTATAGTTGCACGCTCTTTCCCGCAAACTATATTTTATTTCTTATAGCACTAGCACAATTCAATGCTGCAAATTATCTCTCAGGGCGGGAAAATAAAAACAATTTAAATTTAATCATTTCCCAAGCGGGAATCGAACCCACAAACATCGCGTTTACAATCAACTGCTATATCATTGAACTTTTTCTAAGTAAATTATACAATTAAATAAAATAGGTTCCCTCTGCCTACCCTGCTGTGTGCGGGATACTGCGTGAAGCTGTTTTGTTTTTTTTTAAATGTCATATTTAACTACAGCAATCTTAATGTGTTCTAAACCTAAAATCATAGAAACTGTTATTTTATTTCGTTGCAGTCTGAAGTCGATGAACGCATTAACATAATTAAAATGCATAATTTCATTAAAAACTTGAAAGTATTTACAGTTTTTTTAATAAATTATGTTATACTATCGATTAATTATTATTAATAATTTATACTTGTATATTATATTTTATTACTGTTTCCAAATAAATTAGTTGAGATATGTTGCTGAAATATTGAATTATATTTTTTAATTTAATAAAAACATGTTAGAACTGTTCTCTATAATGGGTGTCTAAAAGAGTTTTATTCTATTCCCATTTTATTCTAACTTAACTTAACTAAAAATCATATAAGCCTATACAAGGTAATAATAATAATTAAAAAAAACCTTCATCCTGGAACCCGCACACAGCAGTAAGCAGAGGGAACCTCGTGTTAAGACACTCCATTCCCCACTCTCCGTCGAATTCTGGAGGCATTGCGTGTTGAGTGGCGGAACTCAACGCCGCGCTTTGCCTCGAGACCAGAGTGAAGAAATTAAAATAAATATTTTCTTTCCTCAGATGGGGATCGAATCTACAACCAGTCGATTTTGCAGCACACTTCATGCCCCTGCGCCTTCATGCGATTGGCCAAAGAAATATTTTTTTATAAAAAATATTAATGAAAATACCGCGTTTTTCTTACAATTTGTTCTGTATTCATGTCAAATAAATTCTGAAATGGGAAATATGTAAAAAATAAATGTAGGAATTAAATCGACTGTCCCGTTTAAAAACGCTTTCTTACAAATAAAGAATTACAACGTTTACTCTAGATGAATGGCGTGTAAAATCTAATTCGTACTAGTGACTTTTTTCTAAATAAATCTATCTATTAGCACAAAAGAATACAGCCAATTTAAAAAAACTACTATAGAAAACATTAATAGAATTTCCAAGTAATATTTTTGTAGAAAACTTACAGACGGCTTTCGGTCAATTGCATTCAGACTAAATAATTTATAAGTAGATAAAATAAATCAGCTTCACGCTCTATCCCGCACGAAGCAGGGTAGGCAGAGGAAACCTAGTGTTAAGACACTCCATTACCCGTTTACCGCCAAATTGTAGAGGCATTTCGTATTGAGTTGCGGAACTCAACGCCGCGCTTTACCTTGATACCAGAGCGAAGAAATGAAAATTTAAATAAATATTTCGATCTATGGAGATCGAACCTACAACCAGTTGCATTTACAGTCACACCTGTGCCCCTACGCCACGCCTGGCCTCATTAATTTATAAGTAGATAAGCGTGTAAGAACTAGTATTTTGTCAAAGTCTAGGTTTTATATCTAAAGCATTCTAAATTAAAGATCGTTGAACCACGCATATCTATACTGAATTTACAACGTTTTATCTATTCATATGCTTAATTTATGCACTTAGACTGTGCGTAGGTAGCACACAGCAGGAATATTTATACAGGAAATAATAAAAATATTATATTTTAATTTTCTTTAAAGTATTGTTCTTGAGTTATATTTAGAATTTGAATTAATAATTATTTGCATATTTAAAACTTATTCTTAATTATTTTAGACAAATTATTTTAAAATGTATAAAAACAAGGCAAAAAGTTTGTTGAAAGTATAGTAATTAAGTATATAACATTTTCTAGACATTTTACAGTTGAACGTTTCGACGCAGTTCTAATGATATGTAAATTATCTATTCTTTTTATATGGTCGAGACGAAATGCTCTATAGCGCTTTGCTTTTGGCTTCATGTCGATACACAATATTTATTTATTTATTTCAGCTTCGCGCTGTCTCCTGCAGGTAGCAGGGTAGACAGAGGGAACCTGGTGTTAAGACATTCCGTTTCCATTTTTCACCGATTTTGAAGGATTTAAGTGGTGACACTTATCGCGGCGCTTTTGCCTCGGTATCAAAGCGAAGAAAATGAAAATATTATATTTTTAATTTTCTCGAGAGGGAATCGAATCCACAACGAATTTACAGTCACACACTTGTGCCCCTGCGCAAAATAATCGAAAATTATAAAATTAACTAATTGACAAATTCATTTG
>JAKRZM010001288.1:996313-1010304 GCA_036379175.1 Heliconius cydno galanthus | reverse complement strand
TTACTATTTTTTTACTATTTCTTTACTATTAAATATAACAAAACGTACTTTTCATAAAAACAACAACGTCACTCGTCTGAAGCTCGAACTCGAAAACAAGACGACTGTTGGGTTAATTGGAAAAAAAATCGCTTACTCATCGTGTTTATCTAAATATGTTGATGTCAATGGCACATTGAGGAAAAGTTTCATAATTTGACAATAAAAAGCCGTAAAATATACGTGACAGATCCGCCTTACTTTAGAGGGGTATTGGCGTGACGTAAATATCTCATTGTTCAAAAGATATTTAGCATTTTCTGTTACCTGATTGGTTTGAAGCGTAGAGCTAGAGGACAACGCCCTCATGCTTCTTCTATTTGAACACAAAAATAGACCTTTTTTCAGTTCCTACCTATCTGTTTACCTATAAAAAGCCTATAATATAAGTTATTTTTAGACGTATTCAATGTTTAGTTAAAAACTTAACGCTTAAACAACTTATAAGGAGAGTATCAAATTTTACAACCAGAAAACACTAACGCTGACCGCCTACCAGCATGCCCAAGTAGGTCACCAGACACATTAGAGAGTGATCAAAAAAACTGAACAAGCAGGTTTGAAAATTATAAGCTCTTTGTTATTACTTAATGAAAGTCTAGTTAGAACACAAAAGCTTCACATTTCTGAATTTCAAGATGGTGGACTTGATTGACTTTATTAAAAGTTTTAATAAGCAGCGTGTTTAAATTTTAATGAATATCGTTATTAATGTTGTGCATCATATTTCATGTTTTCTGTAGTTTATAATAAATAATGGAATAATTAAGGTTAAAAGCATGTGATTGAAATGTGTTAATGCAACCGTAACTTATTTGTAAGAAAGTGGGGGTCTTCAAAGGCAGAGTGAATAGGTATCTTCTAGGCAAGCGTGCACCACCGTAGATCGCATCAACACTCAGCAGACTTGATGCGGTCAAACGCAAGTCTATTTATTCCTTTTTAAAAAAAAAAGTTGTAACTTATGTGTATTTTTTTACTTTAAAATGGTATAGTCTCAGATTCACGCTGTATCCCGCACACAACAGAACCTAGTGTTAAAATACGCCGTTCCCCACTTTCTGTCGAATACTGGAAGCATTGCGTGTTGAGTGGCAGAACTTAACGCCTGTCTATTTGACAATACAATTTTGATGATCTGACTTTGAAGGCGACTCTAATAGAATCATTTCAAATAGGTATGTTAAGGTAGAGAAAAGAAATTGGCTGTAAGCGTTACTATGAATAAATGTTATGAAACTACACTTCATTCCCTCAAGTGAGAATCGAACCCATAAACATCGGTAGCACACTTGTCCCCCTGCCACAATAGCCCCTATATATGCTAGAGCCCAGGCAATGAATGCAATTAAAAAAAGTATGAGATACGAGTGACAATATAAAAAAAATAATACCCAAGAAATTAGTAATCAATAATCACGAAAATAAAAGCCAGTTGCTTGTATTATGTAAATTATAGCGATTACTGTCACGATATCGAATAGCCTGTTGTTCTTGTAATTAGTGGGTCTGACTTCTAAGCCGCCAGGGTCTAGTGTCCGTGTTTTGTATGATAAATGTTATCACGTCTGGATATTAGTTAATCTAAGAGGGGGAGGAACACGAAGGTTGAGGGTTTTGTTTTTTTAAGAGGCCACAAATTATTTTTATATTATTTTCCCGCTCTGATAAGATAAGTTGGCGTTGAGTCTTGTCACTTAACTGAGGAAGGCTCGAATTTGAAAGAAAAGTGGAGAACAGATTGTCTTGACACGGGTGTAACAGATTTGATATGATTTGTTTTTATGAATAACGATAAAATAATATAATATAATTAATAATAATTTTGTTTTGAGGCCACTCGTAACGCCGCCCTTTGCCTTGTTACAGGAGCGAGGAAACGAAAATATTAAACATTTCATTACCCCAATACGGAATGAAATCCAAAATCATCGCGATTTCTGTCGCTCGTTTGGGCACTCGCGCCACCACGACCACAAAAAAATTAACAACGCCTTTTTTACTTTCGCCCCACTGAATAAATTCAATGATATTTAGCTTTACGTTTCCAATATGAGCTGCCTGAAGGCATTCATAATACTATAACCACTTTTATCAATATCAAACAAGTATTATAGAGCCTAGACACCAATAGCATATAATTATTCTAATATATGCTGTCACAAAAATCTAGACACAGACATTTTCGTACAGTCTATTAGCCTTAGCCTTGAACTCTATCGGACACGTTATGTGGTCTAGGCTTTAGACTTAAGTAGGGAACCGCGACTTCGCCCGCTTAAACTTATTGTTATGTTAAAGCTAAATTATACAAATCTTAACATAAACTGTAGAATATAAATATGTAAATTCTGATTCATAAGCTATACTAGTAAAGTTTCATCGAAACCCGTTCAGTCATTTTTACGTGAAACTGGACCAGACATCCTTTTTTTTATATATTTTCACATTTATAATATTGGTAGGATAAAATAGGATAGTAGGATATGAATATCTGTATCGAATTTTGACAATTTAGAAATCGGTAGCGATATCTTAAATATTACTGAATTAAGGACAAGGTTAAAATTGTAATTGGATTGTAATTATTGCTTAAGTTAGGCTGTTTAATTGCTAAAAATAATTAGTGTTAGCAAATAGGTCTTTTTTCTATTTAAATGATATCACAATGATAATTTCTAATATTGGTGCATAAGGTTCCCTTTAATTGTTATTTGTTATACGTCTTTTGCATGTTTATACAGGGTGGAAGAGGCAGCGCTTCTTTTATTGAAACTGCATATAGGGTAATAATATATTTCAAACCCACACCTAAGTTATTAATCAAGGTACCTCAACAGTTTGGACGTAGGATTTTTTTTTCATTTCACGATTTTAATCCATACCTGTATTTCGTGTGACGCACACATACGTGTGCGACGTTTCCGATTTGACAGGTAAGTGTGTGCGTGCCTATGTTATACTTTACAAATGGCGTTTTATTTTAAAACTATAATTTTATTATTTGTTTTGTTTGAAAAAACAACTTTTTCATTTTTGGGAATTATTTTTTTTCCGAATTATATTAAGCTTTTATAGAGTAGTTAAAACTGTGGCTTCATTTAAAGTGGTGCGGACAATTCCACCCTGTATACCTAGTGTGAACGGTCCTAAACCTGGTATGTAATTTTACAGGATCAAAATGATTTCTATATATAATATCTAATTTCATATTGAATTGCTAGGATTTAGATATATTACGTGTTACCAGAGGAAGGAAATGAACGGAAGTGGGAATCAAACCCACAACCGTCGTTTATAGTCGCACGCTTAGGCCCCTGCGCCATGACAACTTAATTGAATTTAGATTCATTATTTTTAGCTTCACACTGTACCCCGCAAATAGAAGGACAGGCAGAGGGAACCTGGGAATCTAGCGTTATGACATTTCTTGCCCATTGAAACAGTTCCGTTTCCTACTTTCCGCCGAATTCTGGAGACAAAGGGAATTGAGTGGCGGAACTCAACACCGGGATTTCAGTTCGCTTTTGTAACAAAACAGCTTATATATAGTGTGATTGAAAAAACAGATAAACGTTAATATAAATATAGTCTCATAAATATATTAAGACAGAAATTAATATAATTAAACAATAAATATTTCAGACAAAAAATTCGGAATGCTACATCCACATGAGTATAAAATATTAGTAAATAAATTAATTATAATTTGAATAAATAAACATATGTTAAATAGCTTACGTCTATCTTTTTATATATTTTTTTTTTTTTAACACAGAATAAAATCCAGAAAATTAATCCCGGAATTCCCGCGGAATCGGAATTTCTTCCGGATAATTTCGGGTGGTCAACAAATTGATCTTATAAGGTTTCTTTTTTTGCTGAAATGGTACGGAAGCCTAAAAACACTATAATACAAAGAGTTGCCTCACCAAATAATATATTTAGAAACATATATTATGAATGTAAATGTAAGGCCTGTGAGAGTGCCTTATCGCTGGATTGCCGTTTCCGTAAAGCTTAATTAATTTCTCAAAATGTTGTGTTCCTCCAGAGCAAATTTCTTTTTCACGGTGTCGTTAGTGCTGTAATATAAAAAAAAATATTTGTCCTGTTTTATTTTGTTATCGTAATGATAGCATCAACCTAGTTGCAGGCGATGCCCTTTCAGTTGAAATATGCGTATTCTTTGGATCAAACAGTAAGATATGTTTTTTTTGGGTAATTATTGAAAACGAAACGGTATTCAACGAGGTTTTCTCTGTGCCAGCACCAAAATAGTCGCGTCAGGATAAAAGATATAAACAAAAAATATAACCATGCTATCATCACAAATGCACAGAATTTAGGAAAAANTCTGTATCGAATTTTGACAATTTAGAAATCGGTAGCGATATCTTAAATATTACTGAATTAAGGACAAGGTTAAAATTGTAATTGGATTGTAATTATTGCTTAAGTTAGGCTTTTTAATTGCTAAAAATAATTAGTGTTAGCAAATAGATCTTTTTTCTATTTAAATCATATCACAATGATTATTATTTGTAATATTGGTACATAAGGTTCCCTTTCATTGTTATTTCTTATACGTCTTTTGCATGTTTATATAGTGTGAACGGTCCTTAACCTAGTATGTAATTTTGCAAGGTCAAAACGATTTCTATATATAATATCTAATTTCATATTGTATTGCTAGGACTTAGATATATGAGGGTAACGTAGTCGGGCCTTAAAAATATAAATTCTGAATATTTCTTAAAATAAGGAATAACAGTACGAGAAAATAAGAATAATTAAAATAAAGAATATCGTATAGATACTTAACCCCGGTATTCCCGCGGAATCGGAATTTCTTCCGGATAATTTCGAATGGTCAACAAACTTATCTTATAAAGTTCCTTTTTTGCTGAAATCGTACGGAACCCTAAAAACACTATAATACGAAGAGTTGCCTCACCAAATAATATATTTAGAAACATTTATTATGAATGTAAATGCAAGGCTTGTGAGGGTGGGGAACGGAGTGTCTTAGCGGTGGACAGCTGCTTCCACACTAGTAATTGGTATGCGTAAAGCTTCATTAATTAATTTCTCAAAATTTTATATTCCTCCAGAGCAGATTTCTTTTTCACGGCATCCTTAGTGCTGTAATGTAAAAAATTAAATAAATATTTGTCCTGTAAACAGTTTCATTTTATAAATAATAATAAATATAAATATGCGTTTTCTTTGGCTCAAACAGTAAGATATGTTTTTCTTTGGGTAATTGTTGAAAACGAAACGGTATTCAACGAGGCTTTCTCTACACAAGCACCAAAATAGTCGCGTGAGGAATAAAAGAAATAAACAAAAAATATAACCATGCTATCATCACAAATGCACAGAATTTAGGAAAAACATCAGTAAAAAATAACAGATCTATTACAATAATCGGGTACGGTCAGTTACGCACCAATTTTGATTGATTTATGCTTACTTTTTGCCTTCTCTGTCTATCGCAATAAGAAGTAAAAGCTAAGTTGATTCAATTATCAAGCAATCTTCTTAAACAAATATAATTTTACGGGTGACAGCCATGGTTCAGCAGATTGTTTTTTTTAATCATTTTATCGTGTCATCGTTAGTACAAATCTTAAACAGCTTAAGGTTTCTTATTTATAAAGATTATATGTTTAAACGAAGAATGTAAAATAAAGTAAAATACACATAGTAAAATATAAATCGGTAAAGTGCGAGTCAGACTCGCCCACCGTAGGTTCCGTACTAATTTCAGGTTTGTATTACAACGGGAAATATAACTTATAAAAATTGACAAACTTAAGTATGGGCACTTTGGACATTTTGTATGAAATTAATATCAAATATAATTTTGTTTTTTTTTTCTATGAAATATATGTATACAAATTTTCAATTTTCGGATTTTTTCCTTTACTTATATTATAAGTCGTCAGTAGTTGCCAAATTTTATAATTGTAGGTCCATGAGAAGTCCCTTATAGTTTTTGAATACACTGCGAATCGATGCAAATGCTCGTATCCTTTGATTACGTTTTCTTAGAAGTTTCAGGTTTTTTTCTGTTGTATTTGAATGTCAGCTTGATACCTCTATGCAATCTCGAAATAAACTTGGGCAGACTAACAGACTGGCAACAAAGTGAACCTATAAGGATTCCGTTTTTACCTTTTGAAATACGGAACCCCAAAAATGTTTAAAAAATAACATACTTCTTATTAAAATTAATTAAATATTAGTCATTGGTAAATAAATTCTGTAAGCCCAATACTATGTTTTATATAATGGTGGCTGTGTTCAATTAATTAAAACAAACTATACAAACAGATAGAACGATAGACTTTTATGAATTTTCTTTTACTACTACATTTTATATTCTAAATTTATATGTACTTGGGACATAACAATCACATAAAACTTAATTAAAGCTGACAACTAATTTATGGTAATTCACTATAAAGGCTTTTAAATAAAGTTGAAAATTGATTAGCTATTTAATAAAGCGCTTATGTTTAGTATATAATATATTATTACAATATATTATACACAATGACCACATACTAGGATACATACGACAACTTTTCGATAGACGGTAATATTGAAGGCAGTCATGACGCAGGGGCACAGCAGGGTAGGTAGAGTTTCTCGTTTCTCACTTTCTGCCGAATTCTGAAGGCATTGCTCGTTGAATGGCAGAATTCAACGCCGCGCTTTTGCCTCGACACCAGAGAGAAGAAAATGGAAATTAAATACATATTTCATCTTCTCAAGTGGGGTTGGAACCCACAATCGGTCGGTCTCACAGTCACACTTTGTGCCTCTGCGCCACTACTGGCTTCATAGGATCTTATCACGCAAAATATGATGAAAAATCCTTCCTGAAAAACAAATTCTACTCGACAAACTTAAAATAACTTTATTATATAAACATAAGCAACATTAAACGTCATGAATCGTGTGACGTCACAAGTGAAAAAGCAGGAAACAAAATGCAAAGCTGCGAACATGTGAGCGTATGGAAAATGAAAGTCTTGCGAGTTTCATTCAGACGAAGTTGGCGAGGAGTTGCTGCTGGGCCACTGAGCGTAGTTGTATGGACTCGGTACTGAATTGTATAGAATATAAATGTAATAGGTTCAAATTAAACTTGTATATCGATAAGGTTATTTTTTTTGTGTGTGTTTAGTTAGATTTGAAATAGTGATTAAATTATTCTGTTCATGTAGCAGAGTAGAGTTACTAAAAAAAACTATTTATAAGGAATAAATATACCCCAATAATTCATTTTCATTCAAATAAAATGTTTCTAAATTAACTTTATAAATAAAAAGTTAGAAGGCCCGCCGTTGTGCGCAGTTGCAAACAAAAAACGTTTGGTGGTTTCAATCATATTTTTTGCTCGATTCTTTAGACATTTAGTACATATTTGAAAAAAATATAACAATGTCTTTATTTATTATAATTTTATTTAAATTTAAATAAATAAAGATATTGTTATAAAATTATGCATATGAGCCTATTAGATAAATTTTAATTAAATTTGAAGCTACTACCATCGAGTAGCACCAACCCAGACACCACAAGCTTAGGGAAAACGTCGCCACTAAACTAAATTGAAGACAAATTGAATCGCGATCTACAAAATTGTTTTTAAGTGCACTTTTATTTACTTTTTAGGCACGCTCTCTTTACCTTGAAATATTGATCTTCGTTCAATAAGGTATAAGATGGAAATTTTTTGTACGTCTGCTTCAGCATGATAGTTGCAGCACGAAATAGACTTCCGAGAACTGTACGTGTCCACCTGAGTCCACTTTAAACTGCTTTGTGGCTGAAAATTACCTCAATATATCTTTAATGAGTGCATGTGCCATGTATTGTATCACATATATATTATATACTGGCTGTGCCTGAAGCTGGTTAGGCTTTGACTGGAAAATAAATCATGTAACTTTTGAAGTGTTAAGTTGCGGATCTCAACGCCGCAGTTTGCTTCGACACCAGAACGAAGAAATGAAAATTATAAATATTTCATTTGTTCGAGTGGTTCGTTTACAGTCACACACTTGATATAATGTATTCATAAATATATTTATTGTTATTGCAAGTTATATTAAGTAGTAGATGCCAACAAAGTATTCTATAGTTCTGTACGTACATCAGTTCCATTATTCAGAATATTCTTTATTTCACTTTGTGGGGAAAGCTGAAAAGAAAATGTTCATTGAGCTCTCTTTCTCTTCCGCTTTTAATGCCTCTTCGAAATAAGGAAAATATGAGAAATATAAAAAATATCTAATAATTTTATTCTTATTCAGTAAAAAGTTGAATTCTTTATTGTCTATAATAAGTCAAAAGTCAATTTTCGATATAAAATTTCAAGTTAGCTATGTTTTTTCGTATTGAGTACGTGGCCATCAAAACTTACCTACTAGGAAAGAAAAACAAAAATTCCAAAGTAATAGAAGGAAACATAAATAAAGAAATGACCAAATTATATTTTCTATACAAAGTAACGAGACTAACTAGTACTCCAAATGCTTGAAACATGACAAACAAAAAAATGGCCATTGTAAAAGCAGGTGTTTAACCATAATTTCTTACTGCAAATACTATAAAAGATATTAAATAATAATGAGACCAGTCGAGCGCAGTGGTACAAGCGTGCGACTGTAAACATGATTGGTTGTGAGTTCGATTCCCACTCGAAGGAATAAAATATTTTATATTTTCATTTCCTCTCTCTAGTAACAAGGAGAACGATATGCATATGATCAATACACAACAGAATTCGGCGGAAAGTAGATAACGGAAGTGTCTAGGTCTAGGAACCTGGGAGGTTCCCTTTGCCTACCTTTCTTAGTGCGGGATACAATTTGAAGCTAAAAAAATATTAAATAATCATAATAATATTATGTCAGCTATAAAAGACGTTTCATACATCGCGGGGACCGCTAACTTCTTAAACTAATTACTACTAGTACCTACAGCTGCTTATAAAATAACTAACCGCGTGGAATACTTTGGATAATACCGACTCAAAAGATTAAGGTTAATAAGATTTTGTTAATTCTAGACTACAAGCCATTTTAATTTAAATATATATTATTAGAAAAAGAGGTTTCTTTTGATTTTTTTTTTAGTTTCAAATTGCATCCCGCATAAAGTTGGAGAACCTAGTGTTGACACTGTGTTTGCCAATTTCCGCCCAATCAATTATCGCTTTTCGATGGCGAAATTGAACAACACGAAAAATTATTATTTACTTGAGTGGAAATCGAACTCACAACTGTCGTATATTGACGACTCGTCACGACGGCCTCATCTTTTAAAATTAATATATTTTTTAGACACTATTAATCAGTTAATGATAGTAAACAGAGTAAACACGTGAAGAATAAATATTTTATGGGTTATTATTATTAGGAGATAGATAAGCATTTATGGTTTGAGTTTTCTTTTAAAATAACATTTATATTTATAAAATTGATGTTTTATCAGTTTTGTTAGTCACTGTCAACGGAGAACCTTGTTCGTTTGGCCCTATCTGTAGTCCTAATGTTAGTTAAAATATCATTATTGTTAATTTTACTATGAATTTACAGGTTTTCGTAATTTGTAAGAAGCAATGCGATTAATTATTATATTGTTAATATTTCATAATAAGTTATAAGTTAATTATTACAATATAGCTGTTTGACGAGCAAGTGTAATGACCGTAGATTGACAAAAAAATCTACATAGCATTAAAACCTACGAAAGCATACGTTTGTTTTTCTGTTAAATGTGGATAATAGTTCAAAAATGAAAAAAAATGTAAATATGCTAAAAATAAGAAAAAAAATTAAATTCAAGTCCAGTTCTTAAAACAGATAAAGATTAGTGACAATATCATAAACATTTTTACACTAATATCTCAATCAAAAAACATACATTTCATCGACGAACACAAGCAAGTATATGCTATATACTTGTAGTTTTAAATAGCAAGCTGGAGTTCCAACAGGGGCAAGCAGCCAGTGCGTCAATGTCACGAATTGGGGTCCGCTATAGACACTATATACAAATAGTACATAGCTTTACATAGACAAGTAAATGGTACTATTTCTATGAACGCACCCCACCGATTGTAATCTGTGCGAGGGGCGAAGGTTGAAACGAACGGACCAATCGCTGTGCTCTCATGACCAGAAAAGTGGGTGGAGTTTCGCACCCCTAGTTTTCTAGGGGTTAGTATGCTTCCGCGGCCAACCTAGTTTGCCGTCCCCGCGCCCTTGTGCCCCCGCTTTCACTAATTTAGGGTTGATCAATCGGTCGAGGCGTCTTACGTAACAATACACGAACTCGGAACAAAGGGAAGTCTTGTCTAACCTCCGGAGACGACGCGACGGTGTGATATGTATTTTAGCTGTTTCCTTTTGCAGGGCGCTGGTAAGTGTTGAGGGCGCTTATTACAGACGTTTTTATATAAACATACCAGATGGCGTTGATAACTACTTAACCAGTGCTATCAGACAGACTACAATGAAAGTTAAATTGTGATTCTTAAATGGTAAACAAATAATAAATTGTTCACAAGCATTTTTTGTATCCCCCACATAGCAGGGTAGGCAGAGGGAACCTGGGAACCTAGATTCTTTACTCTAGGTTCCCAGTGTAAGTGTCTAATCCAAATATTTTAAGATTTTTCCAAGAGAACTTGGACTTTAGTATAATAATGTTTTTAACAATTATTTGATAAAGTAACATATGACTCAATTCGTCCATTCAATGTGAGCTTCATGTTTTATTGAAATTGAATGAAAGTTTAAGGCTGCCTTTTTTGTCAACAAATTTAAAAACAATACGAGGAAACCAATTCTTCTACTAAATTTGTAGCTCGATAGTTTCACAATTTATATCTATGATGATATTTTTGATAGTTACTATGGTTGTGGGTTCAAAGCTGTTGCCGGTTAATTTTTTTTTTCATAATATACAATTTTCACGATCGTGGGGGACTAAACAAAACTTTTATAAATATTTATATAGAATAAAATGTGTACTAAAGTTATCAAAAAATCAACTTAGCGTAGCGTAGCTTGGTAGGAACGGGCAAGACATTAGACGAGATTTAAGAGGCGCAGGTTTAAGTCCAGCTATGTTTTTATACCACATTAACTATTTTTCTTATCTCTTCTATATCGAAGACTGGAATTGTTGTTCTAATTAAAAATAATAGCCTCATACTTACCATATAATTAACTAATAGACTTACCTAGTATGTTTTCGCAAAAAACATTATACTACTCCGCTTCGTCAGTCAGAAGGTATATGACGAAGTTATTTAAAATAAAAACTGAAAGTACCTATAATAGTTAATAGTTAAACAATGTACGGCATTCGAATATTATTTAAGGGAATGTTGTAATGATGCAACTGTGGACGTTACAACAAATTAAAAATTGTAATAATTATTTTAAAATTGTAATTTTAACATTTATATTATTAAAACGATTATTAAATAATTGTTTGAACATTTTAAAAAAAGATATCATTATTGTATGATCATTTGACAGGCAGGTGTGTGAAATATGATATATGTACATAATATTACCATAGATGTATGTACCTAGCATATTTATTAATCGAGTTAAGCAAGGGGAAAAAACACTAGGTTCCCTCTGGCTGGCTGGCCGTGTTGTATGCGGGATACAGCGTGAAGCTGAAAAATATTTTTTTACCGTATAACATAACATTTAAGCAGTGCCAACGAGACAAACTTTTTGAGCTTCAAAAGAAAATTGAACTTCAGTTAATTTTTTCCAACTTTAAAATAAGAATTTGCAATTTAGTGTGAAAATTCCCAAACTTTTTCCACATTACCTTAAACACGTTTTTTGTATAAAAGTGTTTTATTTATTTTTTACCCTTAATTTTTAATTACTTTAAATTATAAAGAAGGGATCAGACTACTCCCTTCGATTTCTACGCTCATGAATATTACTTTCTTATTCAGCTTTAAGCTTAAAGCTTAGCTTAAGCTTTAATTATGGTTCAATATTGTAAGAATAAAAATACTTATATAGTTCATAAAAAATATTGACCTTTATTTATATATAGGTTACGAGGCCAGTCGCGGCCCAGGCGCACTAACGTGTGACTATAAGCGCAACTCGACTCGCAATGCTTCCAGAATTCAGGTGAAAATGGGGAACGAAGTGTCGTAACACTAGGTTCCCTCTGCCTACCCTATCGTATGCGGGATACAGCGTGAAGTTAAAAAAATAAATAAATAGACTCATCAGCCGAATTTTATATGAATGTTACCAAAAGATTAAAGAATAGATGGTTTTTTTTAAATAAAGTTAATAATAGCCAGTCTCATTGAATTTTATTCGATTTTGTAGAAATGAGCAGAAAATAAAACTGCATAACTATTATATAACAAAGCAAAACTGTATAAATTCCCAAATATTTAAAATAATTGTTGAAATTTAATTATTACTGCATACAGCATTATATTTAAATTAGTATTTAACCTTAACATAAGAGACAACAAAGATATTGTTGAGACTTTAATTTTATGAGCAAAACTATAAGTTTGAAGGAAACTAGAATTAAGATAAGTAAAAACAGTTATAGTCATCATAATATAAATATACATAATTATATTATTATAATAATAATAAAATATCTTTGAATTATATTTATAAGTAAATTGTTTAATTAATTTTAAAAAACTATTTTTAAAACAATAAATGTACGTACTCATTGTTGTCTATTTCCCAGACAAGATAAAATATAGCCTTAATTCCTAGTTACCCCGTCTAGTCTAGATTAATTTATAGGAGACAAAGATATAATTTATACAGCCAAATTGTCACTAGAAGTATAATTTATTAGAAATTGAAATTATATATAGTACCTATATAGTAAACAAAAATTATGTTTAAAAAATATTTTATTTTGATATTTCTACAAAAATACTTTTTCTTTTTTTTAGTGTTAAGATGCTCTTTTCCCATTATACTTGCGTTCTGCAATTTGCCGCCGAAATATGGAGGCAACGCGTGTTTTTAGTTTCTAAAAAATTAAGATAAAATAAAAAACAATCTCTTATTTCGAATGTAAATTATGATTTTTTTGTGTAGATCTGTGTAAATACAGATTTAAATACAAGGGACTTTCGTGACTCCGTCTGGTCCGTGCTACTGTAGCATTGTCTATTGTAAACGTTCTCTAAGATTTACCTTTTTTGTTTAACATTTATCATGACATTGAGAAAAACAAAATGATATTTTCGGTGCAATTAAATTTATTATCTTCATTTAAAAAACAAAAAATAACAAATGAAACTATAATTATAATAATAAGGCCAGTCGTGGCGCAGGTAAGCGTGTGACTGTAAACGCTACAGGTTGTGGGTTCGATTAAGACTCAAAGAAATTAAGTATTTAATAATTTAATTTCTTCGCTCTGGTGTCGAGGCAAGACGCGGCGTTGAATTCCATCACTCAACACGCAATGCCTCCAGAATTCGGCGGAACGTAGGGAGCGGAGTGTTTTAACATTAACCTCTGCCTACCTTCCTGCATGCAGTATACAACTTGAAGCTGAAAAAAATATATAATAATACTAGTGGACCCGAACGCGGCTACGCCCGCTTGAACTATACGAATACGATAAAATATATTTATGAAATTATTTTCAGTTTTCAATAGAGAGATGCGTTAAGCAAGCTCGTTTTGGGTGACGTTTGCTAACAACAAACTTTGCAAATCGTTGCTTAGCAACGGTCGCTTAGCGACGGTTGTTATTAACATGGCGGAATAAATTGCATGTCAAATTAATAAGTATTTTGATATATTGGTATATATCGAAAATATTACAAATATGAGAAAAAAAAGTATCCTATGTTCATCCCGAGACCCTCAAGTATCTCTATATGAGTATTTTAT
>JAKRZM010001288.1:833840-994862 GCA_036379175.1 Heliconius cydno galanthus | reverse complement strand
CTTTTAAAAATCTAAATTTCAAATTTTATAAAAATCGGTGCCGATTAATTTTTTTTCATACAATCTTTCAACCCCTATTTCACCCCTTTACGGTTAAAATTTTTCAAAATCCCTTCTTAGTGGATGTCCAGATTACGAAAGTAAACATCTATCCAAATTTCACTTACCTCAGTCAGTGAGGACAAGTCCTTTTATATATATAGATAAAGCAGGGTAGGTAGAGGTAGCCTCGGAACCTACTATTACGACAATGTTTTTCCATTCAGACATTACCCTTCCCCAATTCTAAAGGCACTGCGTGTTGCTCTAGCCTTAACAAGTTTTAAAAATTCCTATGTTAGATACCTTTACTTTCCACTAAAGACAAAATATTAGTAACTAACATAAAATATTAATTAACTCATCATCAATTTGCGTCTGAATAGTTTAATATATACTAATTCTAATAGTACTTCCGTAAGTTACTTCCTAAGTAGGGATTAACTTAAGGAAGTACATTTCTTATTAGCACCGTAGGTACTCACCACATTGCTAAGAAATAGGCTGGAATCATTATTTGTATCCAGGCTTTTGATATATTACATATTCTAATAATATTTTTTTACGTTTTTAGTTTATGGATTGATTGATCTCCAACGTACAGATGAACTACTGTATTTAGAGAATTAAAATTCGTCATGTAGTAAAATTGGGGCACGTAGAAGTATTAAGATGTTTTTTTCAAAATTCCTATGGGAAAGACTATCTTTTTGTCGACGTCTTAACATCCACGTAAACAAAGTCGCGGATATCGATTTGTCTACTAATATAACTTATAAATACAGTGGAATTTACCAGTTGAACCATCCTATAGTGCAACCACAAAACCTCAAGCTACTATAATATAACTAGAATCTTTCAAATCTTTTTTTTTTCACGAAACGATGATGAAATCTTTTATATTATTATTTTGTGCTACAATTATTATTTAGTATATTATTTACAGCAAAACTTTAAACTATTGACCAATGTAATTGGAATCCCAGATCGATCAAAACATAAACATACTATTCCAAGAATCTTTGTATAGACATTTTATAATTTTAAACGTAATATACCATACTACTTGTCATACCTGCATATACGAGTACTATACCACTCGCCTTATGCATTTTGAGATAATTATTTTTTTGTGTTTTTCTCATATTCACATAATTATCAATCACTTTATTTGTAGAATAAGGAAGTTGTCCCACTATTCTGAAAAAAGCATGAACCCAAAAATATAAAAAAAATATAGAACCATGAACCATTATAAGAATAAAGAAAGTAACTACGTAGACTGTAAAAATTATATGTAAAAAAAGCTTTTAAAAAGTAATACATACGAACACTAATTGAATAAAATAAACAAATATTATTTAATAATAAATGTTAATAATTAAACAAATATTAATTAATGAAAAATCAAAAATTGGCCATCCAGTGACAATGACAAATACGCATTAAATATGACCATTGACCTCTTCTATTCTACTATTACGGAAATTCTATAAATATATTTGTGGAATATTATTGTACACGGACACAACAAACGAACATTTTTTCTTAATAATATCAAAAATATATACTGAGGATAATGTAATTATAAACAATCTTAATATTTTTTAAATATATTTTTTAGCCTCACGCTGTGTTCCGCACATATCATAATAGGGGAACATAATAGGACACTTAAAGGAATGGGGGAATCCCCATTATGATATCTCCGTTCCCCACTTTCCACCAAATTCATTCCGACATGGTGGGTTGAGTGGCGAACCTTAACCCCGCGCTTTGCCTCGTGACCAGAGCAATCAAATCAAATAAATCATGTGATCTCACTTCATTGTACTGAAACCTTTTCCACCATACCTTGGTTTACATTTATATTTATGTAGGTATGATGAAAATTATTATAAACTGTTCAATAAATTTTTCCTTACTCCTAGGTATATAATATTTTTTTTATATTCTTTTTTAACTATTATTTTGTATTATATAAATACCAAAAGGTTTGATGAATCAATGAAAAAAATATATAAAAAATGTAATATAATTATTTTAAACATATTTTAAAGTGTTATTCCACAAAGAAAAGAAACAGGAAAGACAAATATTTATTAAGAAAACGTATAAAAAAATTTACGTAGCAGTATTTGAACCGGCGCCTCTTGGACGCTTTTAATTAAAATACAAAAAGTAGATTCAATCATCATCATATCAAATCGGCAAAGTGAAAGTTTACAGGAATTTCATAGAAAAAAACTATTACAAAGTTATAATAATTGTAGTTCATTTCATACAAAATTAGTGCATATGCCTGCAAAACAGTGTCTGATTTTATATTTCTTGACACTAACCAACAAAGAAGCACTTACAGGCTAACGGACATCAATATAAAATACAAGTTAGTAATAAAATACTAATGAGACACTTGAAGTCTAAAACACTTATTCAATAAGAGAGAACATTAATATTTATTTAATGTATTTTGCTATTTTATCATAGTTTATAGCTTCTGAATTAAGATGTTGAAATAAATAAAAGATAAAAAAAATTGAGGTCGTCGTGGCGCAGAAGTTAAGCACGACAGTTTATGGATTTATGGGTTTGATTCCCACTAGAGGAAATTAAATATAATATGATATTTTCATTTCCTCGCTCTTGTGACGAACCAAAACATAGCGTTGAGTTCCACCAGTCAAAATGAAACGCCTCCAGGATTTGGTGGAAAATGGAAAGTGAGAAACGAAAATGTCTTAATAGGAACGGAGTGTCTTAACATTAGGTTCCTAGGTAACATCTTCCTACCATGCTAAGTATGGGTTAAAGCGTGAAGTTAAAAAAAATATAAAAACAATATTTAATATAATATTTGTCTCTCTAATTTATAAATTGTAATATTGATTTTATATTTATTAAATCAGACATTACAAATTATAGAATTAAAAGCCTAAATCTATTTGTATATCTTACACCTGTTCCTCTTAAATATTAGATTACATCATCACGTCTCCACAGATTTCCCAGGCCTAGCCCAGACCGGCCTAGCCGCGGCAAAACTATCGCAGTCGTGGGCTTTGCGTTGTTTTTGACTGAAAAAGGTGCACGCGCGCTTTGTACTCCAAATAGGGCAATAAACGTAGCGTTTTGTATATTTACTGTATTGCAAGTAAAAGTAATGTCGATTTTATTCGTAACTTGTTGACTAGTTGTGTGTGTAAAGATGTAAATTGTATAAATAATTGAGTACATTATTTATACAATTTACATTTTTAATACATTTAATAATGTTTCAAGTTATATCTTTTTATAATAGAAAGTTTATTTTTATTGAAGTCGTTTAAGGAATGTCTTTTTGAATGCAAGTGCACACTATAGTGTGAGTTCTTTTAAACAATGATATTACAAACGCATATTTGTCTAAATGTGCAGAATATATACACGAAAAAGAAAATATTTCTAGCTAGACTAGATTTCTACAAGATTTTTTTAGCTTCACATTGTATATAGCAGGGTAGGCTGAAGGAACCTTCTTATTAAAACTTTTTCGTTTTCTACTTTCTGCTGAATTTTGGTGGCACTGGGTATTTAGTGGCGAAACTCAACGCCAACTGCGCTTGGCCTTGTTACCAGAGCAAGTAAATAAAAATATTAAATATTTATTTTCCTCGAGTGGGAATCGAACCTGTTGCTCTTACTTTGCCTCAAGAAATATTTAGGACAAATATTCTAATATAATTAAATAATACAAAGACGAATATAGCAAACCACATCTAATGGCCATACAAGAGGACAATACAGTAAAAGTACGTATAGTTTAAGCAAACTAGACAAAATGGTTTCATGTTTACACTAGTCCCCGACTTCCCATCTATTGGTACTGAATATTAACATTTTCATTTTAAACTCTTCTTATATTATTTTTTTACCATTTCTATCAAATAATCGTATTTTTTAGCTTTACCAAGACGACTAAGAAAACCTAATGTTGAAGCTCTGTTACCCACGCACCGCCCAAATTCTGAGATATTGTGTGTGTGTTGAAACTCAACGCCGCGCTTTTTTGAAAGATATTTAATTGAAGCTAACTGCAGCGATGGACATAAGTTAAAATCTTTACTAACTTGGTAAAATATAGTGTTAAATATAGTGTTATATGGTTGATGTTCAATTATACGAGTATATCACTATTTTTTTTTTATTAAATAATGTTTTTTATACATTTCTATTGAAACTATTGGAAAGAGAGGCTGGGGGAGAGGGGGAGAGACTTCGAAAAAATGCTGAAAGAGGTTGACGCAAAGGGCACGACGACACGGAGAGTGGACACGGTGCAAAAAATATGCAAAGAATGTAGCGATTGGCGTTCTCTTCTTTCTGGCTACCCCGTTAGGAATACCCGCGAAGGTAAAAAAAATAAAACCGGCCAAGTGCGAGTCAAACTCGCCCACCGAGGGTTTCGTACCAATTTCAGGATTGTCGATCAACAGGAAGTACAACTTTGCGCGTAAGTTTGTCAACTTTATAAAGTTGACAATCTTAAAATTGCGAGCGTATGCATTAATTATTGGTGAAATCACACGAACTGCAGTAAAAACGATGCATAAATGTGCGAATCTTTGGATTACGTTGCATTAGAAGCTTGAAAGATAGCTATAAGGGTTCCGTTTTTTACTTTTGAGGTATCAGAACCCTAAAAAGAAAAAATACTATGCGATACGATACAATTTCTAACAACATCATACAAATGATATTTGCTAATGAGCATTATTATCTACTCAACACTAAATGTAAAATTCCATAAATTAATTTTCGTACATTCATTAAGTAAGGAAAGAAGCCCGTCCATAGTAATAATAGATAGATATCGCCTAGACGCAAAAAAAACTAATGAATTATAATCTTTGCGTTTTTTGTTAAATATGACTCATTTAACTTCTATTTTAGCAATAAAAATGTCTGCGAATATTAAACAGATAACAAAAATTTTAAAATAGGTATAATAATAACGTGCCATTACATTATAATTCAGTTGAATAATTTTTATATTTAAATATTCTAAATATTTTTGAGGAAGGTTTTGGTGCAATTGTGCTATTAACATTGGCTGTTACTAAGTTTTTTTTATGGAAGAAGAAAAGGCAAACTAGTGTACGGGTTGACCCCGTGTAACACCAGAGGAGCTAGAGGTGCGTTGCCGGCCTTTTGCTTTGATGTTCGTTCAATTTTCATTTTTTTACTTCACGCTGTATCCCGTACAAGCAGAGAGTATATTAATGTTAAGACCCTCCGTTCCCATTAAGACACTTCCGTTCCGTTCACAAGTCAAGAAGAAGAATTAGTTCATTCGCTCGTGATAAGAGCGATAAGGCATATCTAAAATAGGAAAAAAAATCTATGCTAGTGAAGTGCGTTTTCAGCCAGATTCTCTTCTTGTATTTTTTTTGTCATGGCCAAGCTTGAAGATATTTGACCTCGCACTCAGCTTCTTCTATAGGAAATGTTATTTTTTATAGTGAATTTAATCTACATCAAATTATTTTTAACAATAGTTTACTAAGAATAAGATATTATCTAGGAATTTGTTTTAGAGCAAAAAAATATAATATTTTTTTTAATATAATATTTTAGCTAAAATCAAATAGCTAAAAGGAAGATTTTTGAATAATATATTTGAATACCTATAATTTAAAATATAATATCAAAACTTATATATAAAAATATAGTAAGATTGTTAATATAAATTTAAATGCATTCTACAAGTATCCTATTGGTTTTAGAGTAGCTTAGAGTGCCAAATAAAAATTTGGCAACACAAAAACTTGCACCCACTAGACTATCGAAACCAGTTTGTTCATTCTCAAGCTGCATATCGTTCAAATTAATTTTAATGGCACCTAAGGCATGTATAATTTGTTGTTCTATAGACGATCAATCGTATTCTATAAGCCCCCGTCTGCATTCTTCGTTTTAAAGTAGTACGAATATAGTAAAATTAGTACGGATAAAGTTGCTATTCTAAATCATTTCTGATATTGATCGCAATGGTCCTAAATTCAAATCCTATTGTTATAAGTATGGTTTCTTTTCCATCTGGATCCAACAATAGACTTCTATCTAACACAATCAGCTTCACGCTGTATCCCGCACATAACAGGGTAGGTAGGCAAGGGAACCTAATGTTAAGACACTCCGTTCCCCACTTTCTGCCAAATTCTGGAGGTATTGCGTGTTGAGTGGCAGAACTCATCGCCGCACTTTGTCTCGACACCAGAACGAAGAAATGGAAATGTAAACCTATCTAACACAAATATGAGAAAATTTATTTTGTAATTAGTCTATTATGTAATAAGTGTTATTGATTGATTCATTCATTCATTCTTCATTGATTGAATTGAAAAAAATGTTCAACTTTTTCCTGAAATTATTACGTTACCATTTGATTCAATAAGTTACGTAACCAAACATTTGTATTTATATGCTTTAAATATACATCTGAATGACTTTTGAGATATTTTATAGCTTTTTTTTATCAAATTCAAAGAAATTACAAAAATCGTTTTCAAATCAAAAATCAAATTTATTCATAATAATTTATTTAAATAAAAATTGTAGATATTTCTTATTTCATAAGATATAAAAATTTTGCAACTTTTGAAATATTTTATTTAATAAATTTAAGCTATCATGGCGTAGTAGCTAACTTACTGTAATTGAGGATCGTGACTTCGAATCCAATTATAATAATATAACCCCATAAAAGCTTTAAGTATATATTTTAAGTCAATTAATTGAACTTTTGATGATATGATTAATTATTAAATAGAATTAAATTGATAATAACATACTCTTTCAATGTATTAAAATAAAAGTGATACAATTGGAAATAGAATGATTCTGTTCTGATTCTTATTTTATAGATTATAGCTATGCCAGTTGAGTACAGTTTGGAGAACAAAGAGAACGGAGAAGACACGATGAAGATTTGTCAATTAAATATAAAGGAGGGTAACACTGAAAAAATAGAATTCTATACAGTGTTGCCAGTGCTATTTAACATTCTTTCCGGTCCTCTTTGCCTCCCCTGCTATGCGGGAACAAACTGAAGCTTTGCAAATAGAATAAAAATATATTCAACGAATTTTGTCATACATTAGTGTTTTTGAACTCTCTACGGGACCGGTCTACGAAATAAATGATTTAAAAATGTAAATACCTAAGATCTAGACATAATAAAATCTATTAAAATAGTTTCGTCTATTTTTTTAATTTTATACACAAAAAAGTAATAAAAAATTATAAAAAGACAAAGAATTTCATAGCGTCGTCATCATTCTACACCTTAAACGTCAAGGTCTAGGCTGAAATTAATGTACAATTTTTCTAAAATTTGACTACAAAAGCTTTAAGAGGGCGAAGCCGCCATTAGAAGAAATAGTGCCTTTTATGGGCTGCTAAATAGTCACAAGTACACACAGTAAAAATAGTATGTCACCTTTAATATAATATATATCGATTCTGTGTAAAATGTTAACCAAATAAGGCTTAATAACGAAAATTACCAATTTTTATGTGTTTTTCGCTTGAAGTGTTAAGAAATTGCATTTTTAACTCGCAATTCTTTCATTAAATTGCAGTATCAATCGCTCGTTGTAAATCAGCAGGAACCCTTAACACATCACTATTGACTACAAATATATACGCAAAACCATTTTATCTATTTTCATAACAAGCAGATGTTTAAAGGCCATCACTAAATATGACCATTAACGATTTTCCCCTCTTTGAATCCTATAATTGCGTATATACTTATACCGTATTTGGCTTAACGCAAAATTGAATTAATCAGGATAATATTGAATAAATTTCACCGTTTATTGTTACAATAACGCATCATTTCTCACAATGTCTTTTATTTAGTTAAATAATGAAAAATTAACAATTTTAGGCCGTCTTGGCGCAGGGGCACAAAGGTATGCCGGGTGACTTGAACACGACGGTTGTGGGTTCGATCCCCATTCGGGGGCATGAATTATTATTTAGTAATATTTTCACATCGCTCTGGCACCAACGCAAAAGCCCTCAAGACGCAATGCCTCGAAACTCGCCGGAAAGTGAGGAACGGAGTATCTAAACATTAGGTTTCCTCTGCCTCATTACTTTCCTGGTGCGATTTTACCATTTTTAGTGTGAATGATTGTTAATGTTAAAGTAAAAAATAAATAAATATATACAGCTGTCATAAATCCACGGAATGGCCGATTCGTATAATTTACGTGTTAGTGTCGATCAATCGTTTCGTTTTATTGCATGCAGATCTGTGCACATGCTTTTTGCCTACACGATACAGTCTTGTCACGATTTAGATTTTTTATAAATATTATTATTTTACCTTATTAGTATTATTTTATAAATTTTATTATTAATAGGCCAGTAATAGTGATGCACAAGGCATAAGCGTGTGACTGTAAGCGCGACAGGTTGTTGGTTTGATTCCCATTCGAGGAAACGAAATATTTAATATTATGCTCATTTCTTCAGTGATAAGGTCGCCTTTGCATACTACTCTATGCGCTAAATGTGTTTATTGTTATGTTTTACTATTTATTTATGTGTTAGTCTATATTGCTTTGCCTATCTCACTTGTAAAATGTCTTATTTCCACTAAGTATGCAATAAAGAGTTTTATCTATCTATCTATCTATCTATCTTCGCTCTGGTGACGACTTGAGGAGTCGTGTAGAAAGCGCGTCGTTGAGTTCTGCCACTCAACACGCAACGGCTCTAGAATTCGGCAGAAAGTGAGGAGCGGAGTGTTTTAACACTAAGCTCCTTCTGACTACCCTGCAGTTCAGAGTTCTCACATTAGTTGGTTGAAATTTCACTCATTATAAATTTTAAAAAAGAAGTTTTTTTAAAAAAAAATGCATAAATGTTTAATATTTATGTTTTCCTAGCATCTCATACTTATTTATGTTAAAATAATATAAAATTATTCTAATGCGAGATCGAGCAAAAAATGTGTTTCACATAAACGATTTAATTTAACGTATGATTGCTTCTTGGTCTCCACCATCTTTAAAATTCAACTTGGAATCTTATAGAAATGATATCAAACAATTGAGTACTTATTTACCTTTTCAGATTCACTCTGTATCCCGCATGTAGCAGGTTAGGCAGAAGGAGCTTAATATTAAGACACTCCGCTCTCCACTTTCCGAACTCTAAAGGCATTACGAGTTGAGAGGCGGAACTTAACGCCGCGCTTTGCTTCAACACCAGAGAGAAGAAATGGTTATAGTCACACAGTTGTGCAATTGTGCCCTTGCACCACAACTCGCCAGTCGTCTTATTTATAACTGATAGTTTTCACCTTATTACTTTATTGTAGCTATAAGTAATTGCTTATAAAACAGTAGTATTATAAAAAAATAGAAAAACACAACACAATTTCTTTCAATACTCGTCTTAAAGAGAAATAAAAACAACAAAAAAAATATTAAAAAACAATACCGAAAGCAAGTTATTTTAATCCTGTATCACTTCTACACACATCTCTCATCTATGCCAATTAAAAAGAATACAAATCAATTAACAGTTATTACTTATACAGTGTTATTTTATACCCCACTTACAATAATAACTTTTGTCTGTCGTTTCTGTCCAGTTATTTTATGAAAAGCCATATAATAGTGACTTCAGTATTAATTTTTACTAAATATTATTTATTATTACTGTTATGCGTGTATAGCGAAAACAATAAAAAAGGCATAAACTAACGCTATCGATGCGTTAACTTAAATAGCTGGTGGTCTAGTGGTTAATAATTGTTGCTCTTGAACGGATCGTGAATTTGATTTCCAATTAAATAAATTAGTTATTACATGTGAAAATATTATAGATTTTTTTTAACTTCACGCTGTATCCCGCACATGGCAGGGTAGGCAGAGGGAACCTAGTTTTAACACACTTCGCCCCCTACTTTCCACCGAATTCTGGAGGCACTGTGTATTGAGTGTGGAATTGAGTGGAACTAACATACGACTTCAGAACTGACTTCATAACTTCAGTTATAAACTGTCTCAGTTTCACCGCCATACTAAAAACCATAATTTTACTAATTACATTAATTGGCAGCAGCTATAAAGATATAACAAACTTACCTTAACGGCCCCGATGACTTGTAAACCTGACAATGTGCGACTTTTAGATAAAAAAATGACTTCTTGATAGATGTTAAATAGCATCTAGTCTAGAATTATCGTGCAAACGATGAACATCTATATAATTGTGTAATTAACTATAACTTATTACCTATTACCCATTATCATTTGAATTACCCTTAATAGGTCTCACTGGGTTATGCATTGAAGTGTGACCCCCTCACTTTTTTTCTCTAAACTTCCAACCTTGTGTTAGAAAGACGTGTTTGAATTAAATTATACTATTATGTAAATGAGTACATAAGAATTAATGTCATTATAGTTGTTAATATTTAATACTTATCTTATGAGAATTAGTAAAATTATAGATAATTGTAACAAATATTTATGAACGTTTGCAGCTCTTTTTTTCAACTTCGCGCTGGACAGAGGAAGCCTATTGTTTAGACACTCTGTTCTCCACTTTCTGCCAAATTCTGGAGGCATTGCGTCTTGAGTAGCGGAAGTTAACGCCGCGCTTTACCTAGACCCCAGAACGAAGAAATGAAAATATTTCATTTCGTCGAGGTGAAGTAGTCTAGTAATTTTTTTACTTAAAAACTTTCTTTACTTATAAATAAAAATATTCTTCGTCGCGATTAACGAAGAATATTTTTATTTTTAAATTTCAATGATGCCTTTGTAAATCATTAAATCCTTAGCCTAACGTGCTTAGACAATAAATTTTAATAATATAAATAGACTTCTATGACGACAATTCCCACGATGCGCAAGCGCAAGTTGCGTATAGTCCTCCTTGTTTTTATCAATGTTTAGGTTAACTGTAGTTTTAATATATTTATTATTCTTAAAAATGTATATTTTTTGTTTATCTTTATGAATACTTAATTAATTTATATAAACGAATATGTAAGTAGATCGTTTTATACAAATAAACGACACTGGAAGTACTCAACAGTAAATCTTAGTAGACCCTATAGTTATATTTATAGATTCGATACCAACTATTATTTTATAGTAATGATATGGGCCAGAATGGAGGGTCTTAACACTAAGTTCCCCCTTTATCTTGTAATATGCTTGCGCTTATGTGCAGTAGATATATGCGTGAAATCATAACAAAATTATTTACAATAGCTTGCTGGGAGAGCCAAGAGAAACTAGAAAAATATTATGTGCTAGGTAGGCTATAAGATATTTAATTAAAAAATATTTACGTGTTATTATATAATGGTTATGGCNTTAGGTACTTTTTCTAATATTAAGAATTTCCTTTAGTTATTTTTACTTCTTTTGTTTGTTCATTTCGGTTACTCAGATATTTTTTGTAATAATAAATCTCCACTTATTATTTTTTAACTTATTTTAATTATGTAGGCATATAATTTCGCGGGCGTAGCCGCGTCCGGGCCCACTAGTAATCCATATATCCATACCTATATTATAAATTCGAAAGTAACTCTATCTGTCCGTCTGTCTGTCTGTCTGTCTTTTACGCAATCAGGGCCAAACCGCTAATTTCATTGTGATAAAATACTCATATAGAGATACTTGAGGGTCTCGGGATGAACATAGGATACTTTTTTTTCTCATATTTGTAATATTTTCGATAAATACCAATATATTCAAATACTTATTAATTTGACTTGCAATTTATTCCGCCATGTTAATAACAACCGTCAACAAACGTAACAACAAACTTTGCAAATCGTTGCTTAGCAACGATTTGCAAAGTTTGTTGTTAGAAAACGTCACCCAAAATGAGCTTGCTTACTATTAAACTGTTCTATATCTCAAAAGTTAGAAGTTCTAGCTTTCTAAGAATGAAACAATTAACTTTATGCTAGAGCGAGGGCTCTGGTGGCGTGAATACTAGGTTACCTCTGCAAAGCCTGCTATATACGAGATACAGCGTAAAGCAAAAAGGAATACCTGAATTACTTTGCGAAAATTTCTACAAAATAATAAGATAATAGCTGCAATGAATCTATATTTATTCTCATAACAAGTAATTAATTCACGTCTTAGCACAAACTACGCAATTACCTGTTGTTTTAGTCTCGCGTGCTAAACTTTTTTTTCTTATTATTTCTTTTTTTTTCTGCACATAGGCGCTAGGACCTACACATGTGTGAAGCCGATAGATGTTAATGGCATTTATAATTAATTATTATTTACTGCTGTCACGACATTACGTTACATAATATCTATTTTTATACTTTACTTGCGAAATGTGACTGTAAAATCGACTGATTGTAGGTTCGATCCCCACACGAGGAAATAAAATATTTATTTAAATGTATATTGTTATTTCTACGGTCTGGTGTCGACACCAGGCAAAAACGCGGCGTTGAATTCCGCCACTTAATGCGCAATGCTTGTTGTGTGCGAGATACACGTCGCGCTTCGCATCGACCCCAGAGCGAATAAATTAAAATATTAAATAATTCATTTCCTCCAATGGAGATCGAACTGGTGCCCCTACGCCACGACTGGCCTCAAGTGACTGGCCTCAGCGTGAGAAAATATTCACATATATATATTTATATGTGTGTGCATATACAAATCATGCAAATACTGCACTTTATCAGATCATTACCAAAAACATAAGAATTAAAACGAAAGAGTCTCACATCTAGAGGCAGACGTAATGATGCAAGTAATTGCGTCGCATCGGTCTCAACGCCGCCTCGTACAGACAAGGACACTTTTAGCGAATAGAATATATTAGCTATATTTTTTTATGATTTAAACTGAAATTCTAGGCCATGCATTTGAAAGTGGACACGCATTTAGTATCTGTAAAATTGATTTTTAATTTCTTGTTTTAACTAGCTGCTTCCGCGGCTTCGCTCGCTAATTTTTTATCTCATATTATTTCAGTGTGTTTAGTGAAAATTGGCATAGTTATGTATATTACTGTTATGCACTTAATAAAACGTAATTTAAATGTTTTTGAGATTTTATTGGGTTTTGCAAAATTGTCGTGTTTAATAGGAAAATGTCAAGCATTTTTTTTTCACGCTGAATCCCGCACGTAGGCAGAGTGAGTGAGTGAACCTTGTGATAAGCAGTTGTTTTCAAAATAGAATCTATCAAAGTTTCTTTTTGTTAACAGAATGACACCCAGTCATTAAAATACGCAAATAAATAAGAAACGTCTATTTGATTTTTTTCAGTAAAGAAACATCATTGCGAAAAGTAAAAAGAAATTCGAAACTACCTTCTACCTACTCTGCAAGATCACGGAAGATGCGTGAATATAATCTTCAATAAATATCTAACTTTCCAGTAATAATGACTCGTAATATAATATATTTTATATAATAGCACACCCACATACAATACCTGAAGTATCTAATCTAAATCTAGAACCATGCGACACAGATAACATCTATATTCGATTTTGACACTAATTAGTATCGAACGATCTGATACACTCCCAATGGAACTAAAACTGGGTATGAAAAATAGATATCAGTTTTAATTACGTAAAATATAAAAAAAATACTATATTTTCATAAATTACGTATTCTAAGCATTATCGTAATGAATGTTTATACTTGTTTTGTTCTAAAGNTAGTCTCGCGTGCTAAACTTTTTTTTCTTATTATTTCTTTTTTTTTCTGCACATAGGCGCTAGGACCTACACATGTGTGAAGCCGATAGATGTTAATGGCATTTATAATTAATTATTATTTACTGCTGTCACGACATTACGTTACATAATATCTATTTTTATACTTTACTTGCGAAATGTGACTGTAAAATCGACTGATTGTAGGTTCGATCCCCACACGAGGAAATAAAATATTTATTTAAATGTATATTGTTATTTCTACGGTCTGGTGTCGACACCAGGCAAAAACGCGGCGTTGAATTCCGCCACTTAATGCGCAATGCTTGTTGTGTGCGAGATACACGTCACGCTTCACCTCGACCCTAGAGCGAATAAATGAAAATATTAAATAATTCATTTCCTCTAATGGGGATTGAACCCAAAACCAGTCGCGTTTACAGTCACACACTTGTGCCGCTGCGCCACTAATGGCCTCAAGTGACTGGCCTCAGCGTGAGAAAATATTCACATATATATATTTATATGTGTGTGCATATGCAAATCATGCAAATACTGCACTTTATCAGATCATTACCAAAAACATAAGAATTAAAACGAAAGAGTCTCTCATCTAGAGGCGGACGTAATGATGCAAGTAATTGCGTCGCATCTCGGTCTTAACGCCGCCTCGTACAGACAAGGACACTTTTAGCGAATAGAATATATTAGCTATAATTTTTTATGATTTAAACTAAAATTCTAGGCCATGCATTTGAAAGTGGACACGCGTTTAGTATGTGTAAAATTGATTTTTAATTTCTTGTTTATAACTAGCTGCTTTCGCGGCTTCGCCCGTTAACTTTTTATCTCATATTATTTCAGTGTGTTTAGTGAAAATTGGCATGGTATAGTTAAATTGTCGTGTTTAATAGAAAAATGTCAAATATTTCTTTCACGCTGTAGCCCGCACGTAGGCAGAGTGAACCTAGTGTTAAGCAGTTGTTTACAAAATCGAATCTGTCAGTTTTCTTTTTGTGAACTGAATCCAGTCATTAAAATACCCAAAAATATAGGAAACGGCTATTTGATTTTTTTTATTAGTTATAGCTTCAGTAAAGAAACATCATTGCGAAAAGTAAAAATAAATCCGAAAGTTCCTTCTACCTACTCTGCAAAATCACGGAAGATGCGTGAATATAATCTTCAATAAATATCTAACTTTCCAGTAATAATGACTCGTAATATAATATATTTTATATAATAGCACACCCACATACAATACCTGAAGTATCTAATCTAAATCTAGAACCATGCGACACAGATAACATCTATATTCGATTTTGACACTAATTAGTATCGAACGATCTGATACACTCCCAATGGAACTAAAATTACGTAAAATATCAAGAAAATACTATATTTTCATAAATTGCATATTCTAAGCATTATCGTAATGAATGTTTATACTTGTTTTGTTCTAAAGACACCGTCGAGGCACAAAGGGACGGTGTTTAGCGTTCATCTCCTGCAAATGCGATTGTTATACGATCCAAGAAAATTAAATGTATTTTTCTCGCTCTAATCGTTAACTGCCACTTAAAAAACAATGTTTTTCTTGATGTATAGCCTGAAGGTAGAAAAAGATACTTGTATTTTATATAGGTACTAAGATGTTTATTCGAAAGGGCTTAATAAAATAACATTTGCAGTTTCATCATTAAACTCACAACCCTTTCGACAGGAACTGGACAACAACTCTTATTGATATTCTGAAAAATAAAGATAGTAAGTTAAAAGTAATAATAGTTCTGTTAATATGAAATTCTCTCTGTTTCAAACAAGAAAAACTTAGAAAGAGGTCCTTTACTCTCTCCATACTCTCCTCCACACTTTAAAAATCTCTCACTAAAACTCTTTTCCCTCGCATTATGTACGCAAATCTTCCATCTCTCGATCGTCTCGTCCGCGTTCCCATGGCGCACGCGCACGCGCACGGCGCATCTCGCGCACGTACTCTCATTATCAATTAGGCAGCGCGTGCGGCCTGTCATTATATTAAGCACGACGCATTGTGACGTACAAATACATACAACTTTGGTATATTTTTGTTGGTTTTTCCGTTATAAATATTTATTTACCAAACTTTCTGGCTGTTAAGAATGTTAAGACATCCCGTTCCCCAATTTCCACTCAATTTTCGAACGTTTTGGTATTCAGTGGCGGAAATAAACGCCGCGCTTTTGCCTTGATGCCAGTATGAAGAAATGAAAATACTAATAAACAATAATTAATTCCTTCGAGTAGGACTAAAACCCGCAACCGTCGCCTTGCTGGTGCTTCTATGTCACGACGGCCTGTTGTATGTACCTATTGGAAATAATTTCACTTTTAGAAAGAACTTAAAGTAAAACTAACTATTTTTCCATCAGTTAAAAGGTACGTCCAAACTCGACAGTTAAAAAATTATTACAAACACGCATAAAAACACAAAAAATATATTATATTTAATTTATAAATAAAATACTGTATAATAAGCAATAAAACATAGAACAAAGTAAAAAATATTGTAATTAAAATCAAAAATATAAGACCTAGACTAAGGAAGTAATAAAACAAGCCTATTATGTTGTGAGCATATTTTCAAATCCTGTTCTCGAGGTCACGTTTTTTAAAAAGATATAGTAAATTCCCACGGCCCTGCCTACATATGCCTATTCTTTTTTTTGTTTAAAGCTAAATTATTTTTAGGACTAACAATTAATAGGTTGAGATTTTGAGATTCTTAAAATTTTTATAAACTTCTCTAGCAGAGTTGTAGGGAAGGTTTAGGTGAATTATATTTTTGTATATTTATTTTAAATCTATTTTAAGCATATTTGTAAAAAATATATATTATTATATCTAGTACAGATATAATAATTCAATGTGACATTGACCAAATGTTAGGTACAAGACCTTAATCGAATAATTGTAAGTTTAACAAAAAATTGCAACACTTTTTAAGGACTTTATTTATAGATACTTTAAATAAATTTAATATCGAACGTACAGAATTTTCTTATAGCATTTATGTATCTAGGGCTAATAATTATGTATCTTGAGGCCAGTCGTGACAGAAGGGCACAAGCGTGTGACTATAAAGTAAAACGGAGAGCAGAGTGTCTTAACACTTTTAACTTTAACTTTCGTCAAAGGATTAAAATGCGGCTTCCCAACTCTGCCGCAACGTTATACATAGCGTGATGAGTGGCAAAACTCACCACCGCGTTTTTTTTTCATATTTTAATAACCATTAGGTTTAATTACCACGGAGAGTTAATTATTATACTCCTCTCCAAATAGAATATACAGACAATTCTGGACAAGCGTAGAGTTGTAATATTTCAAAGGGGCTCTGTAAATGTACTCGTATGTACAAGTACATATGTACATTCGTTCGTAAGGATGCAAATAGTAAGATAGCGAGATACGACGACCAGACAAGTTAGCGGTGGCCCTCACGGACCTGCTGGTATCTGATACCGAGCATTACTTAGAGCGTCCAAACCTCACTGGTATTGAAGACTAATTTTATTACTTCCTTAATGAGTATACCTATTTATTTAGCTTATATTTAGTTTATGCATTTTTTTTGTTTTATTACTTTTATATTATTTCAATATAATTATTTTCTCGTACCTTAACAATAGGTTCCCCTTGCCTATCCTGCTGTGTGCGGGATACAGCGTGAAGCTGGTTTTTTTTCTCATAAGATATAGATGAAGAAAAACATACTGTGACTAGGCTATAACTAGAATATAAATGGTATTTGTGTATAGGGAGCGAGCGGCGCAGTTCGTGCTGCTCCTTATCGTCCTCATTATTTACTTGTAGTAAAACGTCTGCTTTAATTTGGCACGTCAAAACAACTGTTATATGAAATGTAGAAGTTTAATTTTGGAAAGCAATACAATATGAATAATAAAAAGAAATAATACTCATTTAACGCTTTAAAAAAATCAACTTCACGATATATCCCGCACACAGCAGGATAGGCAAAAGGAACCTGGTGTTAATACACTCCGCTTCCCATTCTCCGCTGAATACTGGAGGCATTGCGTGTTGAGTGGAGGAACTCAATATCGCGCTTTGCCTCGACACCAGAGTGGAGGAATGAAAATATAGATTTAAATCAATATTTCCTCAAAACTGGATCGAACCCACACCCAGTCGCCTTTCATTCAACAGAGACATTTATGCTCTTCCACCACGACTGGCCTAGCGTAACTGTAATTTAAGAATGGAGTAAAATAAAATTATTACATTATAGTACAATAACTCTTAAAATTACTCTCCGCCGTGGCGCAGTGGGAGAGCATCTTACTTTAAGAAGTGGAAATGCTTATATAAAAACCAGCTAAGTGTGGTATTTTTAAATATTAAGACCAAGAAACACTAATTTTACTTTTTTTAGAAAACTTATAAAATATTGAACGTAGCGCGATTTGAATTCTCTCTTTCTTTTTTCTTTCCTAAATGTAGAAATGATACTTTAATAGCTAAAAATACTAATTATATATTTATTTATACTATATTTTATAAAATATTGTTTTCAAGGTTATCTTATCTTATATAACTCACAATGTACCATTACGCATGTTTTTACACATTTTATGCAAATAAGAAATTATTAAACTAATTTAAACAATAATTACATGCAAATTAATTTATGTTAATACATTTTTAAGAATTACAATAAAAACCTAAGCATACAATTTTTTTGCAAGTGTTATACATTTTTAAAATAACCTAATTAAAATACAATCGCGATACAATAAAAAAATCTCCACTGAATTTTTTTACAGCTTCGCGCTGAATCACGTATTTAAAAGGATAGATAAAGGAAGCCTAGTGTTAAGATACTCCACTTGCCAATTTCCGCTGCATTCTGAAGGCAATGCGAGTTGAATGGCGGAACTTAACGCCGTCCTTTGCCTCTACACCGAAGCGAAGAAATGAATATATTAAATAGATGAGAATGTCTGGTTTCACTAAAATAATAATAGACAAAATAACTAATTAAAGCAAGAAAACGCATCAGGCAATGCCGTTACGTCTGTCTGCATACCAGGTAACCGGTCTCTTTTATTACCCACAAATCTTAATATGCCTTTATATTAGTATAGACTATTTTAGGACTCTATGCGAAATACCGGTTTTCAAATGATTTTAGAAGGCTAGACGATGTCTAGATAAGCTGTCGAGCTTATTATTATTTACTAGAAAATACCACAATACAATGAATTATATGATGGCCGTCGTGGCGCAAGCGAACGAAAGGAGTGGGGAACGGAGTGTTTTTGCACTAGATTCCGAGGTTATTATTATTTCCATTAGACCATGCAGGCGAAGCCGCATGTAAAAGCTCCTATTACAAAAGCACACTAGCCTAGCTAGAGTGGTCGTGTACCACTCTAAAGATTTCTATTAGACCAGTGATTAGTGCTAGCCACAGGTGGTTCAGGATCGCAGGTTCAATTCCTATCAGTCCATATATGCATATATCTGAATGCCAATTAAGTTATCTAAGCGTGTATGGATGTACGAGTATATGATATAAATGAATGCTTATTTGTAATGCGACGACTTATTCTGTTTTGCTTAGGGTAGGCGCAGATAGTCGTGCGTGATACAGAAAGGTCCATGAAGACGTTTTCTCCGCTCACATATATTTTATAATTTATTTATTCAATCATAATATACATATATTTTTTATTAATATTATAACTATTTTTTTTTCAGCTCTTTTCAAAATGCGACTTTCACTTCGTCCACTCAACACGTAATTCCTCAAATTCAGGTGGAAAACAAAGACACTCTGGCCTGGATAAAAAAACATATACCCAAATATAAAACAAAGAAGAATTATGTCGTCAATTTATCACCCGACTAACCGAAGCAGGAACCTAATGCAACACACGATTTTGCAATGTAAGCATGTTAACACGAACTTGGCTATGGGAGACGGTGATCTTCTATTACACAGCCACTAGGAATGTTGAAAAAAGTTTTATCTTTAAATATTATTTAGATATTTTAATTGTATATGATATATTTTTACTTTAATAATTCTTGGACCTTAGTTTTTTAAGTGAGTTTGTTATATTTTTACTATAATTTCTAATATAATTGGTGAGTCCTCGTTAAGGTAAAATTCGACTGTATTTACAATAGTTATAAATTTAATTACTATTCAGAAATATTTATATTGAAACTATTTAAATTCCGTAGTCGATTTAGAAAAATGTTTTATCTGGACATCTATATATAAAACTCTTGCATTGCTTATTGAACGACAGACAACGCACAGGCGAAACTACACAGAGTAGTTTTGGGGAGAGTGAGAAATTATTGAAAATTTTCCGAAATTTGGGTTAAAATAGAAAAAAACATATTTAAAGCCTAAAAGTAAGCCTAAAGGTAAAGGTAAGCGTGGTCGACTCTAAAGATAAGTAGAGCTGATGCACGGCACTAGGTAGTCTTCGTACGCAGAGCTCTAATTATTCACCTTGTTCAATATTCAAACAACTCTAATAGAAATTGAGGCTGTAACCTTATTATTATTAATGTTTTCTTTTTACTTATTTACATAATTTACATTTTATTGCCATAAAATTATAAAGAAACAACGTTTTATAGACGGAAAGGTTTATGATATAACTAAATAAGAATAGATTTTTTTAATCTCATAAAAAACAACAATATGACAGTGGGAGCCAAGTTCAGTATAAATAACATACATTTTTGAGTCCAACCTACAGTATAACTAAAAGCTAAGTTAGACAATCCTGAAATTAACTCCAAAGTAAATAAATAAATTAAAGTTTAATTGAACCAAGACCTAAACATTACCTGCATAACTTAACGCCGCAAACCCGTACAACCTATTACTCAAAATCCGTTATTTAAATATTAGAATACATTATATTTTCAGTAAAAGCCTCACGAGGCCTTAACGAAACCAGAGTCGTGCCTACGCCGCGATCGTGAGACCTCAGCAGATAGTGTGAGGTCGCGACGTCACGACCGACCAGCCCTCACCGAGCGTACGCAGAACGTTAATTATTCGAAATGTTCGATACTCAAACAATGAGACTACAGCCAGTTCAAGGAAGCTGCTATCATCATGATAAGAAAAATATTCGTTAAATTAATTGTGTTAATTATGTACCTATTGATGGTATATGAGGCCGTCGGGGCGCAGCGGCACAAGGGTGTGACTGAAAAGCGACGGTTGTGGGTTCGATCCCCACTCGAGAAAGTGAAATATTTGTTTATGTTTATATTTCCATTTCTTCGCTCTGGTGCCGAGGAAAGCGCGGCGTTGAGTACCGCTATTCAACATGCAATGCCTCCAGAATCTAGCTGAATATTGGAAACGGAAGGTCTTACCACTAGCTTCCTTCTGCCTACCCTGCTGTGAGCGAGATTCAGCGTGAAGCTGATTTATATAGACATAACATTGTAAAGAAATGCGTAGTATAATTATAATGTTTTCAGTTTTAAAAGCCTCACGTGGCTTCTTTACTTACGCAATACTTTTATGAGAATTAGATGTATAATTGTTCATACATAAACGTTACATTGTTGCAATGAATGTCACTATTGTGTTTTTATAGTTTTTTCAAATATATTTTTAATAAGCATTTGTATTTATTTATTAACTTTTTATAAATAGTTGAAATGGTAAACGATCATGTGACAAATTGTAAATAGTGATGCATTCCGATAATACCTTTTTTATTTTTTTAAATAATATTTAACCGACTTCTGTAAACGGAGGAGGTTATCAATTCGACTGTATGTTTTTTTCATATTTGTCATCTCAGAATTTTTGACTGGGTGAACCGATTTTGATGATAATTGTGACGATAATTTGATCCATTTCATAATCGCATAATTTACAAAATCGTTCCAAAATGAATGTTAAACTGTTCAGAGAAATATTTTAATTATTGTCATTTACATAGCCTCGCGCGCGGGCGACGCGTGTGGCGCGGCGTTAAGTTCCGTCACTAAACACGCAATGTTTCGTAAATCGGACAGAAAGTGGGAAAAAAGTCTCTAAGCACTGAGTTACCATTACTTATTCCACTTTGCGGAACGAACGAAGAATTCCACTGTTATTTTTTTACTAAAGTAACGTCGGTGTAATGCTAATTGAAAAGGCACTGTACATTAATGATATAACAATAATTATCGTTTTTTTTGTATCAAAATTACTGTGTCAATAGATAAGCAGTTTTATATTTATTCTTATTAATAATTATCGATACTAAAAGGTTAAAAAAAAATTAAAGGAAAAACTGGTTTACTTATACAATATTACATACTTTTGCACAATTACTTACCAGTATTGCAAATGGTTTCTTTTAAAAACATATTCATATTATAAAATATTGTTCTATTATTTATATGAAAGGTTTTACAAAGAAATGAAAAATAGTTTACAGATGACGTTTAATATAAACTAGCGACTAGCCGAGGCTTTGCCCGCTTGAACTACATAATTAAAATAAAATTAAAATCAATATCATCTGTACCTATATTAAAAATAAAATTTCAGCCAATTCTATAAAATAATTATTTATATATCCATTTCGTCTTGTCAAAATGATACAACTTTTATATTTATTAACCGATTGAAATAAAATAAACACTAAACGCCGGTAAATTTGCCTGAAGTAAGAAAACTATAATGAAATCGGTTAAGATATTTCTGAGATTAGCATACACAAACGTACAGATAAACAAACAAAAATAAAAAAACATTGCTTTGGGTTCTATTACATTAATAAATGCCTCCAATATTATTTTTTCTGGTATTTCTTCTATATACAGACACCGTTCACTTACGATTTCATTCTAAATATATATATAGAAAAAAACTAAATATAAAACCGAGCTTCTCACATACTTAAAAACAATAACAATATATACAGTTTCCTTTTGCGACAAAAGTAATTACGCACGACACTTGTATATCTAATGTTATCATCTCGAAGGCTGTAATAATGAAATACCAAGCCTTGTATAGTATAGGAAATTTATATTTCGTATACACGTGATAAAGGTAGCACCTTTGAGAGGAAATCTACATACAATGATAGCACGCTGCGCCAGGCCATTCCATACCGAAGCTGCATTGTTTTTGCGTTTCTACTATTCTTGTAAATTATACAATTTAATACATGTTTATACAACATAATTATTACATGGTGGTTTTTATTTGAATTTAATTTGTAAGCACCATTAAGATTAATTAATATTTATATTCATTTGTCACCTGTTTGTCTGTAAAATTCTACTCGTACCTCGATTTTTATCTTAGTGTTTTAATTTGTTTTTTTGGCTTTTACGATGGGTACAATATATATATTTAATGATGCCAATCGTGGCATAGCCATTCAGGCGAGCCGCTGTCAAAGTAACTGGTTGAGGGTTCGATTCCCGTTACAACAAAATTATATTATATTTAATATTCTCTTTTTTATCGCTTAGGTAATGAGGATAATGCCACTAAAATTCGGCGGAAAGTGGCAAACGTATGGCGGACGTATCATAATGGAAACAGATTGTTTAGGTTTCCAGGTTCCCTCTGCCTACCCTGCTATATGTGAGATACAGTGTGAAGCTATAAAAATATTCATGACATATCTTGTTAATCATATAAATTGCACTTAAATGATTTTTACATATATTTATATAACTTATTCTACAATACAAAAACCAATTAAAAAAACGTATCATATAGTACAATTATACAACAATAAAATCCAATCTAGCTCCAACACAGCCTACCACCTGCCCGTGCCGAGTCAACACGTTCTCACACGCCGTGAGTCAACCGGGTTCACACACGAGCGCTTCGCGAAATAACTCCGCTGACGGGGACATTCCTTTCCGAAGAGCGGTCGGGTGTCAAAACACCTGCATCTGATTCATATTTACGGTTGCACAAGATCAATCCTATCATTGCTTGAAGAAAATCAGTTAAGTATGATGATAATTATATAAATTTTACATTTTAAAATACTTTTTTTTCAGGTTTATCCCGTATATAGCGGGGTAGGCAGAGGGAAGCTAATGTTGAGACACTCCGTTACTATTGTAAAATAGTATAACTTATTTTTTTGTAAATACATTCGTAGTAGTAGAGGAAACCTATTGTTACGACACTCTTTCATTCATCTCCGTCCTTTTTCATTCATTTTCCGTGNTTATACAACATAATTATTACATGGTGGTTTTTATTTGAATTTAATTTGTAAGCACCATTAAGATTAATTAATATTTATATTCATTTGTCACCTGTTTGTCTGTAAAATTCTACTCGTACGTCGATTTTTATCTTAGTGTTTTAATTTGTTTTTTGGCTTCTACGATGGGTACAATATATATGTTTAATGATGCCAATCGTGGCATAGCCATTCAGGCGAGCCGCTGTCAAAGTAACTGGTTGTGGGTTCGATTCCCGTTACAACAAAATTATATTATATTTAATATTCTCTTTTTTATCGCTTAGGTAATGAGGACAATGCCACTAAAATTCGGCGGAAAGTGGCAAACGTATGGCGGACGTATCATAATGGAAACAGATTGTTTAGGTTTCCAGGTTCCCTCTGCCTACCCTGCTATATGTGAGATGCAGTGTGAGGCTACAGAAATATTTATGACATATGTTATTAATCATATAAATTGCACTTACTTAAATATTTTTTACATATATTTATATAACTTATTCTACAATACAAAAACCAATTTAAAAAAACCTATCATATAATACAATTATTGAACAATAAAATCCAATCTAGCTCCAACACAGCCTACCACCTGCCCGTGCCGAGTCAACACGTTCTCACACGCCGTGAGTCAACCGGGTTCACACACGAGCGCTTCGCGAAATAACTCCGCTGACGAGGACATTCCTCTCCGAAGAGCGGTCGGGTGTCAAAACACCTGCATCTGATTCATATTTACGGTTGCACAAGATCAATCCTATTATTGCTTGAAGAAAATCAGTTAAGTATGATGATAATTATATAAATTTAACATTTTAAAATACTTTTTTTTGTTCAGGTTTATCCCGTATATAGCGGGGTAGGCAGAGGGAAGCTAATGTTGAGACACTCCGCTGCTATTGTATTATAAAATAGTATTACTTATTTTTTTGTAAATACATTAGTTTCGTTACTTATTATGATATTTTAAGTATTTTGATAGCAACTGCACGTGTTATTCCACATAGTAGGATAAGTAGAGGAAACCTATTGTTACGACACTCTTTCATTCACCTCTGTCCTTTTTCATTCATTTTCCGTGACAAGTGAGTGGCCGGTCGAAAATAATTTAAATATAATAATTCCCGCGAGCAATATCGAACCCACAACCGACATGTTTATAGTCAGAAGCAAACATTATTTACTTATTTTACAGTAAAATTTAAAACTCTAGCATAGTTGTTGAATTCACAATCAAACAATTCAGTAGTATAAAGCACACATACATTATGTACGTACATAAGTAAGTAGTGCTATAGTTTATAAAATGTTTATATTTGGAGATATTTTACTTGACCTTCTGACTTTTCATACTGCTTATACAGTCAAAGAAATGTGTTTCAACTTCTCCAAGGACAGCAAAGAAAATTCGTCCTTGATTATTAAGTTAAGTCTATCCAGGTCGACAATAGTATCAGCATTTGCCCATCTCAACTATAAAAATAAATATTTTTAGAATTGAATATCTACCCTATATCGATAAAAAAAATAATAAATTCAAAAATGTAACACCATTTATAAATTGCAGCAAAAACATACAACATATATAGATGGGAGATGCAATTACATCGCACGTTTAATGTTTATAAATTAATTTTAAATTGGTATATAAAAAATCAACAAAGAAATGAACCAATTATCTCCTTCAAGTACCTAAGGAAAATGCTATAATATTTATACTAATGTATAATAAAATTATCATACAATAAGACTGACAAAGTACTACAATTCATATAAAAGACACGTAGACTATTTTAATCATTCCTTCGAATTATAAAGGTTAAGACTATTACAGTTGTTAATGTTTTTTCGTTATGCAAGTGCACACACTTGTAAGGTAACCGCGTATTTAAGTATTATTATGAAATGTAATTAAAATTTTCTAGTTTTAAATTTGGCTTGCAGAACGTGGTTCACAAGTTCTGTTAATTTTTTTCTGTATTGGCCACTTAATTATATTAGTTTTTTTGTGCTTGAACTTGCCTTTCACAGCTTCACTTCCATTCATCAGCCTTTTAAAGTCCACTGCTGGTCACTCCGTCCGGTCCTGCGCCCTTTGAATCCAGCGGGTTCCCGCTGTCTTCTTGAGGTCGTCGGTCCACCTGGTTGGAGGGCGGCCTGTACTCCTTTTGCCGAGACGTGGTCGCCGTTCAAGGATCTTTCTTTCCCATCGGTTGTCGGTCCTTCTGACAATATGGCTTGCCCATTGCCACTTATTTAGTGTTCCCGTTCCCCACTTTCCGCCGCTATTTATTTTTCGTGTGTGGTGGCGGAACTCGACGCCGCGCTTTAATTCGTTACCAGAGCCAGGAAAATGATAATATTGAATATTATCATAGAAAACGAAAGTACAAAAGTCAGCGGAAAAGTGGGAAAATGGAAGTGTCTTGATAGGAACGGAGTGTCTTACCACTAGGATTCCAGGTTACTTCTACCTACCCTTACTTTGTGTCACCAGATCTATATAAATGATATGTTTTAAAAATAACTTTAACTTACTCATCACGATTAGATACATATTAATTAAACGAACAACTAATTCATATATTTAAAATCAATAAAAATCAACCTAAGCTCACAATCCCACCACCACAGGTTCGATTCCAGTACATATATTAAAATATATGTACTGGGATCGAACCTGTGGTCACTTATTCCAACAACAAGTCAAGGACCATATACCTATGTAAAATAGATGTGCTATAAAAACTAATAAATTCAAATAAGCAGTCAACTCGATAATCAGCAATAATCATATTCTGTTGTACATAATGCATTACATTTCTTCTTACGCTGTCTGTTTACAATTTGATCACGCTACTTTATTAAAATTAAGAAAAAAATACATTTCGCGCTCTCTTAGAAAATACATATTCATATTAGAATTTTTCCATTGTGTTTAGTAAAAAAAATTCTATCACTGATTCCCAGCTTGCGGTGTCGCGTTAAGCATAAACAGATCGAAAAAATGAATATACGAGTATTTCGAACTAACTAGCTAGCCTGTGGCTCTACCCGCTTAAACCACCCTATTAATTATTTGCTAATCTCATTTTAAAAATAAATAATTTGGTATAAAAAAACACTGTATATACATATCATTTTTTATCTAACGATTGATTTTTGAAAAAAAACAAAAGGTAAATACATATACATAATAATATAAACAAAAGGAAAGTTTGCCAAAATGCAATAGTGAAATCTGCATTTAAATTAGCGTCCACAAACACATAGACAAACAGACAAACATAAAATATTTTAAAATATTAAAATGTGGTGTCGTGGGACACCAGGTAGGAACGAAGTTCCTTCGGCTAATGTAGAATCGACACAAATTGCAAAAAAAGTCGTGCTCAATTTTATGTAGGTTTTCTTGATTTTTCTCTTAAATTTTGCTGATTAGTTTTTATTTAAGTACAAGAAAGTATTTAGGAAATTCAGTATTTTAGGAAATAATAAATTACTTAAAATAAAAAAACATCGTAATTCAAATTATCAACTAAAAAAAGAAAGAGGGAGAAAGAGAAAGGTATTATACACTACTCGTCTGTGTATGCGACTGTCGCGCCTGCGCACGTCTCATTTAACGGTTTTATTCCACGCATTTTTCTTACGGTTTTACTATCACATTTTTTTCAGTTCGGTCACGCAGCGAAATCCCTATCCCTTCCAAGCCTGCCGTAAGGAACTTCGTTCCAATTATTATTTTGTGTTTTATATAGACAGCTATCTAGTTTATTCTACATAGCGGAGCAGATACAGGAGAACCTAGTGTCAAGACACTCCGTTCTCTGAATACCGATCAAATTCGAGAATTTATACACCAAATTGTAGTAAATAATGTACAATTCTATAGCAAACAAGTATTTTTTCTAATATCAATACCGCTAAATTTAAATACTAAATCGATATAAACAAAAGATCACTAAACAATTAATTACATCCTACATTCCTACCAAAGTATTCCGAGCTTAGTTCCACTAATTTATTAAAGCGAAGCTCATTTATACACATACATACAAACATACAATAAAGATAGATATATATATAAAGATATAGATAGATATAAAGGTACACCTCGTTGCCGAAATTAACTGCATAGCCAGCAAATCAATATACAGGCAGCCGCTGACCCAGTCCAACAAACTAGAACGTTTCTCTTTAAATAAATCTGTCTACCGTTTTATAGAACTGCCAGTCTGCATTTTTACCACTGTCCGAACAAGCTAATGCTTTTATGCTAAAATAGATATTCTATGTTTTTAGACTTGGATGAACCGGTAAAAAGTTGCTATTATTTATGATGGCTTCGTTTGTTGGACATATTGGATTAATTATTAAAAGATGGTTATTTTTACATAAAGATATCAAACAAATGTATTTTGTAGTGCAGAAATTTAATTTTTAACTATATTCAGTATTAGTATTTATAAAAAAATGTGAAAATATAGTAGACCCAAGATCCACTAAACAAATGGATATCGTTTAAAGCAAAGCCACAGTGCTCAGTATGAAACACTGAAAGAAAACGAGGAATACAGAGTGTTATATCACTACAAATTCTCCAAGAAAATGACATAGGTATATATTACCCATACCTCCACAAAAACACATAGTCCACAATGAACCGGCAGAACTGATCACATTGCGGTCACATGTGTTCATCTGCTTTACCGGTATAAAGCGGTCCGGCTCATGCATTATTGAACACATCAAAGGAGAAAAATCGAAATGTGCACCGGCCAGTGAAGCGGGTTTCCACCCGATTAGCGGTGCGAATGTATCAATTATCATGTTCGGACCTGCCGTTTACATCTATCGGTGGTTGTGGTTTTTTATTATGAAAATCTAGGCCTGGCAACCTGGGGCTCAGGTTTACCTTTTAAAAGGGAAAATATGGAAAAAGGATTTTATATTTTATAATTAAATATTCTATGGGATAGGCTGGTGAAGGTAATTGGTTTAACTTGTTATCTATGATGTTAGTACAACATCAGGTTGCTGCTATTCATGCTATATTAAAGGATTTAAGCAATTAATTATATGAAGCAGATTTTTTTATTAGTACTAAATTAGATAAATAAAATTGGATATTTCGAAATAATAATGAACATATTTTAAATTGAAACGATTTTAGAATGTGTAGAAATATGAATATTTCACAATTTTTTGAAGTTATATAAATTTGTCTAAATAATAAAGCAATTGTATGGACTATCATGTAACCCAGAAGTTGGGAAGCATAGTAATGTGTAATTTTAGTGATTGTTACACAAATTGACGAATGTCTCATTCATTTCAATATAGGAACTATCTTTATTTAATAACCACATGAATGTTTATAAAGTAAACATAATTTACCGGATCTTATTACCATTGTTTTCTTGACAAGGTCATCAGGGTTACGCAATAAAAATATTGTATTATCATCCCATTTTCCAAGAAATAGGTGGAAAAAGCATTGCAAGATTCTTCTACAAATCTTTTTATAGGTTCACGCTGTATTTCGCACGTAGCAGGGTAGATTAATTGGAACCCAGAGTTAAGACACTCTGTTCCTATTAAGACCCTTGTGTTACCCACTTTTTCGTCAACACCTTGAGCCATTACGTGTTGAGTGGCGGTACTCAACCTTGTTACCAGAGCGATTAAATGAAATATTTGATTCCTTCGAGTGGGAATTGAACTCACAACCGTCGTGAAATATCAACCAACAAAACCACTGTCAGGTGTATCATTACAAAGCCATAACGGTGTTGAAAATATATACGAAATAAAAGGTGGATTGATTTATTTTCGTACATGAGGCAAAATTGATGATTTCAGTATATCAGCTCTTTGAACATGTCCACAATTTCATATACCTAATTGAAACAGGTTGCCGCGCGTGACCTATCCCAACTAAAGGTAAGGTTTTACTTCATATGTTTCCTTATTTATACTTCTTGACACTAACATGTTAGAAATTTATACTTATATTTTAGTTTTCACTTCAGATAAAAATTCTTTACTATTTTTAGATATTTTCACATACAATGTATTTACTGGAATAGATAAAATTAATGCAAAAACGTAATAAACAGTAATTAAACAAAAGTTTTCATCCATTAATCTATGACTCACTGACAACGTTGAGAGCAAAATAGTGGACATAAAAAATTGTAATTTGGCAATTTGGTGGCTGCTTGACTCTCCTCCACTCTCTAATTTACCTACGGTTAGATAGTGCAAGGGAACACTAAAAGAGAATTTCTCGAAATTTCTACGGAAACAGTTCAGTCGAGCCTGATTGCGAATGTAACGATTCAGTTCATTTGGTTGTCGTAGAGTGATAAAACAAACGTTTCCCATAATTAATAATAAGATATAATTAATATTAGGTTTAATTATTAAGTATTATTAATGTGAAACTTTTTTTCTCAAGTAACGTTTTGAAAGGCCATCAGTAAAGTGAATTTCTTTTAATGAATTATTTTAGTTTCTATAAAATACTCTCTGCTCACTTCGCCAAACATAATCCGTCAAATATGTCAACTTGAAACTTTAATTGCTTTCCTTATATGTATAACAATTGTAGCAGAAAATTGCGAGTACATTTTAATTTAAACTATGATAGTTAAAATAACTTTATCGACATTATAAAACACCTAGAAGTCAATTACTTGCGTGACTCAAAAAAGTCGTAGTCAAGTCAATACAATAGAATACGTCAATTATCACTAGTTATTCTACCTAAAAGGAAAATTGGCCAAGTGCGAAAGACATTTCAATATGTAGGGTTCAGTAGGATAGAATACAAATTATTTAAAATATTATTATTATTTGGATTATTAATTTTAATATAGCGCGTTGTGTACTGGTACTTTTTGTTGTATTTCACTTTTTTTCGAGACTGCATGTTGGGTGGTTGAACTCCATGTCCCGCTTTGAGAAGAGTAGAGAAATAAAAACATTAAAGGGAAGCCCCAAGTGAGAATCGAACCCCTCACCGTCACGTTTGTAGTCACGCGCTGTCCCGCTGTGCCGACGAACAAACCCCTAAATACCATACTATCATCAAAATACCAACGAAACCCTATTAAGAATAGTTAGTTTAGTAATAACTGGCAGATGAATAAAATTGTAAAGGCACCTAGTCGTGCGTGCGCGAGTGCGTGCAGGGCTATTCAATTACTTAAAGGTCAAACCACACTAGACGCAAGATAATCGCCTCTCAGCTGTCTTTAACCATTAATGGGGAGTTAGCCTTTTTTTTTCATTATACTTGTTATTATTCTCATTAGAAAAGAAATAAGCAATTACTTTTATGCAGATGAAATACAACATTTATATTATTAAATGTTACAATGGCGGCCCACCCGGCTTATATTGATTATGTTAGCGTGTTCTGTTGGGGGTTAAATAATATGATAAATATCAAACCTAATAAAAAATATCTATATTATGTATTTACCTACTTATATCATACATCTTTCTCAGACAATTTAATTTAAGTTAATAATATAAATAAATCTTAGACCGGTTGGTCTTCTCAGTTAAATTCAGTTCTGTGTTCATTCGAAGATTTAAAAACTACTTGCAAAATTCTATTTGGAAAAGAGTATTTTGCTAAAATGTATTTTTAAGTAAAACATAAGTAATAAGTCTTGCAAATTTTACATAAACATGCTTAGTATTATACAAAAATCAATAAAAATCGCAGTAAATTATAGCAGCACAAAGCTCGATGACCCGAAATAAGACGGGAGGTGACTAGTTACCCCCCAAAGGGAGCGGCGACCTCACTTATTACGCAATAAATGCAGTTACGAAGACTTGAAATTTAAATACAATTTTTTTTCAGCTTCACTCTATATTCCACATATAGCAGGGTAGAAGGACAACTAGTGTTAAAACTCTCCGTGATTTCCGATTCGAATTTTCCGAATTTTCAAGGTATTTCGTGTTGATTCGAGGCCGCGCTTGACTTTGTTACCAGCTCGAAGAAATGAAAATATTAATAAATCATAACACATTCGCCCGAGTGGGAATCGAATCCACGACCGTCGCATTTATAGTCACACGCTTGTGCCACTGCGCCATGACATTCATTTTTGTCCTATTTTTAGGAAAAGAGTACGCATAGTGAACCTAGTTTAAATGATTTTCAATAAAATTTTAAGGTAGTACTAGTTCTGGATAACAAATGTTAATATGTATTCTGTTAAAACATGAGCTAAAAAAGCTAATTAATATATACAAACAAAATTATTTGCATAATATATTAAGTAATTATGGACATAAATATTTAAATTAATTCTTTCCTCCTTATAATATGCGAATTATCTGGCTTTAACTGGCTGTAAAAAGCGCTATTATGTAACTTTAGATAAACAATAAAAAATATCTAAGCATTATTGTAATTTTTATCAATCTTGTACTTAAGTACACTAAGTTTATTATTAGATAATAAACTTATAAAATTGTATTTTTACATTGTTTTATCGTATAATGAAATGTTGTCCTTGTAAATAAAGAAAAAAATGGTAGGTTTTTAATTTTTATTTTATGTGATAAAAAAGAATCTACACGTTAATATTCTTTAATAATTTATACATAATACTAAAAAAATTTAAAAAAAAATTTTTTTTATTGTTTTACTTTAATAATTCCAACAGTTTCACACTTCTTGCATAGAGCGGGCTCTGTGTTAACCTTAAAACTCCTGCTAATGTAGTTAATTTGGGTGTGGAATGGTGGAAGTCCACACCGCGCATGTTTAAGGTTCCGTACCTTTTAAGGAAAATGTAATATATATGTAATGTAAATAATGCTTTAAAATATATATTTTTATATAAATTGTCATTTAAAAACTTTAAGATGAATAAAACTTCCTTAATGCAGCCATTAGTCTAAAACCTAGACGTCGGTCACACAGCCTTATTGAGACAAAACGTATATTCAAGGGTACAGATTATTATTTTCCTGTTTCATATAAAAATAAATTAACAATATTAACTATTGTTGGGTAATCTAATTATGGAATTAACATATAAATATTTGAATTAAATAATTCCAAGAAAACATGTACTGATGAAAAAGAAAATCTTTTTCTTTGATATTTTGACTAGACTTCTTATTAGATACAGATTTTCATCTCCAACTACAAAGAAATTCGGAACAAAACTATTGGCTGATGGGTTCTTTTTAAGATAATCAAGGAGTCAAGGTTATTCAAGACCTTGTTATGTGTGATTGTTTGAAAGTCAAATTTCCCACCAACTCAGTATGTGTTTTTATCAAAATCCAGAAAAAAAAATATTTCCTGGTCAAAAAAATAGAACGAGATTTTTTCCTTTTGTAAACATTATATCTTTTATTAAATTAAACATTTTCTCAATATTTTAATTAGACACTGAAAGTGTGACGTTATTCAAAATCTGCTATCAACTTACTAGCTATGACTAACATAAACCTAAAACCTGTGTATCACCATCAACGAACCCCTTCATGTTAAAAAACCATAAAATAAAATCAAACATAATACAAAAGTGAAGTAAAACAATCTTATCTCTCTCTTAATTTCTAATTTCTCCACAATGGGAGTAGATTGCATCGCCGCGGGTCAAGCTGCAGGTCACGCAGCACTCGGGAATCTCGAAGGCCTGCAATTTAGTGCTATTCAATCAAAAGCCTATCCGTGGTATGATCTTGGGCAAATTCGCCGGCGAAATTGTCGTGCCTCGTTCTAATAACTTGTGTAATAGATGTTTTCTTTATGAGTTGTTATTTATTTTTTATAGTTTTTTTTCAGGCTCACACTGTATCCCGCGTGTAGCAGCGGAAGGAGAGAGAAAATAGTGTTAAGACTAGTGTCTTAACACTAGTTTCTTAAAATTTTTCAAAATCCCTTCTTAGTGGATGTCCAGATTACGAAAGTAAACATCTGCCCAAATTTCATGTTTCTACGCACAGCGGTTACGACTGTGCGTGCGTCTTACCTCAGTCAGTGAGGACAAGTCCTTTTATATATATATAGATAATCTAATTTATTATTGCCCTGAATGAAAATAAAACTCACAATCATCATGTTTTACAGCCAAGCGCTGCCCTATTGCATCACGAAGCCAGTTCAGATGGAGGCAATGAAGTGCCTTCATTCTCCGCACATTTCGTAGACATATTTTGAGTTTTGGAGGTGGCCAAAACGCTACACTCTATACAATCAAAAGAAGCAGAAACATAAATATACAATAATCTAACAAAAATCTACAACCTTGAAAAGTAGGTACTAAAAGTAAACTAATAAATTCAAGTAAAAAATTAATTGCTTAATATTATAATGTGTTGCATTTTAACTATTTTTTTATTTCAAAACAGTTTGAAAACGACAAATGAACATAATTTAGTTCCATACTAAATTTTATGACATTTTTGAGTGTGTTTTGTAAAAATAACTTTAAACATGAAGTGAGACGTCCTCACTTTATAGGTAGTTAAAGCTCAACAGTAGTTTTTAACACTAGGTTCCCAGGTTCCCTTTGCCTACCTTGTTACATAAAAAAAATTTTTGAACAGAAAAGTACTTAAAAAACGTACGAAGACAAATTCCTAAAAAAATTTAGATACTTTATTTAAAATCGACACGCGAATATACATTGCTTGTAAATGATAAGACTTGTTTGATTTGAAAAAATATGAATTTAAAAAATGCTACAACCGAAAAATAATATATTGTATTTGAATTACTAATATATGCAAATACTTTTTAAAATATATTATGAATTCTTGACATATAGTTTCAAAATAATATAATACATATTTTGAAGTAAGTTTGAGGCCAGTCCTGGCGCTCTGGTATCGAGGCAACGTGAGGCAAAGTGTGCAATATCTCCAGAATTCGGCGGAATGTGTAGAGCGGAGTGTTTTAACACTAAGCTCCCTCTGCCTACCCTGCCAGATGCGTGTTACAGAGTGAAGCTGAAAAAAATATTTAAAAATTCTCTTAATACCTACTTAATATGCACAGACGATGTCTCAAATATTTCCAATACAATATCCATACATTGATTTACATAAGTGCCGATACAGTGTCCACTCACCCCGTACACCCAAAACGGGAGTCAAAGTTCTCATTCGCATGCATCTAAAATACGTTGAACCTTTAGTTTTCCTTTGTGAACTAATAATTTATTATATAGCTGCGTGTTAATAATATGTAATTTTGTTTTATGCTTTATTCTGCATGTAGGCGTCTAGAAAGAACCTAGTGTTAGAACACTCCGTCTCTATTTATGTCAAAATTCAAGATCTTGCTTGCTAAGTACCTCGTAAAGTAAACTATAACTCGTTTGAGACAAATTCATAATCACCTCGCTTATAGTCACACTATAACTATAAGCACGATGATTGTAGGTTCAATCCCTACTCGGGGATATCAATTACTTTCATCTGTTTACTAGCGAATGCGTGGCGAGGAGATCTATTAATCAATATATAATAATTTGAAACTTGGGTAATTGGTGTGTGAACGGAGTGCCTTACCACTAGGTTTCGTCTGCTTTCTATAAAAGAAAAAAATACAAATACAAACACTAAAATATAAAGTTTAAATCTTCCCTAATTAGTATTCATATGGGAAGCGTAGAGATGACTCTCTACCATATTAATTTAATTATTTTTGTGTAACTTACAACTATTTTATACATTATAACCTCTTAGTGTTGAATACTTATAACATGAACAGTGACAAGGACCACCCTTCAGTACTCTCGACCTGAAAATAAAATCGCTATATTTAACATACGAGCACTTTATAATTGCATCGTTCGTATATTATATATGTATAAATATATAGGGATATATATACATTATAACTTGACTACATTAATTAGAATAGTTGTAGACGCACTCAGAAATCTAAATTATTGCTTAGTTTTTCGTCAAATTAGTACTTAGGCCTTCATGTTTTTTTTTTCAGCTTTACGCATATAACATCAAAAATGAACTATGTAAAAAATGGAATCAAATATCGATTATATGTTGCGCAAAACTTCTAACCCAGCTTGAACCTGGGTGCGGCTAAGGTCTGCGACCCTTTCAATCCAGGCGATCGCTCCCTACACCCTCCCAAACGCTTCAGGGACTTTTTGTTTTTATAAAGATGTTATAAAACTAGAAATAAGTTTATTTTATTATTAATTAATTGAGGCCAGTCGTGGCGCAGGGGCACAAAGTGTGACTGTAAACGCTACTGGTAGTGGGTTCGATGCCCACTCGAGGAGCTGAAGTAATTGTTTAAATTTATACTTCCAATTTGTCGCTCTGTCGAGTTCCACCGTCCAACACGCAATGCCTCAAGAACTCAGCAGAAAGTGAGGAACGGAGTGTTTTAACACTAGGTCCCATCTGTCTACCCTGCTGTGTGCGGGATACAGCGTGAAGCAAATTTTTTATTAAAATTAATATTTATAATTAATAACAAGAAAATTGTACAATAATTAATTAGTATAAGAAATACTAGAATAATTATTTTTTATCATCATTTAATAATTGTTATTATTGCAATGAATAAGTCATAATTTATAAATGCTTAGCACTTAATAAGGAATGATGTAGCACATTGAAGTTATATCTAACCTTTTTTTCTATTTTTATCTTCACTCTTGCAAATGGTGTGTGACGAGTTACGACGTTCTCCAATTTTGGCCCATTTTAGAGACGTGAAACATGACGAGAAGGGTTCAACTTCACGCGTTGTCCAACAAAACCAGAGAAACGAATATATAACCAAATATAATTATTTACATAATCTGGGAATCAAACACGCAACCATAACAACTTCAGTTAGTCTTACCGTTGAATTTTTCAAGACATTTCCTGTTGAGTGGCAGCACTCAACGCAGCGGTTTACCTTATTACCAGAGCGAGGAAAAAGACAAAACAAAACATTTCCCCGAGTGCGAATCGAACCTACACACGACACGTTGAAAGTAATACGCTTATGCCACTGCACCACAACGGCCTCTACATAAACAATAATCCAAAATACAATAATTAAATATACAGTACCGTATACTGTTTGATATTTGACGTAACAAAGCTGGGTGCGGTCACCCAGGTCTGCGACCTGCCAATACAGGTTATCACACTGTCTACGAGTACACCCTCAAAACACCCCCTCAAAACGCTGCAGGGATTTCTGTAACAACCACCGAAGTGCGTTGACTTCGTTTATATGATACTGGTTAATGCACTCTACTTTTCTACTACCCCTAAGGAAAATTGGTGTTTTTTAGAACAACTTCTTATTAAAGTTTGTAGTAGCTAAGTTATAACTCATAATTTTATAATTTATATACAATGTTGGAATGAAAATGTTTGTTTATTTTCTTATTAAAATTTTAAGGTTTTACTAGAATGGAATAAATGTTATTATTTAATCTTTTTTTAGTTTTTTTTTTTTTAATTTTTGTTAATACTAAGTTGCAGAATGAGATACACATTGGTACTCAAACAGATATTTGATATTCTCATTTATTCGCTCTGGTGTCGAACAGAGTGTCTTACCACTAGGTGTCCTCCACATATCATATTGAGATTGGGATAGTGTGCGGGATACATGGCGAATTTAAAAAAATATATACTCATTTTAGTCTTCATATTCACCTACGAACTATAATTGCTAGGATAATCACGATAAATAATATTAACAAGTTTTTTCCGTACACAAAGCGATCATACATGATAAAATTACCATTTTGCATGTCCACTATAGGCAAATGCGTGACAATAACCTCTATAGCGCGATAAAAGTACTAACTTTTAGTCTATCTATAATTTTTAGTTCTTTTTTTTTGTTGAAAAACACATTTTTTTACTTATAGTCTATCTAGTATTGTTTATTTTAATTATAAGTTAAAATACTAGTATTATCAGTTACTTTTATCTTATAATTATCAATTAAAATATTGGGCTGGGCACAAACGTGTAAAGCGACGATTGTCATAATACTGCGAGGTATAACAAAGTAGTTGGACTATCTAATAAGCTTAGCTTATTTAATAAGCTTATCTTTTCGGTTATTTCTTATTATTTTATTACAAACAAAAAAAAATGTTTTTGTTATTTTATGTTACCTTTTATTACTAACATATTAGTATTTTCACTTTACTCCAGAACAGAGACTGTTACAAAAAGGTTTATATTAAATGAGAATCCTTCAGAAATTTCTTTGATAATATTACCTTGTATCCTTGATACCATTCTCAAATATCTGTTAAATTTATACTCATACAACTAGATCAACATACAAATTACCTAAAATTATTAACTAGAAATAGAATTCGCGACCTCCACCGTCAAACATAATGTCATCTAATCACGCGGGGCAATGCACCACAATGTTTATAGCCAAAGTCACCTCGCTTAACCATTCAAAAGTTTTTATTTGGAATCTTTTTAGTCCATCATTCAGCTTATACCTATGGAACTGTAATATCGTTGCATTTTTCACGAGTCCTGAAAACATGGCGTGGATCGCACGCGACAACTTTGCGTGCTTAGACCTGCGTGACTTGGTGAATGCACTTACTGCATACAAGGATGCATTTATTGAAAACCTTCGCTGATACCATAATTTTTTAATATAAAGTAGATTTGTAATGGTTATTATTTGATAATATCGGATTAGACAGAGAGAACCTGTGTTTAGACACTCCTCTCATTCTCCCTCGAGTGGGAATCAAACTCACAAAATATATATGTTACCTTATTTAAATACAGACTAGCTTTCGACTGGAGCTTCGTCGCAATGTTCAATTGAAAATATCTAAAAAGTTATAAAAAGTTTAAATTGATGAATACGTGATTTAAGTAAATACATTTTTATAGTAATTAATGAGATTAGCGCTTTCTATCTAACGTATACTTCAATTTTATTATATTAGTATAGACTTTTAGATAAATAAATAGCTATATTTTAATTTTCTTTATTCTACAACCATTGCTTACAATCAGAAATGTCTTAGTTATAGACGTTGCCATCTAATTAACATTAATTTACTTAAAGCAAATTTCAATAAAAAACAATGAATTCATAAAACGAACTAATATAACTAAACAAAATATTACTATCGTAAAATTACTTAAAATTTAACACCCACTTTACAACTGACAAATATCATAAATCTAAAAAAGTATTATAAATAAATAAATATAAAAGTTAAAGATTAAACAAAAACATAGTTCACAATATATTCTGTAACACTAGTACCCAATTCGTGGATGAAAACGTAACCTAACAGCGCGCGGGTCACGCTATGATTGCAGTATTGCATGGCGCAGCGACCGCCGCCCACATCGCCTGACGTACATCTTACTTAGGGGGAGTCGTAAATTACTTATTTTTGAACTAAAATCTAGATTTTATTTGAGTCTGAGTAAATAATTAGATCTGATTAGCTTTGTGCTCGTAGTGCAAAGTAAACGTACGACTGTATACAGTAGTGGGTTTAATTCCCATTTAAGGGTATTGAGTATATAATATTTTTAATTCTTCGCTCTGGCCAGGCAAAGCGCAGCGTTGAGTTACGCCACTCAGAACGCAATACTTCAAGAACTTGGTGGAGCGTGGGGAACGGAAGTGTCCGAATGGGGAACGGTGTGTCTTAACAATTCCTATTTTTATTTTTTTAGGTTCACGCTGTTTACGCTGCACATAGCAGAATAGGCAGGAACCTAGTGCTAAAACACTCCGTTCCTATGATGTGTGAAGATGTAAAATAAAAACAATAAATTATTCTAAAAATTTTTTTTAAAATTTTTATCCAACATTTATCCTCCAAAGATGAACTTTTAAGAACACATCACTTTTACTCTTACTTTTATCAATAAATGGAAAGCAGAAAATTCTAGACTTATACACAAAATAGGTTACGTATAGCGAAAAACGCGTATCTACAAATAAAAAATAACGTTATTTACTTTTTTAAATTCTTTTCCAATCTAAGATCTTTTTGTTATTTTGTCTGTACTTCCTAAATACATTTAGGCGTTTACTAGGAAATACAGACAAAAAATATATTTATATATATGTATATAAATATAACCCGATTAAACTAAATGCGTTAACTGTATAACCACAATGAAGTACGTCACGCACAAATTAAGTAATATAAGAGGTAGCGTCGAGTCCATAGGAATTAATAACAGCACGTAAAATTGGAACGGTCGAGCTTCTATATAACTAATGAACCTTTCAATTTCTTGCGCCCGAACTTGATCTGCAAAAATAAGTAAAGTGTGAGCGTGGCACGTGCTTGTACGTATATATAAATGTAATTAAAGTGTCTGTCTGTGATTCCGAAATATTTCGTTTTAAGTGTTTGTAGGTAAGCTAGATGTGAAACTTTGACTTTGTGTGTTTTAAAGGATGTCATTTATCTGCCTCTCTTTATACTATTTTATTGATATAATGACTACCATGTATTTGAACAGTCTAATTAAATAGTGTAACTATTTAGTATCAAAGAGAGATAGGATGAGAGAACATAGTGCTAAGATATTCCATTCTCCGCTTTCTGACATTGACGAAATCAGACATTTAACTTGTTTAGTGATGGAACGCAAAGCCTTATATATAAGCCAGTCTATAAATATTGCCACATTACGTACCGCGTTCTTCAAGTAATTTATCATGTAGAACAACTCTTATTTGTCCAGCCTTGTGGTACAACATGGATGCAGGTATGCAGGGGAGGAATTTCATCAGAAACGAAACTGACACTGTAATGTTTCGTAATACGAGAACCCACATGTTGAGCTGCAATATAAGAACTTTACATATTATCAATGAGTACCTAACGTCATACTATGTCTTGTAAATAGGAGGGTAGGTTGATAGAATCTAGTGTGAAGACACTCCGTTTTCCGGTTTCGGATTGATTTGGAGACATTTCATGTCAAGTGGCAGAAGTGAAAGCTATGGTTTGTCTGGCCAAAGCAAGAAAATGAGAATAATTCATTCTATTGAGTGGGGATCATATTCTACCAACAAGCATAAAAACTATAATTTACTTACTTTATCAAACTATTATAAAAAAATTTTGCTCGAATACCTGACTATAGTCCTTAAGCAGAAAATAAATGAAAGTCATTATCCCTGGTATGTTAAATATCAAACTCGATAAAAACTGTAACAACAAGTTAAGGTTAATTAAAATTAATATTTTGAAAAATAACAAAATTTATTTGTTTTAATTATGAAATTTGCACTCATATACAGGGTGGAAGAGGCAGAGCTTCTTTTATTGAAACTGCATATAGGGTAATATATTTCAAACCCACACCTAAGAAATTAATCAAGGTACCTCAACAGTTTGGACGTAGGATTTTTTTTTCATTTCACGATTTTTATCCATACCTGTATTTCGTGTGACGCACACATACGTAAGCGACGTTGCCACTGTGACAGGTAAGTGTGTGCGTGCCTATGTTATACTTTACAAATGGCGTTTTATTTTAAAACGATAATTTTATTATTTATTTTGTTTGAAAAAATATTTTTTTTATTTTTGGGAATTATTTTTTTTTCGAATTATATTAGGCTTTTATAGAGTAGTTAAAACTGTGGTTTCATTTAAAGTGGTGCTGACAATTCCACCCTGTATATAAAAGAGCTCAAAATATTTTCTTCTAAGTATTATAATTTGAAACATTAGTAATAATATTAATCTATATAGGCATTTATAGATTTTTTGGGAAATAACGGCATCAAGAAGAATAGTCTTTGATACACTTTAGAAATTACATAGTTATAAACTCCTATCCTATTATATAATCCTATCCTCTTGTGAGGATCATCATCATCATCATAAGCTGCCATCTTTTGTCCACTGCTGGTCATAGGCCTTCCCCAATTCTCGCCACCACACTCGATCCTCAGCTCACTTGTGAGGATAGATGTTTCTTTCTCTTTTACGCACAAACTACCGATACTACTACGGATACTAACGCATTTAGATAAAACTTTATAATAATATAGCTTATATATAAAATAACTTACAGAATACAATACTAATATACTACAATTCACGTAGAGATTTTGTATAACATAACGATAAATTTAAGCGGGCGAAGCTGCGGTAAAGTCGCTAGTAATTTAATATCGTAATTAAATTATTTTTAATTAGTTAAAAAAACTAAAAAACATAACACTTTTACTTACAATAAGCTTGAATCCCTCTAAAACCTGCTCTGTGGAATTAATCAATGATCTGTACAGACAATTGGAGTGACGTATGCTAAGGCTACCGGTTTCTATACATTTTTTTAACTCTACCAAACGCATATATGGCAAATAGAATATAAAGAAAAATATAACATGAGTTGTGCAATAAGACAACGTGGGTATCATATATATTAGACTTAAAATAATAGGTAGACACGAATTCCCTATAAGACAAAACATTTGGGACATAGCGAATTGATAAACAACGAAAAATAGTATGTATAATAACATTTTGAAGTCACTCTTATATTTTGAGGATTTCACACCCAACTTCACATCTACGTAGTGCAATCTTTTCTGATAAGAGAAGAAAGTTTTATCATCGGGTATGCGAAGCAGAATGAAAATGTATATGTAATATTCTAAGATAAATTTAATTGGCCAAGCGACCAGAGCTGGACGGTTGATGCCAATGAAATACGTAGTAGTCAGGCCCAAAAACAACGACATAGCTAACGATGCTATTTTAGCTAACACATTACGTTTATGAGATTTAAACTTCACAAATCCAAAATCCAGTGAAAATATTGTGAAAAGGAGTAAGTAACAAAGGTACATGAAGCTAAAAGATTTTGATTTCTTTAGCTTATTTTTCGACTTAACTTGGATAAGCATAGTGACGTTATGAGACAGTATGAAAATCTAATTATGTTCTATGTAAAATGTATTTCATTATATGACTGACAATAAATAAGGTGAAAATCATACTGTAAGCAAGAAGTACAATTTATTTACTATTCTATATTAGTTAACTTAACATTATATGTCACATATAGCTGCGTAAACAGAAAGGTAACAAATTACATTACATATACATATAATATATCACTTATAAGAAAAAAAATATTATATCAGTTCAGGACTAACTAACCAAGTAGCCTTAAAAAATATTCGAAAGTTATCGATAAACGATAATATTAATCTATGAATTTGAGTCATTGTATCATTGTGGTTAAAAAGTCTGAATTAAGCCTAAAATATGAATTTAAAGTATTACCTAAAATATTGCTATCATATAAAATAGCTGAAGTAGCCTAATAAAACGTATAGATTAGTTTCATTTTGAAAAGTGTTCCTGTATGGTGTCATCAAAAGCAAAGTAATGAAAGTGAAAAAATAAAAATATGTCTATAAAATACTGGCATCCAGTAGTGTATTATCGAATTCGAGTGGCATCCTGCAACTAACACGTAAAGTTCCATATTTCTTGTTCTTATAGGAATTTTGAAAAACCATCTTCTCCTACATTCCATACATCCAAAATACAGAATAGTTTTGCTATAAAAGTAATAAAATACTAAGTAATAATTCTCAGTGGCGTACCATTGGAGACGCCTATGTCCAGCAGTGGACGAGGACAGGGTGATGATGATGATGATGATTAAGAAATAATAATAAAATAAAATGAAGCCTACACATCATCAGCCATACTGTATTAGCATTATATTAACAGAAAGCGTTTACACTCATAAAATATATAATGTATTAAAGAACTCACGACCACGTCCTCCACGTGATATTTGATAATACTTTATTTACAATGTTATAGACATAAACTATGTGATTTTTTACACGCTTAACAACATATGTCAATTACACCATAAAAATGTTGGCGTGAAGGCCATGGGCTGCCTTAAATAAAAACTGGAAAAAGATGCAAGAAACTTAAAAAATGTTTTTCTTTTTCGCTTGACTATTATCATATCAAAAACATAAAAAAATCTTACGCTGTATACCGCACACAGCGGGGTAGGCAGAGGGAACTTAGTGTTAATACACTCTGTTTCCCACTTTCCCACGAATTCTGAAGGCATTGACGTGCGAGCGAAGAAATGAAAATATTAAATATTTCATTTCTTCAAGTGGGAATCGAACCCATAACCTACCGCGTTTACAGTCGCATACTTATACCGATTATTATTATATCGATGCAACAATACTCAAAATGTTTGCTCAATATTGAATCTAGTTTTAATGAACTAAAGAAAGTTATCGAATGCGCTTGACCTGTTCTAGTTTTCAATAAACTTTTAATGATTTATAGAAATGAAATAGCGAAAAACGTGAAAACAAAGTAAGATAAGTAAGTGAATTATAAATAAAACAAAAACCCTATTGCATAAACTAACAACCGCAATGAAGACAAAACATAACTCTACTTTTCGACTTCGCCGCAGTAGAGTAATAAAGAAATGTTATTGTATCTATTTTCAACCTAATAAATAAAGTATATTATTCAAGTATTTTGAAATGAAGTGGATATTTTAATTTAAAATATAAAATGTCACAATAATATTAAATGTCTCAATACAAAAACCAAGAAGGAGAAAAACTTGACTACATTTATCTCTTATACCCACGTCTATAGAAGTCGTCAGGAAAAAATATATGAAAAAAAGTAATAATAGGAATTTTCTACTATCATATATTGTCTATTATAGGTAAAAATATAAAAAGTATAAAAAACTAACTTCTGCTTGCGGCTTCGCCCGCGTGGAAATAACTATATGTATGACATATGACATATTTCAAGTGCCCGAGGTATCTATGACTATACAGGTAATAATTATAGATATAACCTTCCTCAATTAATAGAGAATCCAACACAAAGACAATATAATATAAACCTCAAGTGGAGTTCCGCGAAAGTGGTGAGTGGAAGTGTCTTAATGGGAACGGAGTGTCTCAATACTAGATTCCCAGGTTCCCTCTACCTACCCTGCTACGTGCGGAGTACAGCATGAAATTGAAAAAAATCTCTAGTTTCTGCGATTAAGTGCATTAAACCAAAAACATTTTTCACATTTCACGTTTATGATATTAATAAGAAGTATAAATAAGAAGAACCTACTAATACGGTACTACTATTTGTATTATATTCATACAATATAATAACTAGTTACAAGAACATAGACCACGAGAAACTTCATGCCAATCTCAAAAAAAAAACATTATTTAACATTCAACGTACAAACATAATTAATGTACGCAAAACAAATGCATCACACTAGTGACATATTTATTGATAAAAAAAACCAACGGCAGAAGAAAATTAATTGTGTAATGAGTTAAATAACGACGATTAGAAATAATTGGCTATTATGAGTGTATGGTCAATTAGGTTCGTCCCTTAACCCTTTAAAGCAAGCTGTTTCGTTCTCAACGGAATATTATATGGAAATGTGTGTGCTTTTTTTCACGCTTAATCCTGCTTATAGTGAGGTAGTTAGAGTGAACGTAGTGTTAAGACACTTCGATTTGAGACATTGGAATTGGGTTGTCTTTACTACCTCGAGTGGGAATCGAATCTACAAGCCTCTCGTTTATAGTCAAAAAAGGAGAAGAAGGAAGGTGTCATTCTGAGAGGCTCAATAATTAAATATATTGTTTTATTTTTTTTACTTTCACGCTGTATCTGTAGGCAAGGGGAACCTGAGAACTTGTTAAGATACTTCCGTTACTTACTACACTTGCTACTGAATTCTGAAGACATTGCGTTTTGAGTGGGGGAAATCAAATCAATCAAAGTAATAAATATTTCTTCGAATGGAAATCGAACCCACAACCTATCGCGTTTACCGTCGCACGTCTTGTGCAGTGCACCATATCTGACCCCGAATATACGATTAACTCGTAAGTACTATATTTTTCTACACAAAACCCCTAATAAACGACGCTTAATACGTTTCCCCCAAAATTGGTAGTATATGCTTTGTCCCACTAAAGCTGCTGTAGTGCAGTTGGGACAGAAACCCCCCGGATTTTACGAGCTCTTGGGACTTCTAACGACATTCGTCTACCATTAAGTGGGGAAATAGGATGGATAATACTAAAACTAGCTAGCTAGCGGATGTGGGTATTACTGGTGCATAATTAATGACGGCTTTACCAACTGGACGGTTCATTATTTACTTTGAATATGTTTAAGGGTACTGTGGACTTGGTTTGAGGCTATGTTATGTTTTGTTTTATGTTGGGGTTTTTAATTTTATGTTAATACGTAGTATATAAATATGTATATGTGACGTAAGTCGTAGGGCACAGGCGTGTGACTGTTGTCCAATTCCCACTCGAGGAAGTTAAATATTTAATATTTTCATTTTTATCGCTCTGGTAACGAGGGAAGCGCGGCGTTAGTATCCACTCACACGCAAAGCCTCTAGATTCGGCAGAACGTGGGAAATGGAAGTGTCTTAATGGGAAACGACTGTCTTAACACTAGGTTCCCAGGTTCCCTCTGCCTATAAAAATATATCCACAAATATGTCATGAATATTTTTAAATGGGAAAACAATTCATAGGACATGTTGCGTCGTCTCAAAACAATTGTTAACTGTGCGAATGAAAGTTGTGAATTCATGTTTTAGGTTATTTTGTTTTATTTGACGCATTCTCTAAATACAGGCAGGAATCTAGGTATCTATAAATACATATACAAAACCGTTCCGTTGCTTCCTAAGTGACAGACAGACAGGAATTAAACGGATCGGAAAAGGCTAAACTTTGGGTGGATTATTGAAAAGTAAATAAAACCCTAAAATAGCATTTCTCAAAAATTCTTCGAAAACGGGAAGAACTATATTTTAAGTTTTTAAATGTAGTTATAAGATGTTTACATACAATTGATAAACGGGTGCAAGTATTTTAAATTACCTTAACTGTTCGATTAGACTAAATACAGCTTTACTATACAGTTTTTATCGTTGTTCAACTCGCAAAATGTAAAAAATACGATAAAAACTAATGTTTTGTATTGAACACAGGCATAATGTTTGCTCTTTTTAGTTAAAATCAACAACTAACTTTACGTGAACGTAAACGATAGATACAAAATAACGGAATATTTGTCACTCGACCAAATTAAAGTCGAGGAAAGATGAATGTACAAATATAAGTTATATAAGTTTATAATTATTTTTTTCTATGAAATATCTATAATTTTTCACTTTTCGTATTTTTTCTTTACTTCTCGTAGCATTTTTTATAACTGTATGTCCACGGGAAGTATAGTGTAGAATATTATGCGGCGAATTTCATACAAAATACGGCAATATTGATGCGTCTTTACGGTTGTCGAAGAAATTAAAAATGAAATACTTTCGCAGCAGAATATTTTTTATCGAAAAACAAAAGTACACATCTTGCTATTGCGTTGATTAAAAATATTTTTTTTTTTTAATGTAGATAAGGGTCCGTTCTTGCCTTATGAGATACAGAACCCTAAAAACTACACACAGACCTATCGCTTAAATATATTTTTATATATATTTACAAAAACCTTCACAATGATTAGGCGACAATTTAAAATACAGGTAGAGTCATCATTGAAACGAAAGCGGTATTCTTCTTAATGTTTTCATTTCCTCCCAAAAAAATGTCCACATAGTTTGTTACGGTACATTAAGCGCAAATATTGCAAAAACATTGCATTTCATAGACAATGTGCAGCTTGCTTGCAAGATGACAATACGGTTTTTTCTTAATTCACAAAAAGAATTTTCCTCAAGCACTTTTTAAATTTACTCATATTGTAAACGAGGGCAAGTAAAGAAATTATAAGTTTTTGTTGGGTTTTATGTTTTCCTTGAACAAACATTTGTTGAACAAAAAAATGCTGCTATTGTTTTTTTGTGAGCTAGGTAGGCAGATACCAGGCTGGGTCTTGGGACCAGAGCGAAAAAATGAAAATGTCAATAAATAATAATTCATTCCCTCGAGTGGGATCGAACCCACAACCGTCGAATTACACCCTTGTGCCCCTACGCCACGACGACCATATATAATATACTTCTTACAATATATACATTTTACAATATATAATAGCGTGGAAGGACCCACGTATAAGTTGGGCAATGGAGCAAGCGCACTGCTAAGCTGAACGCCATCTAGACGTCTACATGGCGTCAAATAGCCTGAGATTAATCTTCTGAAGATAGCACAGTGAAGTATTTTTGTGAAATTTGAAATTTTATAAAGATAAAATATGTTTATGCCATGCAGTAGTTTGATATATTAGATAAGTATAATATAACTACATTTTTCTATTTTTTTTTTATAACTAAATTTTTTTTCTGAGTGGGGAGAATTAGGGGAGGCCTATGTCCAGCAGTGGACGTTGAAAGGCTGATGGATGGATGGAACTAAAATTTAAACTTTTTTGTTGTTTACATAGTATCGTTTGCAATGGTTACAGCTTTAAGTCCTCTGCCTTTGTTGATAACGCAGTCAGAAACATGAAAGTTCAATAAAAAGATAAATGGGAATCAAATAAACTTTATGTTTATATTTTTACAAGTGTAAATAAACAAGAAAGATTAGACCACGATTAAGACATAGCGGCGTGTGATAGACGCTACGGTAGTGAGTTCGATTCCCAATCGGGATAATGAAATATTTAATAGTTCTGTGTCCTTGCTCTGGTAAATAGACAAAACGGCGTCGAGTGCCACCTGTCTACCAAAACATTGTCTTGAATTGATCTGTCAAACATTGTCTTGAAACGGCATTTTGAGGATAAGAGTGCTAACTCTATTTTTCCTCTGCCTACCCTACTAAATGCGGGATACAGCGTGAAACAAAAAAATATATTAAAGAAACCGCCAAAGCCTATCAGTCCATTTAGAAATAACCATAAATGCATCACGTGCGTTCTATTGTTTTGTTAAATAGCAACTAATTGTACATACATTACAGTTTACGGCACATCACTCATTCACTTACACGTGTTACCAATAAACTTTTATGTCCACGCTCGTATATAGAGAATATAATAACTAAAAATATATGTATGAGAATATAGGCATTATAGAGGCATGTCTGGACGTGATCTTACGACAGTTGATTGTATATTTACTATCTATTTATATATATATCTTTAAAATTAATATTGGTGAAATTAACTAATAAATAATAATGTTTTATTTTGGCGGCGTTGAGTTCAGCAGAAATTGCGGAACGAACGAAAAGGTACGGAACCCTAAAAGCGTTCTACCCATTACAGTGCCTAATTGTACTTTTAAATAGCAATAAAATCTTCAATCGATTAACATTTTGCTGTTATAATTACAAACATAATATTATATAACCTAACGCTAATGTACCTACCTGTATATAACACGTAACAAATACAAAAGTAAATTACCCATATAATGCGTAATTTTATCTATTCAAACAGGGATATCCCCGCAACATTCGACATATAATTCACTGCCAAGGAAAACAATTATATATTACCATACTGTTTTTAAGTACTAGCTTTTGCGCACGACTCTATCCGCGAAGCCTTTATAGAAATATATGGAATTTACATATTGAAATAGAGCTCAGACGTAGCGCACAAGGATGTAGGAGGATGTAAATGCGACAGGTCTTAGGTTCGATTCCTCGTTTGGCTTTAAACATTTAATGGCAAAAATTATTTTCACTTTATCGCTTAAAGGTCGGCAGCTATGAACTAAAACTAATATATATAGGAGTAAAATTGAACCTACTACTCCCTACTTCACATAATTCATCCTAATTGTGCCAAAATATAACTATAAAAAAATAATTATAGAGAGAGCTATTTATATAACAAACTGTAATAATAATAATACATTCATAGAATTTATAGTCATCTAGAACATTACAAGTTTGCATTTAGTAAGGATTTTCCGTTTTAATTATAATTAAGTATAGACCGTTGTAACCACAAATGATCACATAAAATATTCATGTATGTATTTATTATTTCTGATATTACCTAACAGCTTCACGCTTTTTCCCGCAATGCAGGATAGGCAGAATCTTAAGACTAAAGACACTCTACCTCTTCTTTTTGTCCAATTTCCGGGATATTACTTTTGAGTTGCGGAATTGAACGCCGCGCTTTTTCCTTTAATCATTTTCCCGAGTAACATAATATTAATGATTATATTATTGAAAAATGGAAAAATCAAAAAGGAAAAACATCGAACCCACAGACGTCGTCATTTACGTTGCTCGTCCCTCAGCGCCACAAAGACTCTTTACATATTAAGATCTTTAGATCTTTACATATTAACACTTTGACTAATGTATATTTTTTGCAATAATAAATCTTTGATTTTCGAAATTATTACCTACACATAAAGAATTTACGTATAAAAGTCAGGATTAATAATATAACTCGTAGAAATCCGCAGCTCCTTTGTGTTTGTGGAACAAAAGTCATTTTTCTCGCACTCCAAATCTGCAGGATAATAAAGATGGCACGATTCACAAACACGGTGTGCTCTAAACTTAGAAAACTTATTTCCTGTGTTGGTTTCAAATGAAAAAACTCTTTTTACATCTTTCTCGCCTACATTGAGTTTGTGTTTAATAATCATAGTTTTTATTATGTTAATAAAATAGAAAACGGAGTGTTGTAACACTAAGTTCCCTCTGCCTCCCCTGCTTTGTGCGGAATACAGCGTTATAAAAAAAATATGTGAAAAAGTACCATTTGTTGGTACATTGCAGTGACCAGCTCTGAAAAATATTTCATTGTAAACATTATTTAAATATCAACTCACCAAAAATGTAAACCATCATTTTAGCCACCGTTCTCTCAAAAATAAAACGAAACACGTTCCTTCAGCACCGCTTTTTACTTCTCGGTCGTACCTTCTCGTTATACTGAAAATCTCAACATTTTATGTGAAATAGACTGACAAGCAGCGAAAGAAAATAAGGATTTATTCCTTTCATAACTAATGGCTATTCAAACTCTGTGAGGCAAGATTTGCGGATGAAGCCGAAGGCGGGCTATGGAAAAAGAAACAAGCAGTTCTGTCAAGTGCGGCCCGGTCGCCAACGCGGGAGTTCTGCATTCACACGGTCAGAAATAAGACAAAATTAAAATGAACTTTTCGCTTAGAATACCATGATTTCTCTTTGAAATTATTTTCTGGGACATTATTAGTAACATGATGTTGGGTTGAGAGTGTAATTATATATTTTATTTTACTAAAATATGAGAAAAAACTAATATCAAAAGAAGTTTAAGCTGGACTACGCTTAAAGAAAAAATACTGAGTTATATTTGGTAAATAGTAAGACATCTTTATTATAACATAATAAAGAAAAAAGTACAAACAATATATATATAACTAGCTTCATGGTGTATTCTATACACAGCAGGGTAGGCAGAGGGAACCTAGTGCTAAGATCTCCGGTCCTCCATTTTCCGCTGAATTGTAGCGGCAGTACGCGCTTTGCCTCGACGCAATAGAAAATAAGCATTTTAAATCCTCGAATGGGAATTGAACCATCAACCAGTCGGGTTTAGAGTCACACATTTGTGCTCCTGCGCCACTGAAGTCAATACAAATGTTATAAATTATATTTAAAGTAAAAATATATTCAGGGAAATTTTACAAAGGAACCCAAGAATACCAATCGAGCATTGTACCGTTGTTATTAGTTTATTTTTACCTGTTAAGATATACCTATATCGGGACCTACTGTTTCGTGCGCTAGATCTTTCCGCAAATTTTCGAAGTCTGTGTGTCATTAAAGTAGGAAAATGTTATAGAATGATTTGACTTTTTATGTACAGAAGCGAAATAAAATGTAAAAAGATGTATTTTTATTGACGCTAAGACAGACTTTTAGTTAAATCCTACTTGTGAGAATATTTATTTTTATAATAGATGATCGTTCCTTTGTGAGCACGTAATGTCTTTAAACGACCATACAAAAAAGTTTGGCTCTCCCACCGAGAATTCCGTACAAAAATTGGAGGACTCGAACTTTTTTTTAAATTCTAGCTTAGCTTAGATAGAGCCCTGAGGTTCATGGGCCTCGAAAGACAGACAGCCAACAAAGTGATCTTATAAGAGTTCCTTTTTACTTTAAGAGGTACAGAACCCTAAAAAAATATTAAAACGTCTAATAAGTAGATTCCCTTGCTCCTTCCGTAAAATGTTGTAAAACGCGTGAAAATAACTAATAAAATTATTCTAATCACAGAAAACTATTATTAAATCAATTTAAATTTAAATTTTCTATAGTTGGTGTGAGAAAATTTAAAAGTAAAATAAAATTATTTATGAGACCAATTATTTATCTATAATCAATAAAATCACAGATTAATTATCACACGACGGCCGACTTAAAAAACAATGAGTAATAATAATTGCATAATTATCTGTAATTTGTTTTGAATATAAATATATCATTAAAGGTAATAAGTAATGATCAATAAATCTTTTATACTTATTTATATATAGTGTCTGTATAGCATCTATTCCAAATCTTGTTTTAGTATTTTAAGATGGAACAAAAACTAAAATTGATATTTTTTTCATTGGGAATTATGAAACCATATTATAACCATAGTACTCCGTAGAACATTAAGATATTTTTGGCGAGAAAAAATTTTTTTAGAAAAATATAAAAAAGGTTGGTGGAATTACCAAACAATACTTCAGAGAGAGAGATTAGAGGTCTCATGTACGTAAAATATTTGGCTAAAAAGTAAGTTGTCGTCTCCCTAAACTATTAACGTCATAATCAACACCAATGGATTAAAAGTAAAATCTGATAGACACTAATATATTCATATCAATACTCATCTCATCAGAGTAGGCAGAAAAGTCTTATTACGAGTGTCTTAACCCACTTTCTGTGGAATTTTCGAAACATTGAAAAACGGAACACAACGCCGCCCTTTGTTTCGTTCTCAAAACAAAGAAAGAAATAATATTAAAGAATTCCTTCCCCAGCAGTGAAAGGTTCGATTTTAAATGTATATACATACATATATTCTAATTATAGATAGTATATTCGAACCACACACCACTACCATAAAAAGGACATATTATATGACAAATAAATAACAACTTAAAATAACGAAAATGATCGTGAAGCGCTTATATAATACATTATATAAGAGAAGGCGCTGAAACATTTGTGCAGTAAAACCTAGCCCACACCACAACCCCTCTCCCCCCCTGTCCTGCAGGCACTGTGACAGTGATTGATGCAGGTGCAGCAAGAACCTGCCTTCACGCTTTCAGGGTACGAATAATGGTCATTCCAGATCAGCTTATACATCTAAGCCTTAGTACTTGCCCATTTGTTACAGTTCAGTATGGAGGATTGAATGTAACGGTAATTGCGAATGGTTTTGGCAATTAAAACTTTATGGTTCACTTTAGGTGAGGCATTGTTGATGGTCAACTTTTATATTTTGCTGAAATTTTCTCTCTCTCTCTCTATTCTGTTTTTTTTTTAGATAAAAGTAAAAGTACATAATTAATTATATTTTGAGCCAACGAGCGAGCTGAAAGTCTGTAGGAAAACACTTTGTATTACAAAATTTTATTAGTCATATCAAAGGGGAAATTATAACTAATCCATACAATCTCTATAAATGCATACCCATATAAAATACCCATTTAATTGAAAAACCCACCAGCAGTAGAAACCCAAACATAAAATAGTATCTTATTACCTTTATACTAAATTGTCGTATCGATTATTGTTTTAACTTAGAGGATAAAATAATATATTTGATTTTAGTTTGACATGAGTGTCCCGAGTTACTAAAATGTACATACATCTTCCTTTAGTTTCTATCAGAAGTGTCTCACTTTTCCATACAAATATTACGTCTCCTCTTCTTAATACAAGTTTTCAGTCGCTATAGCAAGGAAGTTATAATTTTAAGTACTTTTCAAGCTAATCATCACATCTAAAATGACCATTTCTCACAGCCATATTTAATGCATGTAAAATTTTCCCATTGCTCAGCAAAGCTTCATTAATAAATTGGTGTTCCTAAGCCGTCCGGCGTACATAAAAGCAGGACCGAAAACACCGTGAGAAATCGTTTTAATACTCAAAATCCGCTTGCAGTTTGAGCGTTTAATGAATTACGTAGGGTGCAGCCTCCGGCGCAAGACGTGCATCGATCAACGTCGCCCGCCACCCCCAGCCCCAAAACCCCCCTCCCCCCTGGGGATAGGCGTAGGGGGTAGCGTCCCCGCACTGCCCAAATAAAATATTCGCACAGTGTCGGTGCTCACTTGCTCAAATATGACAGCTGCGACGTAAAAGAGAATACGAACGCGATATTTTAAGGCTCTAAGTTCCAGACGTTACTTTTATATATTTTAGTGTTATATACTCACTTTAGGTTATATTTAAAAATGCTGTTTTTTTTATTTAAAAAAATAATAAAAGAAATATGATTTTCCTGAAACACAAACCTAACCTAGCCTTACCATATCTCTGGCTATCGCTCGGTTCTGAAAGGACACGTTTATGTTAACATTATTAATGTTCAAGTCGATCTCTACAGTTTCTCTTTGTTCGGTGTCGGTATATCGACGTTGAAATTCCTAAATCGATACCCACAAAATTGACCACTCGCATACGATTTGACAGAACCCTGTGTCATGGAAACCGTCGAAGTTATCCGAATATATCGGTAAACTTTATATACGATACATCCACATCGATATTTTTTATATTAATAAAAAATCATTATAAGGATATACAATTAATAAATAAATATTATGTGAGTGTGGTTTGCTTAAAATTAAAATATTCCCAAAAAAAAAAAATCATAAAAGATTTTCTATAAAAACTATATACCTAGTATTCTATTCTATCCAATTTTCTTATCTCCCTTTATAGGTCGGGTGCGGGATAAAAAGAGGTAACTGCAAATTCGCTTGCGTTCTTGTAGCCTTCGCCTCTGGGGCCCGGCCGGGGTACGTGACGCTTGTGAATTATAAGAAAATGCATTTACCCCAACGCCGCAGACCGTCGCGTTTTCGTGTCTACGTGAGTTCTGCAATATGGATTGGGATGGCACCAAAGTTTTAGAACCGGCTTTGTGGCCATCACAATACTAAATAAAGTTTTATGAGCGCTTCACTATTTCAGGTGACTGTAAAATTTTATTTTTACCAAACGTTATGTCTTTCAATTTATAAGTAAAATCGTAAATATTTTACGATTGAAATTACAAAAAATATGTTTTGTTTTAATAGTGCAATCTTAAGATTATACTATAAATATATTTTTATAATAGCAACACTGTAAAATATATTTCAATTTCCAATTTAAAAATAATTTATATTACATCCACCACTAGATAAAACCTCGTAAAAATAAAAGAAGAAGAAAAATAAAAACCGGTGAAAAATTCGCCGACGCCGCAGAATTATCGCTAAGAAAACTTGAGCAAGAAATGTATGCAGCTTACTTGCATCCGAGCTTATCGCATCTATCAACGTCCGAAGGCTTTCACGGAAGGCTTTGTTCGAGCCACCCCCGGCCACCCCCGGTCACCCCCCGCCCGGGGAACAAGTTCAGTTCCCCCTCACCGCTTGCTGTAACCTTCGGAATTCGATACCCCAAGTCGTTAACTACATAATTGGTGCTCTAATTTTTGTTATTTTTCCTAGCTTTAATTATTTGAATTGTTCGTTACGTTATATTATAAGTATGGGTAAGTGGAAAGTAACTTATTTGATAAATGTTATAATAAAAAATGATTATAGAAAATATTTTTAGAAACCATGTTTTAGGACGTAGAAAGCATAACTAAAGAAATAATAAAAATAAATTTTAAATAATCATCTTACATTTACACCTTCTTTTAATATTACAATTTTTATGACAAGTTTATATTTATTTTAATCTTATTATTTCTTTTCAATATTTAGTTATATATAAGTTACATACATTGGTTAGATAAGTTCAAAACAATACATTATCTAGAGAACGGGTCGCAGCATCTGAGAGCTGAGGTGCATCTATCAAAGTCACCCTCATCCGATTCCAATGGGGGGTGCAAACTTATCTTGAATCTATACTTGCTAACTTGGCTTGTTTACGAAGTTGTTTTTGAGCTAGTATTTAGTTTATTCCTTTGTTCTAATTTTCTAGTGCTTACGCATAATGTTATTAAGAAAATTTAGTAGAATAATAATCTATATTAAGAAGTTAAAATATTTGCACATACTCGTAAATAAAATAGATTTTTTTAATAAACAAATTTGTTTTGCTTTCTTTTAATAGTTACATACTCGTAAGTAAAATTTAAGAAAAAAAAAACAAATAAAATCGACTACAGAAGATTCAAATAAACAAACGACATTGTGTGTAAAAGATACAAATACTCGTATGCCTACCTTTTTGTCCAACAAGCATAAATGTAAAATTAAATTAACTTTACATTTTTACATAAACATCTAAAAAATTAAGTAAAACTGATACAAAATGAAAATGAAAATGAATTCAAGATAAAATAAAGATTTGAAACGCTGAGCCCGCAGTTGTAAACATCCATCTGAAAGTTGGCGCGGACGGAAGGTTGATTGGAGAAAACGAATGGCTTGTTATTTGTGCCTTCTATACCCAAATACTATAATATTTTTCTTGTGCATTCTATATGTATATGAAAATATGTAAGCTCATATAATTAAGACTATGTAATAATGACACTTAGAGCGTTATCCAAGAAGGCTCGATACTATAAGTAAATACATGACGTCGTTATAAACATTAAATGTATAATTTACCGATAACTCTAAAAACATTTTTTTCAAAAATTACTAACTGAGTTACCAATAAAAACATTAATATAAAAACATAAACAATAATTCTCCACACACCAAGATAGCTTATTGGTATCATAATCAGGGTAAACCTAAAACTAATTCAGACGTAAAGTAGAAAGCCGAGATAAGAACGCAGACGGATAGCGAGCGTTCATCAAAGGATCGGCCCCGAACGCTCCATCCTTCTACGTCGAGCGATCGTTTAATGCAGGGATGTTCTAACAACGGCCCGGAAATATGTTCTACTTGTAATAAATATGTCCTTCTTGTCTTATAATTTATCTTTTATTTAAGAGTAATTTTGGAGTAAAAGATGGACAGTCTGAGCCTTGGTAGCACTGAGGGGAATGAATTTAATATTTTCATTTCTTTGCTCTGGTACCAACGTAAAGCGCAACGATGAGTTCTGCCACTCAACACGCAATTCCTCGAGAATTCAGTGGAAAGTGAGAAACGGAAGTGTATTAATAGAAACAAAGTGTCCCTTGTCCCTATATGCGGTATACAGATTGAAGCTAAAAGAAGAAAAAACATGAGTAACACTTAGTCATTCAAAAATAAGTATGTGTTATATATAATACGTTATATTAAATATTTCACATTATACAGTAAATATAAGAGACAATACTGAAATATTCTTATTTTATGTGAACTAAAGTAATTCGTATTTTTTTCATTACCGCTTGCCGCTTTGCCTAATCAGACCAAAGAAAACCTTTATACCAATTTATTTATTCTCCGACTAATGAAACCCACAAACAAACGGACATTTTCTTTTTTCTCGTTTTGTCCTACATACATAGCTTCACGCTGTATCCCTTGCGGAGTACTCAGAGAGAACGGAGCGCCAAACGTTACGATCTCTACATACCTCTTTCGCCTCGTCCACTACCATCAATCTCTTCATACATGTCCCCTGCTTCTCCTAATGCTCGTTTTATCCTATTATTGGAATATTCTTTTTTTCGATATAAAACATGAAAAATATCTAGCACGAATGGAATTTTCCTATATTTAAAAAATATTAAATAACAAATATACATTGCTCCAATATATTCTGTATCAAAGCGACTCAAAAACCGATAACTTTGAGAAGCTCTAGTTTAATATCCGAACTGTTGCCATCTTTTTAGTGCACGTCGAGCGAAAAATAATTGATTGATTCCACCAGAGCTTAATGGTTAGATGACGTGAACGAACGTCACACACTGCATCCGCTATCACACGTGCTGTTACTATGAAATTTGCTTATGGAATACTACTATCTTCTTTTCACATTACTTTCATAATATTGGATATGTTTTGAAAATACACTTTAAATTGTGTTTTTTTACATAAACAGATTTCCTGCATATAGCAGTTAACACATTTACTTCTCGTTTCGTTTCTTCAATTACCGTTTTGAGTGGCGGAGCTCAACGCCGCGCTTTACCTCGACACAAGAGCGAAAGCATGAAAAAATTAAATATTTAATTTCTTCGGATCGCAATCGAACCCACCACCTCTCGGGTTTCCACCACATACTCCACCACGCCATAATATAACTTCAAGTTCCACAAAAACACAACAAAATTAGGTTACACAAACATTCGAAAGTCTAACACTTAGAGCCACCTGAAAATATATTTCCAATGTCATTTCACCTGAACTTAGCGCACAGTAGATACCTACGTGCACGAGATGTTTATCTTGTTGTTATAACCGACGTTCATTAAATGGTACTACTGTATTTTATTTCCCCAGTGGTATGTTAAAACTGAGTACGTTTTAGTTTGCTTCGACGCGTTTGACCTTTACAATGGGTACTGTCCTATCGAAATGTATATCAAATGAAGTTATTTTTATTGAAGTTAATATACAAAATGTTTTTTGTTATTATCCTTGTGAAATTAACGTTTTAGTGACGTTTTTCAATGTTTTTAAAAGTTGTTTTATTCTAATGTTTCAAATATAATTTCCTCGCCACGACGGCAAATGAAATTAATGAATGAAAGTAAAGCAACATATTAAAAATAAGATAAAATATAAAAGATAAACTAAATCGATTTCCCGATATCTCATTGGTTATTTGAAGACACAATGACGTTGCACAGCCAGAGATAGCGGAGTGAGCTCGGGCCGGGTCTACGTAGCCATTGTAGGCCATTGTCTCCAGAACAATAGCCAGCTCAACACCTCATAGTAGCCCAGTTGGCTTTGTGAAAAATTAACGCGCAACCTTCCTGAATTCTTCAATGAATAAACTATCGTTAATAGAAGCTAAATGAAACGCTTTTTAAAAAGGATTTCTTTTAAATTGGTTTTTTTATGCGGCCTTTTTGTGGGGTTTATCGTGTCTAAATAAATTCATTGGGCTTAGTTTTCTAAGTTAAGTTTAGAAATAGAAAAATAGGCTTTAATTTAAAATATTTTCAAAACATTTTAAATTAAAGCATAATGTGTTTTCTAATGTTTATCAGCTTCACGATATATCCCGCGCATACCAGAGAAGGCAGAGGGAACCTAGTTTTAAGACACTCCGTTCCCCATTTTCCGCCGAATTCTGGAGGCAATACGTATTGAGTGATTGAACTCAACGCCGTGCTTCACCTCAGTGTTCGACCGACGGAAGGAAAATATAAATATTTCCATTTCATTGAACACTGAACACAATTTAATACATATAATACAAAATAATACAAAAAAAATAAATCATATAAACATCAAATCCGTTAACAAGACCATATAATCCACAACGGAAATGCCCCAACACAGCGAACCGTGGGAAATCCGTACTCCGTGGTTACTTCGGCGCTATCATCATACCGCGGAACCATTTCACTTGGCTGTAGAGCACGCATTTAACTTGTATTCTTGAAATATGCAAAGCTCGCTCACGATCTGGCGTAGGTAATAGCGCGTGAGACTCCCAGGAAAAATGTGGACCCCACATCCCATTAGCCTATGCATCATGGACCATCCTCACCTCCTTTTTGATGACAGTTAAACTGACATTACGAAAAACTATTACGTTTTTAATTTTATAAAGTCTTTTAGGTTGCAAGTATTAAATTATGTCTACCTCATTTGTGAATGTTTAAGTTAAATGTGTTCTGTTGCGAATTTAGCTTATGTTACTTTTTTTTCTGCTTCATTCAACAGAGGCAGAGGGAAGTGTGTTAAGACACTCCATGCATTTTCCTCTGAATTCTGGAGACAGTGCGTGTTGAGTGGCGGAACTCTCTCCGCGCTTTGCCTCGACATCAGAGCGAAGAAATGAAAATATATAATTAAATTACAATTTGCCATCTTTTTTAAGCTGTCGTANCACAACAAAATTAGGTTACACAAACATTCGAAAGTCTAACACTTAGAGCCACCTGAAAATATATTTCCAATGTCATTTCACCTGAACTTAGCGCACAGTAGATACCTACGTGCACGAGATGTTTATCTTGTTGTTATAACCGACGTTCATTAAATGGTACTACTGTATTTTATTTCCCCGGTGGTATGTTAAAACTGAGTACGTTTTAGTTTGCTTCGACGCGTTTGACCTTTACAATGGGTACTGTCCTATCGAAATGTATATCAAATGAAGTTATTTTTATTGAAGTTAATATACAAAATGTTTTTTGTTATTATCCTTGTGAAATTAACGTTTTAGTGACGTTTTTCAATGTTTTTAAAAGTTGTTTTATTCTAATGTTTCAAATATAATTTCCTCGCCACGACGGCAAATGAAATTAATGAATGAAAGTAAAGCAACATATTAAAAATAAGATAAAATATAAAAGATAAACTAAATCGATTTCCCGATATCTCATTGGTTATTTGAAGACACAATGACGTTGCACAGCCAGAGATAGCAGAGTGAGCTCGGGCCGGGTCTACGTAGCCATTGTGGGCCATTGTCTCCAGAACAATAGCCAGCTCAACACCTCATAGTAGCCCAGTTGGCTTTGTGAAAAATTAACGCGCAACCTTCGTGAATTCTTCAATGAATAAACTATCGTTAATAGAAGCTAAATGAAACGCTTTTTAAAAAGGATTTCTTTTAAATTGGTTTTTTTATGCGGCCTTTTTGTGGGGTTTATCGTGTCTTTATAAATTCATTGGGCTTAGTTTTCTAAGTTTAGTTTAGAAATAGAAAAAATAGGCTTTAATTTAAAATATTTTCAAAACAATAAGAACATAATGTCTTTTCTAATGTTTATCAGCTTCATTCATTCATTACACGCTCGTACCCCTGCACCAGGACTGGCCTCAGCTTATATTTATAAAAAACTATTTCCTTAGTAAAAAACCAATAGAACAGTAGACAAGTCAGTTTTCACTTTCTACGCTAAACTGAACAAAATTCTGCACACAATTTAATACATATACAAAATAATACAAAAAAAATAAATGATATAAACATCAAATCCGTTAACAAGACCATATAACGAGATCCACAACGGAAATGCCCCAACACAGCGAACCGTGGGAAATCCGTACTCCGTGGTTACTTCGGCGCTATCATCATACCGCGGAACCATTTCACTTGGCTGTAGAGCACGCATTTAGCTTGTATTCTTGAAATATGCAAAGCTCGCTCACGATCTGGCGTAGGTAATAGCGCGTGAGACTCCCAGGAAAAATGTGGACCCCACATCCCATTAGCCTATGCATTATGGACCATCCTCACCTCCTTTTTGATGACAGTTAAACTGACATTACGAAAAACTATTACGTTTTTAATTTTATAAAGTCTTTTAGGTTGCAAGTATTAAATGATGTCTACCTCATTTGTGAATGTTTAAGTTAAATGTGTTCTGTTGCGAATTTAGCTTATGTTACTATTTTTTTTCTGCTTCATACTGTATCTAGCACACAGCAGAATAGGCAGAGGGAAGTGTGTTAAGACACTCCATGCATTTTCCGCTGAATTCTGGAGACAGTACGTGTTGAGTGGCGGAACTCTCTCCGCGCTTTGCCTCGACATCAGAGGGAAGAAATGAAAATATATAATTAAATTACAATTTGCCATCTTTTTTAAGCTGTCGTATTTCTAAAATAAAAGTAAAAATTATATATAAAGCTAATATAAACACCAATATTATGTAATTTATTTACGTAAGCGCTTCGCTAGCTGCCCTCGTCCAGCTCGACGCATACTATAAATGCACGTCACAATATGTTATGGTTAAAAAGCTGGGGGGATCGCCCCGCCCCCTATTTAATAGGAGCATGCGCTAGCGCACCTTTGTTTTCTATTTTTATATACAAATAACTATCCATAGTTTCGCTTTCTATTATAGTACATACGAGTATGTAATCCTTAAATATACATTTGTTGTATGGTATCTGGTATAACTCTAGTTTAAAGGAACCCCGTGTCTATTTTTTAACATAAGTTTAAACACTGGTGTTTGAATATAAAGGAAATATTAGACATTATTTGTAAAAAGGATAATCAATTTATTTTATTTTCTTACTTTATTAATAAATTTATTGTTATTATTTATATATTGTTATTATTTATTAGGTTCACGCTGGATTTCGTACATAGTAGGTAGGCAGAGGGAAGGAGGCAACCTAGTGTTGAGACACTCCGTTCCCCAGTTTGTTCAACACTTTGCATGTTGAGTGGCAGGAGTCAACACCGTGCGATACCTCGAAAATTCGCCGGAAAATGGGAAATGGAGGGTTTTATCACTAGGTTTCCACTATCTTATAAACACTTATAAATATCTAATAGAAGACTTTATAGAAACAATAGCTGTATGTTACAACTCACACCGCAATGCCGCGTGGGCCGGTCACGCCGGCCGAGGGGCTTGCCCGCCCCGTCCGCTCTTTCCTATGCACTCAACCTGACAAATTATAATATAAGCCATATAATGTTTTAAAAAAACATAATTACCAGAAAGAAAGGAAGAAAAAGTGTACCTACTATTCGTGGCACAGGGACACAAGCGAGCGCGCCAGTTTTGGATTCGATTCCCACTCAAGGAAATTAATGATTTAATATTTTCATTTTCACGCTCTGGTAACGAGGCAAAAGGCCGTTGAGTGGTCTCACAACACACAATGCCTCGAATTCAGCGGGAAGTGTGGAACACTAGGTTCCCTCTGCGTACCCTGCTATATGCGGGAGACAACGTGAAAAAATATTTAAAGTCGAAAGTCAGCGGACAAACCGTGTGTGGTCTTTAAATATATACATTGCAAGCCTAATGAAATAACTAAACATCTGTTCGTTACATTATTTTTCTCATAAATTGGACTAGATATGACTGTTCAAGTATGAGTTTTAATTAAAATGGATTTAAATAATATTAGTAATTTAATTGAAAAACAAATTAAAACGAACCCATGTCTATAACATGTTACTTACTATAATGTCAGTTACAATGTAAGGCTCGCATATTGATGTTAGCAAACGATAACTTGGTAACTGCAAAAAATATAAATTTATAAAAAATGTTTTACTATTTCATCTTAAAATGAGATGATTTTATAAGAGAGAGTGGAGAGTTAAGGACTGTAACACGACTGGGTGTGCGTTCGATCACCACTCGAGGAAATGAAATATTTATTTAAATATATATTTCCATTTCTTCGTTCTAATATCGAGGTAAAAGCGCGGTGTTGAGATCCGCCACTATTTTTTTGGCTAAAGATTTGACTAAACTATTACTAACTATTACATTAAAATTTGTATGAACAGGCAAATTATCTGTTTCACGCGCCCTCTAAGATTTTGTAATTTTAAAGATATATCATTATAAGACTAGATTTTGAATAGAACTATTTTGAAAAACAATTGTATATGAAAAAGGCTATCGTAGTGCATCGGAAGCAGCGTCTGATTATAAACATTGCAGCGGTCGTGAGTTCAATTCCACTCAGGAGAAACGATCTTTTTTCACTTCCTCGCTCTGGTAACAAAACAAAACACGACGTTGTGGTCTGTTATTTTATATCTATTCAAACAAACTAACTGATTAATAATTTACATATGTAATTNTATATAAAGCTAATATAAACACCAATATTATGTAATTTATTTACGTAAGCGCTTCGCTAGCTGCCCTCATCCAGCTCGACGCATACTATAAATGCACGTCACAATATGTTATGGTTAAAAAGCTGGGGGGATCGCCCCGCCCCCTATTTAATAGGAGCATGCGCTAGCGCACCTTTGTTTTCTATTTTTATATACAAATAACTATCTATAGTTTCGCTTTGTATTATAGTGCATATGTATGTAATCTTTAAATATATATTTATTGTATCATATCTGGTGTAACTCTAGCTTAGGGGAACAACGTGTCTATTTTTTTTAAACATTAGTTCCAGCGTTTAAATATAAAGGAAATATTAGGCATTATTTGTAAAAAGGATAATCAACTTATTTTATTTTCTTAGTACATTAATTTACTCATATATTGTTATTATTTATTAGGTTCACACTGGATTTCGTACACAGCAGGGTAGGCAGAGGGAAGCAGGCAACCTAGTATTTCACTTTGCATGTTGAGTGGCAGGAGTCAACGCCGCGATATACCTCGAAAATTCGTCGGAAAGTGGGAAATGAAGGTTTTAACACTAGGTTTCCACTATCTTATAAACACTTATAAATATCTAATAGAAGACTTTATAGAAACAATAGCTGTATGTCACAACTCACACCGCAATGCCGCGTGGGCCGGTCACGCCGGCCGACGGGCTTGCCCGCCCCGTCCGCTCTTTCCTATGCACTCAACCTGACAAATTATATTCAAGCTATAGCTATAGCTATAGCTATATAATGTTTTAAAAAAACATAATTACCAGAAAGAAAGGAAAAAAAGTGTACCTACTATTCCTGCCACAGGGCCACAAGCGGGTGACTGTAAGCGCGACGGTCGTGGGTTCGATTCCCACTCGAGGAAATTAATAATTTAATATTTTCATTTTCACGCTCTGGTAACGAGGCAAAAGGCCGTTGAGTGGCCTCTCAACTCACAATGCCTCGAATTCAGCGGGAAGTGTGGAACACTAGGTTCCCTCTGCGTTCCCTGCTATATGCCGGAGACAACGTGAAAAAATATTTAAAGACGAAAGTCAGCGGACTAACCGTGTGTGGTCTTTAAATATATATATTCTGAGACGCACGTGTAATGAAATAACTAAACATCTGTTCGTTACATTATTTTTCTCATAAATTGGACTAGATATGACTGTTCAAGAATGAGTTTTAATTAAAAATGGATGTAAATAATATTAGTAATTTAATTGAAAAGCAAATTAAAACGAACCTATGTTTGTAACATGTTACTATAATATCAGTTACAATGTTAGGCTCGCATATTGATGTTAGCAAACGATAACTTGATAACTGCAAAAAATATAAATTTATAAAAAATGTTTTACTATTTCATCTTAAAATGAGATGGTTTTATAAGAGAGAGTGGAGAATTACGGACTGTAACACGACTGGGTGTGGGTTCGATCGCCACTCGAGGAAATGAAAATGAATATTTATTTAAATATATATTTCCATTTCTTCGTTCTAATATCGAGGTAAAAGCGCGGTGTTGAGTTCCGCCACTCAACACGCAATGCCTCCAGTATTTGGTTATAAATTTGACTAAACTATCACTTTAAAATTTGTATTAACAGGCAAGTTATGTGTTTCACGCACCCTCTAAGATTTTGTAATTTTCAACTGTGTATCATTATAAAAATCGATTTTGAATAGGATTATTTTGAAAAACAATTGTATATGAAAAAGACTATCGTAGCACAGTGGTAGCAGCGTCTGATTGCAAACATTACAACGGTCGTGTGTTCAATTCCACTCGGGAGAAAAATCTTTTTTCATTTCCTCGCTCTGGTAACAAAAGAAAACACGACGTTGTGGTCTGTTATTTTATATCTATCTATACAAACAAACTAACTGATTAATAATTTACATATATAATTATAGTCATAAAATTAAACATAACAAGTAATATGCTCTACAAAATATTCGAACTACAAATAGTATACGAGCACGGTTTATTTGCATCGTAATTGTAATGGCGGTTGTATATTTTGTCTTTAGTACCAAGTCCACAGCACCCACATAGACGAATATAGGGTAATTTATATAAGTACTTGTCTACTATTACCTATATCTTCACCTTAGTTACACAGTTTGTATAGACAAGTAAACATATTCGTATATTATAACTTTATTTTTAGGTTTTCCCATAATAAATATTTGTATTCTTAATAAAAAAACTACTTAAGTGCGAGTCGGGCTTCGAGACTCCTGTACCAATTTCAGGATTGTAGGTCAACAAGGAAGTATCACTTATACAAGTTGACAAATTTAAGTTTGCGGGCGCATACATTCATTTTGTATACAATGAACTGCAACTAAAATTTGTAATGATTTTTCTTGTGACTAGATACGTAAAAACTCGTATCAGATCAGATTTTTTGTTTTATTGGTACTGTAAGTTCCCAATTCGTGCCAAATTTCATTTAAAATGCAGCAAAAAGAATGCATTAACTTGGAAATGTATTTTTCTCTGTGCTCTAAGAAACCATAGAACGCGATCTTGAGATGAATAGTCTTGACAGACGTCAAAGTCTTCCTATAAGGGCCCCGTTTAATTCTCTTCCAATATACGGATAAATTTAAACTGTCTAACATACACTTTTCCCTATTATTCGGTTAGAGATATTTATTTTCTCAAAAGATTTACATTGAAACCACTTGCAGAAAAAATCACAAAATATTAAATAGTAAAATTATATCGAATAGGCGTACATAGTAATGCCATAAAAGTTACTATAATCTAATAATAGTCTCTGATGGTACAATGCAAATAAATATTAATTTTATGCGAAACAAGGTGGCTGAGAGGGTAGTTTAAGAAATTAATAGTAAAATGATAGTAAACATACAAAGTGATGTTACTAAGGTAGGTGACACATTAAATTTTTATTTACTGATGTTAAATAAAACTGCTATTATATGTAGACTTTAACAATCGTGTGGACAATATTATAATATTGCCCATATTAATTATTATTTATTGTAGGTATATAAAAAAAAACATAACGATACATACAATAATAAATGAAACATACATACTATACTTATATTTTCATTTCTTCGCTCTGGTGCCGAGGCTAAGCGCGGCTTTGAGTTCTGCCCCTCAACACGCAATGCTTCCAAAATTCGGCAGAAAGTGGGGAACGGAGTGTTTTAACACTAGGTTCCCTCTGCCTACCCTGCTGTGTGCGGGATACAGCGTGATTAAAAAAATATATATAAAATTTTCAGACACTTTTGTATATTTTAAAAATATATTAAATTTTTCACTGCAAACAAATAGATGCTATAAAAAAGTTTCTACGTACAAAACATTTACTTATTGCTATACCTAGATTTATTTTTCATTATACGTTGATGGTTATTGATGGCTAGATTTCGTGTTGATTTACTTCGCAAGCCAACAAATAATTACCGCCCGCTGTGATTGAATTTACGTAAACAATTACTAGAGTCCTTTAAAAAACATAACTTAAAGCTAATTTTCTTAATTTATAACAGAAATATTAATATTTTTTTAAATTGTTTACATTTTTAATATGCGATATGAGTATTTCCTAGTATTACTTGTGAATAAATCTTTTTTTAAGATTTTTCTATATGGTTTCACAGCAAGCATAAAAATATACCTAATCTTTTTATACAAAAAATAAAATAATAAACATCTTCGAAATATATAATTGTAGCTGTAAAACAAAAAAAAATGCATAACGATAAAGGCATAATGATAACTAATCTTAATCAAAAACCATAAAATTATTCACCCTTTCGATATCTACATACAATCTACTTAAACAAAATACTAATTAACATTCATAAACAATTAAAACGCGAGACTTGTCGATATAATTGAAGTATAATCATTTTGATAAAACGCATATCATACATTTTTTTAAATATCACGCTATATCTCACACATAGCAGGGTAGGCAGAGGAAACCTTGTGTTAAGACACTCCTTTCCCCATTTTCCACAGAATTACGAAAGCTTTACGTGTTGAGTGGCGGAACTCAACGCCGCCCTTTTACCTCGACACAAGATCGAAGAAAATGGAAATATTAAACATTTTATTTCCTCAAATGGGAATCGAACCCACAACCAGTCACACTTCGTCCACCTGCGTCACGACAGGCGTCAACAAATTATTATACAAATTCTATAGCAAGTAATTCGTATGCAATTTCAGATCCTGTATAAACCGTGTAGCTGTTACCTCATTTTGAAGCAATTAGTCGCGCCTGCTCCGCGTGTGTACCAGTCACCATACCACGCTTTTTAAGCTCTTAGCTCTTTAAGCTCCTCTATACATCCTGAAAACGAAACTAAATATTTATGAAGGAATGCTTAACGTGTTTCATGTGTAATATATATTATAAAATTGTAAGTTTTTATTGTGTTTTATTTATATTTGTAGATAATAAGCTATCGTAGCTTACTCTTGTTTAAAAAAACTTTTAAGCTGTTGTGACAAATATATTCAAATTTTCTTATTATTTTTATAAGTGGGGAACGAAAATGTCTTAATGGGAATGGAGTGTCTTAACAATAGGTTCCCAGGTTCCCGCTGTCTACCCTGATATGTGCGGGATATAAATAATAGAAATTATATATTTAATATCAAAAAATATATCGCTATAATTTTAACTAAGCCACTGTAGTAACATATAATATGTTTAATGTTTATCCTTTACTCCATACTCGGCTTCGCACGAACAACGCAGAACTGTGTGCCTAGACGAAGCCCAGGAACTTTTGTATGAACCAACAAGAGCTTTATTACCCAACTTTAAAATTATTATAGGTAAGTCATAACAGATTTCTGTTACCAATGTTACTAGAAATGGAACAGGATGGATATAATAGATGTACAGGATAGATATTCGGATATTCTGGATCTGATATATTGGTAGTAAGATAGAAATAAATGGTAGCAATTTTTTAAATAAAATATTACAATAAAATTCTTTTAGTGCGTCTAATAAAAAAGTATTTTTGATAATAAAGTGATTTAGAAACAGACAAAAATTTAAAATGAAACAACTTTTGAACATAAAATAATAAACAATTTTACATTTCTACCAACTACTACTAAACTTACTATTTTGAAACAAACTAACAGAAAGATAATTTTAAAATATTATTACAACAAAAATCGTCGAGAAAAACAAAAATATACAATTTTTTCTTACGAAAAGTAAATCACAGATGCGTCGCGCGCCATATGTAAGTAAAACGTAAGGGAACCCAGTGAGAACAAACAAAAGGAACCAAAATAACATTACAAATACAGTGTCCGAATAGCTCGTTAGTGTTTAATCGTCCGCGCGCAACTGTAACCTCCATTAAAACCATTTAAGTTGTTTTTTTATTAAAAAAAAAGGAACAAATAACTTATGTTTTCGCTTGAATGCTATTTTCTTTATTGCAGATTTTAATTCAGATTTTACTAGTCGTTAATTATGTAAAGTAATGTGAGGGTGTCGTGATGTAATTAGGCATAATTAGCTTTCACAAGGGTGTAGGTTCGAAGCTACAGTATGGTTAGCCAATTAAAAAAATATTTAAGTTATGAAAAAAATACTAATAATAACAGTACCTAATAATATTTATTTTATAAAAATCATTTTATATTTTTTTCTCTAACTTAACATTACAGGGTAAGCAGAGACACCTAGTGTTAGAATACTCCACCTATCGCCCAATTTTCAAAACCTTGCGTGTTGAACGGCGGAACTCAACGCCGCGCGCCGCTTTGTCTAGGGGCGTGGAAATGAAAATAATCTAAATAGAATCATTATCCAGAGTGTGGATGGAACCCACAACCACTTGTCATGAAAAAAAATTAAGTCACATCTTTGGTATGCTATAAAACTCTAAGAGAAAAGATGCTCTCGAATTAAAAATTATAGGAAGAAACGTTTCAGTAAATAACAGGTTTAATAACACAATTATTTATAAGAGATATTATTTTCAATTCGTTATCGACGTTCGTAATAATCATTGTCCGATTATAGTGCGTTGTAAAGGAAGAACAGTTAAAACAGTTGTTTGCAACATTTTGTGCCATTGTTATAAAGTGGCGACCCACTTGCGGCTTCGCCCGCTTCAACTTATTGCCAATAGTTCTTGAGTGCAAGTGAAACAAATATACATTAATACTGACCAACTTTTATATTTATAACATCACTAATCTCTTATTAATAGATTTATACTACTACTAGCGGACGCGCGCAGCTTCGCTTGCTTATTGCTTAGGGGTGAATTCTAATAAACTTTGAAACAGGTGTTCAATAAAATATTTTTAAGAGTCTCAATTTCAAATTTTATAAAAATCAGTGGCGATTTAAAGATTTTTCTATACAAACTTTCAACCCCTTATTTGCACCCTTAGGGGGAGAATTCTAGAAAACGATGAAACACGTGTTCAATTAAATACTTTTAAAAATCTAAATTTCAAATTTTATAAAAATCGGTGCCGATTTAAATTTTTTTCCATACAAACTTTGAACCCCTATTTCACTCCTTTAGGGTTAAAATTTTTCAAAATCCCTTCTTAATGGATGTCCAGATTACGAAAGTAAACATCTCTCCAAATTTTACGTTTCTACCATCAGCGGTTACGGCTGTGCGTGCGTCTTACCTCAGTCAGTGAGGACAAGTCCTTTTATATATGTAGATAATGTATAAATTTTATTCTAATTAAACTAATGTTTTGTTTATTTATATTTAAAATTCGCTTTAAAAAAAAACAAAGTAACTGATATTAACCGAAATGTTCAATACCACTGACTTTACTCTATAGGACTAGACAAGGAAGATTGTCGTCGTCGTCGAAGAATCGAGAGATCGTCATTTGTTCAGCAGGTACAATGGATTTAGGTAGACTTTTGTTTTGTCCTTTACTGTATTTGATATTATGAAAATTTAATAACGTTTTAAAATTTTTATTACTTAATAGACAAAAAAAATTAGCTTCACGCTGTATCCCGCACATAGTAGAGGGAACCTAGTGTAAAAACCCCCCATTCCCCACTTTCCGCCGAATTCTAGAGGTATTGCTTGCTGAATGGCGAAACTCAACGCCGCGGCTCGACACCAGAACGAAGAAATGGAAATATACATTTAAATAAATATTTAATTTCTTCCAGTGGACATCGAACCTACAGCCAGTCGAGTTTACAGTTTACCCTGCTGTGCGCGTGATACAGCGTGAAGCTGATTTGATTTTTTGATTTTAATTTTTAGTTTAGTGTTTTAAGTAAAAAATATTTAGACTTAGTTGAATATTATTTAGTGTATATTTTTTTAAAATGTTCCTATCTCGAAATATAGTCATACAAATATAGGTTCGCTTCCCCATATCGATCATAGTATGCAAATAAACGCACTCTGAAATTCAAGGAAGTGGGTCAACTGCTTTTCAAATATTTACAGAAGTTCGTTGATATATGATACTGATATACCTACAGACGTATCGATTTAAAAAAATTTAAAACTTTTTCATAAAAATATCGTATAAATTGTAATCATTAAAAATATATTAAATTGTTCCAATAACATTTAGGATACCGTTGACTGATTGGTTTTAAAACACTTCGTTCCGACTAAGACACTTCTGTTCCCCACTTGCCACTGAATTCTCGAGGCATGGTGCGTTAAATGGCGAAACTCAGTGCAGAGCAGAACGAAGAAATTAAAATATTCAATAATTCATTTCCTCGAGTGGAAATAGAACCCACAACCTCTTGCGTATACATTCACTAGCCTATGCCCCTGCAGCATGGTCAAGTTCTATTTCTTATTAATCATAATATATTTTTATATAAACTAATAATTTGAAAATCCAAAATGTTACACACCGGCCGCGCGTCCAAAACAAACTAGCCCCGAGGGCCTGGGCGTGTCCGGCGCGATGGTAAGGCACGCGCCGGATGTAACTAGAGATTAGAAGGCATTACCGCCGTCTCTGCGAGAGGCTTCGCTGTACACAACGGTATTAGTCGTTACAGGGCTATAAATTTAGATATAGTACTTTAGAAATTAAGTATTTTTATTTTCGTTTAGTTTATAAGATATTTATTTGATTGAATTGTTGCCTTATTTCATAATAATTAAGTTAATAATGTAATTTGTTAAAAAAAATGTCATTAATATATTATGCGAAGTATTTTATTATATTAATACTTCTATTAATCTAAAGTACCAGGTGTTATTTATTTATTTTTAAGAATGTTACATAAAACAATGCGTTGCATTTAAAAAACAAGTCAGCTGTCTAGACTACACAGACATACATTCTGTAACGCCTTACAACCGTAACGGATTAGTTGTAAACTATCTTGTTTCTAGAAAATATTCTACAATCAAGAAAACGGATAAGAAAAATATATTTGGATTTATTTAATAAATATTTCTTAGTCTTTAAAAACTTTCCTAAATTCCATAGTGACAGATACGAGTTCCTTTTGATAAAAAATAAAATCAATATAGAAAAAATAAAAAAATCAGTTCTGTCATACATGACAATTTATAACATATTTGTATTATACACAAATATAATAGCAAAAAGATAACACAAATAAGCCTAGCATGTCCAATAATAATTATCAAATTAGATTAAAATTATAAATAAGAATTAAAACTAAGAAGCGTATAAAATGTAATAAAAGGTGTTTCTTTATAATTATTATGACAGTAAAGTAAAACGCAAGACGGCTTTAATAGCTAAGGCGCATCGATGTTCGCGTCGCGCCAAAAAGATAATCGATCCTATCGATTTGAATCGACGTAAGTGCGTAGTGGTACAATTAATTAAAACGTCACAATAATGCATGTTCACATATTAATTCTATAGCAATGTACTCAGTTCGACTCGTGAGGGATTTAGATATGGCATCGGAGATACTTATTGCTTATTAACATAAGAAATAATACTAAACAAAATATTAGTTTTAGATGGACATTTTTCGTTAGGGCAACATTCAATCATTTGTCGAAGCAGTAAGGCTTTTTTCAGTTTCTCACCGCCTCCCGCACAACAGGGTAAGCAGAGGAAACGTAGGAACCTAATGTTAAGACATTCGTCCCCATAAGACACTTCCATACCCCACTTTCCGCCGAATTCTGGAGGCATTACGTGTTGCGTGCGAAACTGAACGCCGCGCTTTGCCTCGACACAAAATAATATGTAATATTATATGAAAACCATTTAAACATATGTTGGCGTATGTAACTTCTATAGTAATTTGTTCTATATTAAACACGGCAAGTGCAATCGACGATCTAGATGCACATGCAGGTGCTTAGCGTACCATCTGCGCTGCTGACCATTTAGCAAATGTAGCCTGTAATAATAACGTTTGAGACACATTATGCACAATAGTGTTCATATGTTAGTCATTTTCTCCTATTTTTTTAATTCCTGGTGAGCTTACGTCGATGTCTTTACTAGACACATTTTGTTTATTTAATTATTTTAATTATACAATACATAATAAAACGACACATTTTAATTATACAAAAGAAATAATTATAATCATANGCGAAACTCAGTGCAGAGCAGAACGAAGAAATTAAAATATTCAATAATTCATTTCCTCGAGTGGAAATAGAACCCACAACCTCTTGCGTATACATTCACTAGCCTATGCCCCTGCAGCATGGTCAAGTTCTATTTCTTATTAATCATAATATATTTTTATATAAACTAATAATTTGAAAATCCAAAATGTTACACACCGGCCGCGCGTCCAAAACAAACTAGCCCCGAGGGCCTGGGCGTGTCCGGCGCGATGGTAAGGCACGCGCCGGATGTAACTAGAGATTAGAAGGCATTACCGCCGTCTCTGCGAGAGGCTTCGCTGTACACAACGGTATTAGTCGTTACAGGGCTATAAATTTAGATATAGTACTTTAGAAATTAAGTATTTTTATTTTCGTTTAGTTTATAAGATATTTATTTCAATGAATTGTTGCCTTATTTCATAATAATTAAGTTAATAATGTAATTTGTTAAAAAAATGTCATTAATATATAATGCGAAATATTATATTATATTAATACTTCTATTAATTTAAAGTACCAGGTGTTATTTATTTATTTTTAAGAATGTTACATAAAACAATGCGTTGCATTTAAAAAACAAGTCAACTGTCTAGACTACACAGACATACATTCTGTAACTCCGTACAACCGTAACGGATTAGTTGTAAACTATCCTGTTTCTAAAAAATATTCTACAATCAAGAAAACGAATAAGAAAAATATATTTGAATTTATTTAATAAATATTTCTTAGTTTTTAAAAACTTTCCTAAATTCCATAGTGACAGATACGAGTTACTTTTGATAAAAAATAAAATCAATATAGAAGAAATAAAAAAATCTGTTCTGTCATACATGACAATTTATAACATATTTGTATTATACACAAATATAATAACAAAAAGATAACACAAATAAGCCTAGCATGTCCAATAATAATTATCAAATTAGATTAAAATTATAAATAAGAATTAAAGCTAAGAAGCGTATAAAATGTAATAAAAGGTGTTTCTTTATAATTATTATGACAGTAAAGTAAAACGCAAGACGACTTTAATAGCTAAGGCGCATCGATGTTCGCGTCGCATCAAATAAAATAATCGATCCTATCGATTTGAATCGACGTAAGTGCGTAGTGGTACAATTAATTAAAACGTCACAATAATGCATGTTCACATATTAATTCTATAGCAATGTACTCGATTCGACTCGTAAGGGTTTTAGATATGGCATCGGAGGTACTAGTTGCTTATTAACATAAGAAATAATACTAAATAAAATATTCTCCAGTTTTTGAGAGGACATTTTTTGATAGGGCAACATTCGTTCATTTGTCGTAGCAGAAAGGATTTTTTCAGTTTCTCACCGCCTCCCGCACAACTAGATAGGCAGAGGAAACGTAGAAACCTAATGTTAATACATTCGTTCCCATAAGACACTTCCGTACCCCACTTTCCGCCGAATTCTGGGGGCATTGCGTGTTGCGTGCGGAACTGAACGCCGCGCTTTGCCTCGACACAAAATAAAAATATTCATATTTAATGTAATATTATATAAAAACCATTTAAACATATGTTCGCGTATGTAACTTCTAAAGTAATTTGTTCTATATTAAACACGGCAAGTGCAATCGACGATCTAGATGCACATGCAGGTGCTTAGCGTACCATCTGCGCTGCTGACCATTTAGCAAATGTAGCCTGTAATAATAACGTTTGAGACACATTATGCACAATAGTGTTCATATGTTAGTCATTTTCTCCTACTTTTTTAATTCCTGGTGAGTTTACGTCGATGTCTTTACTAGTAAAATGCACATTTTAATTATTTTAATTATACAATAACTAATAATTATAAGGATATACGAAGGATAATAGTGAGCTATAGGGTCAATATAATGACAAAATAGGAAGCATATATCCATTGCAAATATGTACCAACAAGCAAAATACACATTTTATTTAATTTTAATTATTATAGTAACCTAGAGTAATTTATTCAAGCAGTATAAACATTTAAATCTAATAATAATAATAATTCCAAGTTATATTCAAAATCTTAATTATCTGTATAATCATTCAAAACGCAAATTTAACCTACACAGAGCCAACATCATAATAACTAATCAGCACAGATTATCTTAACACTATAACTGCCAATAGGCAATTTCGAACCACAGATAACAGTAAAAACATATATTAATATGAAACAGGCGATGAAGACATTGCCATACGTCAGTCGAAGCATGCACAAGCTGAATTAAATCAGCCAGTGTCTGAAAAGAATCACTTCTTGGCACGAATGGACAACAATGCCTGTTATTAAATAAAGAATGGTGATAAGGAAGGTATAATTTATCGTAATTAATGCGAGACTGTGTGACGGCCGGGGCGTGAGTAAAGCTTTCGACTCGCGGTAGCTACGTGTTTACAGGTTCACATTCGTATGTGAGAGTACGTTGATCGGCGATAACAAGTAAAAGTTACAAGTAATTGATTGTGACTAATTTTATTCGCTTTAAGCGGCGATACATTGTTTATACTGTAATGTATATTGCATGTTCAGCGTGTGGCCGTTAGTGGCGCAGGGGCGCAAGCGTGGGACCTTATACTGGACTGGTTGCGAGTTCGATCTCCACTCGAGGGAATGAAATATTTTAATATTTTCAGTGCCTCCCTGTGCTCTGTGCCTATCCTGCTCTATGCGGAATACAGCATGAAGCTGAAAAAAATGTTTCATATAAAGAAAGCGGAAAAGTGAAATGACAGGGCACCGAAATCCCATCTCGGTGTGGTCAGGGTTGACAACAGTTTAATTGCATTGTCAGTTGACACGCGTCCGCATAACGTTGAGTAGATACGAGTATGCTCCGAATGTATTTCAGTTTTGGCAAAAATAACAACACAAAGTAGTTGTTGGATTTTTATCGATAAATTAAGTTTTTATTTCTCGTTTATCTTTTCTGTTTAAAATTTAAGTTTAAGAAAGATAGAAAGTCAAAAAATTGTCATAGGTTTTTAATCTGTTTCTGATTTCTAGCGGTGTCATATTATTGAAATAATTAAATTATTTTGAATATTATCAAATGTACAATATTATAAAATTTTATAATTACATTTATTGTCTGCACACACATTTTTATATACATATATGTATGTATATTATATAGTTTAATCATAGCGGCAATCGCTAAAGTAACACAGCTGCATTATCGTCACGGTACTACTTGTTTGACTTAATCTAAATTAGTGTAGAATATTATTAATGTTTTGTGGAAAAGAGTAAAAAACTTCTTATAGTAAAAAATAAGTAATTTCAAAGATAAGCAACTAAGTTCTCAATCATTCCTAACACCTTTACATGCAAAGCTGTGTTCCTCTGGCAGAATAAAATATATTACATGGAATTTAATTAACATGTGTTTTTAATTATTGCTCGCGTTTTATAACGTTTGCTTGTATATATAATCGAAAGGTCACTCATCACAAAATCTCGAAAACTACATGTGCTAGGAATCTCAAATTTTGCATAGGAGTTATTTACAGGACGTAGTTGCTCGCTAAGACGGGAATTTGCAATATTCGACTTCTAAGGGGTTTTTATGGGGTTGAAAGTTTGTATGAAACTTCGTTACTACAAATGCTTGTAAATTCGTTACTCAAATATTGCAATGACGTCACTTATTATAGGACGTAGGACTCATGGAAACAGAAATTAATAATAACGTAGTTCACCCGGGCGAAGCCGCGGGCGGGCCGCTAGTTGACTTTATATAAGAATTATTCTTTCAAATTTTTATGAAGATATATTATTTTGGAGTGCAAACTTAACTTAAAGCTTTTTGTTTTTAAATTTCATTCCAAATTTGTTTAACCACATTCTAGTCTATCGCAGGTGACAAAGTAAAAAATATAAATAATATCACCACCGATACAACTTATAATATTCTACGTAATGATATAAAATTATAAATTACCCTTTTTTTTAGATGTTCTTACGTTTTTTTCTCATTTAAACTTAACGTTACAGCGTTTAAGTTTATATTTTTTAATACATAGTCTCGTAAAAACAGTATACCCCTATAATATTATAAAGGAATTGTCATGTGACGGTTGTGGGTTCGATCCGCACTCAGGGAATGAAACGGGAAAGTGGGGAAAGGATTCCCTCTGCCTACCCTGCTATGTGCGGCATACAGCGTGAAGCTGATTAATTTTTGTAATATTATAAAATAGGAAAGTTTTATGTTTTTAATACTTTACCTAATTCTTAATTTCATTATTGAAATCAATTATTAAGAACAACTATAATTTTCAACAAATTTCAAAATCATTTCATCAAATATTGAAAATAAAGAGTTCCAAACTTAATTTTTAAACGTCAACCAATTTACCATGCTTTTGGCCACAAATACAGTGAACTGTATATGTGGTAAGGGATATAAGATGACCGGAGGATACACAAAGCGACCGCTATTTACCTGTATAGACTGTCTAGAAGAGGAACGACCTGTTTCCTTATGGCTGATCCAGATCTTCTTAAATGGTCGATGGACTATGATTAACAAATTAACGTTTTACTTTCAATAATATATTAACAATTTTTTATATTATAATGAGGCCAGTTATGGGAAAGAGCCACAAGTGTGTGTAAACGCGACAGGTTGTAGGTTCGATTCCCACTCGGGGAAATAACTTAATACCAACTTTGTTAGCCAATTTAGTTATAATGCTTATAATGATTATTAAATAAAACCATAAAAATTAAAAATACCTCTCACATAAGTTATATTCATAGTAGACCCTTTGATTGAATTCACCTAATCAAGTAACCTGAGGTTCCCTTACCGCACGCCGCAAAGCGCCTGCGAGACAGCTTTCGTTAGTTAGCGAGTGACGTTCCAATGGCTGGGAGTATGTACTGGTACCTATAACCGCCGCCGACGTGATACTGTCTTCACACTTCTATCTGATCCTATATGAATGGATGCGTAGGATAAATGCTGTTCTACGTATAATAGTGGTTTGTGCCTTTTGATTTATTATATCCTGTTTGTTTTGTGGGTAGATCGTTTATTTTGTAGCTTTATTATCATTGTTTTTTTTTTTCAGGTACCCTCTGTATTTCGCATGTAGCAGGACAGAAGGCCAGACAGCCTATTGTTAAAACACTCCGCTATCCACTTTCTGCCGAATTCTGGACGCATGGCTTGACACCCTAGTAAAGAAATGAAAATGTTAAATATTTAAAGAAAATATTAATTATTTTTCACTGCGTCACAACGGTTTCTATTGGAAATATATCTGTATCTATTTTCGTCTGAGAAGATGAGAGAACTTGATGGAACCGAATTAGAACCTGCGATGAACCTTTCGTTATACATGTATGTAACATGAAAATGAATGAAATGTAAAATATATGACAAAAATATGACTTTTGGTTAAACCTAAACAGAATTAAGAAAAGAAAACAAAGTACGAAATTATAGCGAAAGCTCACAAGCCAACATCTCTTTGCTAATTAGAGTATATTACTTTATTTTATTCCTATTCTGCGGCCACCAAAGGAGTCTGGCCCTCGCAAATTACAATGTATAAAAAGTTTTACTGTATAAACTATTAAAAATTACCAGAATAAAGTTCGGTGCTTTCGTGTTTCAGATAAATTATAATATTGCACATCGCAGGGAAGACACAGGGAACAAGAGAACCACGCTTAAGACACTCCATTCTACACTTTCCCTCGAATTCTAGAGGCATTGCGTGGCAAGTGACGGAAACTAACGCCACGCTTTGCATCGTTACCGGAGCACAGAAATGCAAATATTAAATATTCCACTCCCCCGACGAGAAAACGAACCCATAACCGCCGCCAGTCATACGCTTGTGCCCCCGCCTCACAATATCAGTATTGTGACAGACATAACATTCATTCCAGACAGTCATTCGAAATATTTACATATCTTCATTAAGAAAAAAAATAATTATATTTATAACCAATCCCCATAACAAAATAAATCACCCAATCCCAACAAGCCACCCAACGAATTTAAGTAAAACCCTTGTTTTGATAGTAACTCAAAATTTACCATAGTTTTGCATAGAATGAATCACGAAACGCTTCGCACGTACGGAACAGGCAACAGGGCAGCGGCAGGCCAGTGTCCCGATTTAATAAAATAGAAGAGGATAGACGAGTCCGGGACGCAGTTCCCGGAGCGCCGCGCCGTCGCTCCTGGAACTGGATATTGGCTAGTATTCCCTATACATTGATCGTTTTGAATATTTTTACAAACTATTTTCATTGAAGGATGTGAAAATGTCTTGTCTAATAGAGGGAAAGAAATGTTGCTTCTAGTTAATACATTTTGAATTTTTTTTCTTCTTATTAAACATAAAAAATAAACTGGTGTAGACATTATTATTATACACATATTTTGTTTTAGGCAATATAATTTTAGGCATAACATAGATGTGGTGGTAACAATGATACTCCTTGTGTTTTAATAACAGGTATATAACCTCTAGATATTAACATTAAATAACATTATCTAAACACAAAACTAAGCAATATTATTAAATCTAACAACCAATTACTACTTAAAAATAAAAAAAAAACAACATTTTTATATAAAGAAGAAATAGAAAATATAAAAGAGAAATGTAACAGGTGCAAACCGAGGTACAATATCGTGCCGTACAAGACGAGGATGCTAAGGTACGCTGAGGTAAGGTAAGGTAAGGTCGCGCGTGCGGCCTCAGCGGTCGTTCCGCGATGCGTCGTGACCGTGCGCGCGCGCCCGTCACGCGCGGGCACGCCGCGCCGTCGCACTATTTTATCGCATTAATTATTTGGAAAAGGTACCCTTTTGGTTGGCCTGGCGCATTCTTGCTGGTTTGTCAGGTGTGGGAACTATGGGATGTTATGTTTTTGATGTAGTTTTGTGATTTTGAAATAGTAATTAATGAATTATTAAGAAAATAAAGGAATATATTTGTTTTAGGAGTTAAAGTTAAGCGCATTTTAGATTTAATTAATTCCAATGCAGCAAATATAAGGTAACAAATTAGACACTCGATAAAAAGAGGAGTTTTTACAAAATGACAAATAAATAAACAAATTGGTATAACTATAGTTGTACTTCGAAATATTTTAATCATTAAATTAAAGATACACATATATCTCCTTTACCCTTTCAAGTATAAATAAAAAGTAAATCTGAATTCTCAAANCGCATTTTAGATTTAACTAATTCCAATGCAGCAAATATAAGGTAACAAATTACACACTCGATAAAAAGAGGAGTTTTTACAAAATGACAAATAAATAAACAAATTGGTATAACTATAGTTGTACTTCGAAATATTTTAATCATTAAATTAAAAATACACATATATCTCCTTTACCCTTTCAAGTATAAATAAAAAGTAAATCTGTATTCTCAAAGCCCACCTTGACACCAAAAAGCAAACGCTACCAAAATAAAAACAAAAATAAAATTAATAAGTACTACACGCATAAAAAATAAAACTAACAATCTTAACACTTTCCACGCATCCAGATAGTAAGTACAGATATAAAACAATTAAGGTATCGGAAAACGAAGTGTGGAAGGCGATGGTATCTTTTGAGAATTATGACGTCGCTGCTGACGTTATCTGACGCGTAAATTGCGTGCAGTAAACACTACACGGTGTAGATGCGTCGATATGAAGATATTGTTGCATTAAAACGTTCTCATGTATTAAATTGTTTGCCTTAAATCTTAATCGATGTGTGATTTATTAGTTTTTGCCCGTGGCTTTGCGTGTGAAACGAGGATGAGCTGAACTACATGTATCTATATTTATTTTTATTCTACCAGTATCAATAATTAAAAATGTTTCAAAATTGTTTTTAAAGTAGAGTACTTAGTTGCCGACCGTAAATTTGTTAGCGTGAAATTCATAAAAGTTTCTTTAAATTCCGTCCAACGTTGCACACAGCGACCCTCCGTTGCCCATTTTCCGCGGAATTCTAGAGGCATTGCGTGTTGAATGGCGGAACTCACTCCGCGCTTTGCCTTGGCACCAGAGCGACGAAATAAAAATATAAATTTAAACAAATATTTCATTTCCTTGGACTGAGAATCGTACCCACTACCAGTCGCATATACAGTCACACATTTGTGCCCCTGCGCCATACTGGCCTCAGGCCAAGTCAGGCCAGCTCGGTCAAATATATATTTTGGACTTCTATTACTTGTAAGAAACCTTGAGAAGTATTTTCTTCACTTTATCATTTCTCGTCTGAAATATACTAACTTTATTACAAAGGCGCGAAATTATTAATTGAGTAATTTCATACATATTCGTATACCAAGTCTTAACAGTTTTTGTACTTTAATGTCATGCTATATTTATGTTGCTTCGTCTTTAGATATTTATGACCCTGGACGCAAGCAGACTGCAAATATAGCGATCACTCGCTGATATAAAACTTCATTACCTACTAAACTATGTTGCTTAAAACAAACATTATAATTATTAAATTTGTTTTTTATATACTATAATTTTATATAGGTATTTGATTTATATTGATATGCACGTTTGGTTTATAAATTATGGTTTTTTTTTCTCTTTATCTATTAAAAAAATATTATAAAAATTATTGTGGATTTTAATGCTACTTTTTTAACATATCTCGCTTTTTTCCCAGACGCAGTGAACCTATTGTTCAGACACTTCGTTCTTCACTGACAATATCGAGACAAGCGAATAGCACCAAAAGATAAAGAAATTTCATACATATATTTTTAGAGCCACCCCCGAGTGAAAACTAAATCCACAACCATAACTTTTAAAATGTGCCGCTAAGAGCGTGCAGTAAAAAAATATTCCTTTTTTGTCACAACAACTTTCCGGTAACACGAGAACGACGGCTATATGTTAATAAGTATATAAAAGTAATTCTCATAAATTGTAATTCAATACAATTGATAAATGTTCTTTAAAAAGTACTCAACATGTTTTTAATTTTACTATGAACTGCAGGTGCAAAATATGGCACCTCCTTTGAAATATGATCGTAAAGCTCGATAAGACATCTAATGAAACTGCAATTATAAAAACTACGTACATATGTTTTTATTTGATTTATCTTACATTAATTTTGCTTACAATGTAAAATAAACTTTGTTTCAACTTTTTTTTTGTGTTCTGTTTTTTACATTGTGAGAAAGAGATCAGAAAGAATCTGTCACTCCTCTCTAGTTTCCTCCGATTTTAAAGACGCATACTAAATGGCGTAACTCAGAATTATTATTTTAAAAAATAGGTATATCAAATTATAAAAAAACCATTGACGTCGTCGATCCCCACTCGAAGGAATGAATTATTTTTCTTTCTCCTCGCAAGCCTTTTTTCTTCTCGCAAGCGCAGCGTTAAGTTTCATCATTCAGCAAGCATTGCCTCAGACTTGGACAGGAAGTGGAGAAGGGGAATAGTGTATTCGAAAGATCTCTCAAAACTCCTCAGAGAAATCGGAGAAGTTAAATGAAACCTGAGGCCAGTTGTGGGGCAGAAGCACTAAGTGTGCCTGTGAAAGTGCCTAATTTCTGGTGTCGAGGCAAAGCGCGGCGTTGAGTTCCGCCTTCTGTGTGGATACAGCGTGAACTTAATTAAATGAAACCTACAATCATAGTTATATTAGATTTAGTTACATTTACCTACAGCAAATAAGCTTCTCGTAGTAAATTTTTCAAGTAAAAAAAAACTAAAAGACCACCTATAAAATCTTACATTGATTATAGTCATAAAGCTATAATTGGCTAATTATATGGTCTTTAATTAATTTTTCTATTTAGCTTGTAACTCTGAGATATAACAGCATAATTATTAAGTACAAGTAATGTGATGACCCTACGCTTAACCGCTTTATTGCCGGGACTATCGGAAAACAGTACTATATTTTACATATCGAAGCTAAAATAGAAATGCGCATGCATTATCTCAAGAACAATGGCATATAAAAATGGCATAAAATGTACAGAATGTCATCTAATGTTTTGGATTAAATTAAATTTAATATTTGTTTATTTTATTATTGATATTTTTGTATTTTATAAATTATAATCATAATAGTCGAGGAAATTAGAAATAAAAGAATGGTAAAAAGTCTTACAAAACTAGATTGAGTGGGTAATTGGGCGAGTTAAACCTCGAATGACCTTCGAGGATATCGATTACCTTATCGATGATACTGGAGTAAGGTCACGTAAAAATCATGAAGGAGAACAAAGGACGTTCATAAACAGGTTGGTGGCAGTGGACGCGGCACGCGGAAGAGGTATGCAAAAATCGTAATGTTTCGCGGTCCTTTTTGTAGAGAATCATTCACGTACTTGCATTATAGTGACAAATTTTATAAAGTAAATAAATTTTACCATTTTAATGTTAGACCAAGAATTAACAAACTTTTTCTTAATAGATACTTGTTCTATTTTTTTAGCTTCACACTCTATCCCGCATGTAGCAGAATAGGCAGGGGGCGCCTAGTGTTAAATCACTCCGCTCCCCACTTTCCGCATAATTCTGGAGGCGTGTTGAGTGGCAGAACACCGCCGCGCTTTGTCTCGACACCAGAGCAAACGAATAAAAATATTAAATATTTCATTTCCTCGAACACACAACCTGAAGCTTTTACAGTCACATGCTAATGCCTCTGCGCCAGCCCTGGCTTCTCAATCCTTGTTCTATGATTATTACAACAAACTAAATCCTACTCTATATACATATATAATATTTTAAGCTTAGATACTCGTATGATTACTGACGGCAGAACCTTGTAGGCCGGCGGAATGGCCACAAAGTGGAAGCTTACACGTAAAGCAAATGGCCTGCAGCGTTTTACGGCTAACGATACATTATTTATATAAACTGACTTTACAAGTGAAATACTATTACAGTATTAAAGATACCGCAACTCAACGGCTTTCGAAACAACATAATATACTTAAAATATTAGAAACCACTGCTGTAGTATGGTTTTATAAGCTGGCTGCGTCGAAATAAACTATAAATTTATGTATCTCATATTGCTATTAAATTTGTATTAAGCCAGGCCACTCATGGCGCAGAGGCACAAAATGAGCCTGTAACCACTCAACAGGCAATACTTCCAGCAATATCTTCAGCGGAAAGTGGAGAAAAGAAGTGCCCGACGGGAATACAGTGTCTTCCAGTGTTCCTAGGTTCCTGGGAACAAGGGATGAATGGATGGGAAGGAACTATTATCTTATTTAAAGTTCAATATCGAGCCAATTTCGCAACTAAATATCTAAACATCTATGGAGATTCCATACAAAAATAAACACAAACATTCGTCCCCAAACTTCAAAGCCTACGTCATTACGTTTACATAACATCACGTTTAATCAGTCACGTAGCTGCATAGCGCGTAGGTCTACGACCGGGTATTGAACCCAGCCGAAATCGAGCCCGTCTGAACTCACCTCACCCCTTCTCCAAAACTGTGCATTGCACTCTTATATAAATACCTAACTTATATAAGCGGCACAGGGGCACAAGGGTGAGACTTTAAACTCGATGGTGATGGGTTCGAATCCCTCGACTCGGGGGAAAGGCTCTGGAAGAAATGAAGTGTTCTGGAATCAAAGCGCGGCTTTAAGTTCCGCAACACAAAACGCAATGCCTCACAAAAAAGTTGGCGGAAAGTGGGAAACGGAGTTTAACACTAGGTTCCCCCTGCCTATCCTGCTATACAGGTACAGCGTGAACTGAAAAAAATATATGTACAAATGACTTGAAAAGTCCATGCTTTATGCAACTACTAATTTACTTTTAAATTACACTTGGGCTGGGCTAGGCTAAATACGAAATAAAAATTAATTTATAATTCTGTAGCGAGGCAAGGGACAGATTGTGTATGCTGCTGTTAGGTCTAGACATTTTAGTATAGAATCGTTTTATTGTACCTATAGTACTATAGTATAGGACTATTTTGTGAACGCTATATAATTTATATTGCGATCTTGGAACTTGTGACAACCTAAAATCTTTAAATTATTCACACTCGACTTCAATTTATTTGAAATGTCGGTAGCAATTTATAATGTGACATATTTAGCCAGCGCCACTGAAAACAATGAATAGTTTGTAAATTAATATTTAGCGATTATATATACATAAGAAAAAATAAATAAAATTTAATATAAATTTGATTAATTTTTTCCTTATTTAAACTTTGCCATTATACAAAGTAAAGTTCACTCTAAATGAGGTTTACTTTATGTGGGCTTATTAGAAAATCTTAAAATATATTTTACAAGTTTTCTTTTTAATAATTAGCAGTTTGTATTTTACTTACGTAAAAAATATTAAGTAATTTTTCAAATTCTGGCAATATTTTAAGTCTATTGAAACCTCCTATTAAAATTTGACGTCCAAGTATTTNGTGACAACCTAAAATCTTTAAATTATTCATACTCGACTTCAATTTATTTGAAATGTTGGTAGCAATTTATAATGTGACATATTTAGCCAGCGCCTGAAAACAATGAATAGTTTGTAAATTAATATTTAGCGATTATATATACATAAGAAAAAATAAATAAAATTTAATATAAATTTGATTAATTTTTTCTTATTTAAACTTTGCCATTACACAAAGTAAAGTTCACTCTAAATGAGGTTTACTTTATGTGGGCTTATTAGAAAATCTTAAAATATATTTTACAAGTTTTCTTTTTCATAATTAGCAGTCTGTATTTTATTTATATAAAAAAAAATTCAGTAATTTTTCAAATTCTGGCATTATTTTAAGTCTATTGAAATCTCGTATTAAAATTTGACGTCCCAGAATTTTAACGGTACTCCTCTTAGACGGAATCCAATAATCCCGAAAAAATATAAAAATACCTTACAAATATATAAAATATTTAATTCAATATTATTACGATTATACATAAATATGGAAGGTCATGATAACACCAAGTTTCATCCGACGCGAAAGTACAAGTTGGCACTCTTAACTTCACTTTATCCACTATAACAGTGAACTTGAATGTGCCGGATGCTACAAATGTTTATAGCGAATAACACAACTAGTTTCTTTCTGTTCATTGAAATATTCATAAATATGTACATGAAAATAAATATGTATGGGTACAATTTAAAAATACTGGTAAACTTGCACAGAACTAGGTACACCTAATAGTTTTATTTTCAGACTCGTTCTTTAAAGGGTAGAGAGAGAAAACTCTGTGTCAAAACACTAAGGCTTTTACGTTTCGCACAAATTCGAAACATTTGTAATCGCATGATGAGTAATAGTGTGAGAGTACCAAAAAGGGTCGATCTTGCAACCACCGCCTTTATAATCCGAAGTTGTTCCACTGCGCTATGATAGACTCTTTGTAGTTTGTAGTAGTTGTAAGTTCAAACATCAGTAATTATTTTCACTATATTTTATAGAATTTGTCTTTAAATATCACAAAATTTTCTAAGTATTAAAATTGTGGCCTAACGCTAAGTTTTATTTGTTCTATTCATCAAAATGCTACACAGTTTTTAGCTTATAAATAAAAGATATATGGAAAAAAGAAATACATATAACACAAGTAATGTATAACCGCACATAAAATATTTAAAATGAAGTAATTAATTATATTTCTTTTACACCCCAAAAATCTAATAAATGTAAAAAAAAACAAAACAAATGCATGCTAGCATGGCGCAGCGGAGTCGTGCTTGTCACGCGATAGATATACACTTACATATATTTAAAACAAAATAAAAATCCTTTCACGCTAACATAAAATGAATGTTATATTAAACAAACAAAGTACCAGTGTGAACGGAGAGTGGAGAACGTAATAATCTCCTCCAATTTATATCATCTATTTTGCAAAGAGCGGCAAAAAAGGTAAAAAAATAATTATACAAAAAGATAATTTCTTACAATAATTATAATTAATATACATACAATTAAAGGTAATGAACTGACCATTTACTTTGGATAAGATTTTTATAACTAGAAAAACGATGTAATAAACTATTTGAGTGGAGATTTCGTCTCGTCTCAAAATCTTATACGTTATTAACAAAAAAAGTGAACTGAAAATCAAACAATCTAAGATCGAGCTAATTTCATAATTAACATTTTAAAACACAGCTCTTTCAACTTAACAAATAAAAAGGAGCAGAGCAGGAAGCTACATCAATTAAAACGATGCGAATCTTCAAATAAATTGGTGCAGTCTCCTCCTCCATATCCTCAGCAATCACCAACCAATACGTAGAATCAAAAACGTAACACACAAGTATGACAATGTTACCAACGAAACATAGGATTCGAAGTTATCGATTTTGCGGTCTAATTGTTCATTTTTATCAAGGCGGGCCTCGGGCATGATAGATTATCCTTTGGCTTCCTTTTTCGTTAGGAGAGCGTCGACCGGCGGTGGGGGTGGGTGGCGACGTCATTGCCCTGTCAACTGAACAATACTAAGCAGACTACGTTAGGATGGAAGTAGGTGCTAAATAAAGAGTTCGACGAACCAGCTCGCACCAACTTGCTATAGCTGCTGATCTGATGCTAATCGCTTTTAGAATTATGGAGAGGAATGGCCTCAAGCCGGTGAAGTTTGAATGTTCATAATATTTACTTCTTATTTATCACATTTTGAGAAATAATATTAATAGTTTAATTGTTTTGTTTATTGTCTCTAATGTCTGTTACACCTTAATATTCTGTGTAACGGAAACAGAATATGACTTAATATAGTTTATTCTATAGATGAAAGGAATGAAGTGTTACAAGCATACACTGAAATATAAAAGGGACGTAATCAAAGGCGGCCGTTACTATATTCATATGTATGTATATACAATGTGGTCGTGTTTTTAGCTTCACGCTGTATCCCGCATAAAGCAGAGTAGTAGGGAACCCAGTGTTAAGGCACTTCGCTTCTATCGCACAATTTTCGAGACATTGTCTGTTGAGAAGCAGAACACAACGCTGCGACAAAGCACAAGACCAAGATAAATCACGGTACCAAAACGAGTAAAATAAATAATAATTAAATCGTCTTGACTTAATTCATACATCTATAAGAAATCATAAAATTATAATAACAATAAACTTAGCTACGATCGCACACAGTATGCTATTATCATTTATCTGGTTGAGATAGAATTGACGTTTAACTAATGACACTACACAGGATACACTCAAATAAAGAGGTTTAATACAAACCGACAAACAATTAAATAGGAGTGACTCGTCACTAATTAATTAAGGCTTTATGTTAATGTACTTAACGAGTACCAGCTGTAGGGTGCAATGAGGCGGCGCGAGGGAACCATAATAATATAATGTCTAGACCGATGCATGCGTCACCCCCTTTCTCACGCAACGAGCTTTGAAAATAACCGCGTTCATATTATTTATGTGCACCACTACTTCTTATCTAATGAACTAACACGAAAATCGATGGCGAAAACAAAATAACCCTTCCTACGCTGGTAATACTGCCTAATCGATCGAATCTGAGTTTTTGCTGGATTTGAATTCGCACTTATATAATTAAGCACGTAAGTGCACTATGTACCTATTAGTGTAGGTGTACGTCAAAAGACGTTAAAGCACCATTGTTTGTACGAAGTAGACAAACCCTGTGCGTCATAACAAATTTCTGGAGCTCCAGCTTAGTTCGGGCTCAGGGGACCAGGGGGCCAGGGGGCCAGAGGAGGGGGCCACCCGCCTCCTCAATTTCCCACGCAACGACCTTTGCGCCTCGCCGATGCACTTTGACAGACTTTACTAATTCAATAGATGGACGTTCTAGATTACACTTTTCTTTGTTTAATAAAATCTTCAATATACTGTACAATATAATGTAATGCAGTGAAATTTGGTCTGTGTTCAACTAATGCAGAAGTAGGTTGATGCTTATTCCGTTTCCATTGTTTCTTTGTTTTAAATTATACCTTTTTCCATTAGAAGTTTAATAAAAATATTATAAATAATATTTACAAAAACGGTTTAAATATTTATCTACTGCCAGTAGATAGGTAGGCAGAACCTTCATATAAAATATCACGTAAAAGTTATCATTTTCACAAATAATATTATCATAAATGCAATGCCTTAAAAAATCGGCAAAAAAAAGGGAATGGAGTTAACACTAGGTTCCTTTGCCTACCCTACTGGATGCGGGACACAGCTTGGAACTGAAAGAAAAATATACATATACACACAAAGACAAACCTACGTACCTACAAAAGCGAATACCAAAACCAATTTCATTAAGCAGAGTAAATTTCAGGGCTTTAACCTTCTTAAAACATCTCGTCTGTATCGCGAGGGGTGAATTAGACCCTGCATAGGAACGAGTAAGACGGGAATTTCGTCAGTGCAGCGTTTAAAAGCATTGAGGCACCAAACCATAAATGAAGGCTTGAACGACAGGAGGGGGGGCTGTTGGGGGAGTGGGGGGAGGTGGTTGTTTTGGTCTGTTTGGCCCTGCGACGGGCTCCACAAAGACGTCGACCGATCCGCACACTAATTCAACGGAGATCGATAGTGCACCCAGCCAATGCGCCCTTTTACGCCCACGTTATAATCGGCCGATAATTAAATGCCTTTTCAGTGTGGTTGGGTTATGTTTTTTCAGTGTTTACGCAGCTATGTCTTTGGTTTTTTTTAGTGACGTTCTGTTCATTAATGTGGATTTTATAATTATACTTAATGATAAGTAGTTAGCATCTAATGATAGGTGGATATGTATATGGTGAAACTTTTTCTTTCGCTTAAAGTTTAATAATTTAAGTTTTCAGTATAACTTTGTATATTTTATACAATATTTATATAATGTTTAAAGTATTTTAGAAATATTTTTTTATTTTACTTTCAGGGGGGCAGATATATTTAATCAGGGGACCGAATCAGGAAAATAAAGAGAACTTTTAAAAGTGAACTATAATTATCACGTCTAAAGACTATCAGTTAATTAATATACAATTTAAAATCCAATAAAGAAAAAATAATAATAGAAACGAAATATATCATTTTACATAAACTAAAATAAATATTAGGTTAACGAACTCAATATAATATACGAGTATATTGCAGCTTCATATTTTACATTTCAAACTCCAACCAAAACACTAGTTAGTTATATGAAAACAAGTTTGAATTAAAATAACAAACGCTAAACGAAGCAAACGAAAGTGTTTTACTCCACCAGATTCATTTCATAGCGAAACTTCTGAACGACCTTCGGGGTGCAACTTTTCAATTTATTTTAAAGATGGCGCCCCTCAACGTCTTAAGAAATTTGCATAATACTTAATTCAGATGCTCTGAGATAGATAAAAAGAGCACGAAGCTAAGAGGTTTTAAGAAGATTCATTTTCTCATTCCATTAATCTTGTTAAACANTTTATTATTTTTTTAAAGTTATTTCCACTTTTAATTTTCTTACTTATATTGATACATTTAACACGTTATTATACTCGTAGTTCAAATCGTTAAGCACTTGAGTAAAACTTATTTCTCACGCCAATAGTCTTTGGAGGCGATAAATCATAACTACGAAAGTAATCGAGAGTTTTCACAGCTCTAACTCGAACGGCTATTGAAAATAATATAAAAAATTGCACTTAAATTGATGGATTAATTTATAAATTTTATATAAATTAATGTTAATAATAATTNCTAAAATAAATATTAGGTTAACGAACTCAATATAATATACGAGTATATTGCAGCTTCATATTTTACATTTCAAACTCCAACCAAAACACTAGTTAGTTATATGAAAACAAGTTTGAATTAAAATAACAAACGCTAAACGAAGCAAACGAAAGTGTTTTACTCCACCAGATTCATTTCATAGCGAAACTTCTGAACGACCTTCGGGGTGCAACTTTTCAATTTATTTTAAAGATGGCGCCCCTCAACGTCTTAAGAAATTTGCATAATACTTAATTCAGATGCTCTGAGATAGATAAAAAGAGCACGAAGCTAAGAGGTTTTAAGAAGATTCATTTTCTCATTCCATTAATCTTGTTAAACAATGTAAATATGTTATATTTCATGCATTCATAATTATTTAGTTAGTGAGGATCTTTTTACCCAAAAACTAATTAAATTAATTAATTAAAACAACGATTTTATTAGATAATTCATAAAAAAATATATGTTTTCATGTTAGTCATATGGTAGATTTCAATACTGAAGTAGGTAATCCATTTTTTAATAAATAGATACAATTATCAACACTTAAAGGAATCGACTTTAAAGAAAACCAACAAAAGGTTATATTCATAAACTATTCCGTTTTCCGTAGTGAATTCTAAAGCCAAAGTTTCATAGTGTTACTTTATACGAACAGTTCATGAGTCCAGAACGGAGTATTGGCTCAGAAGTAATACAGAATGCAATAGCGTTAGGTCTCGAAATTGGAATCCACAACAAAGGGACGTCAAAGAAACTAGTAAGTGCACGCGGCATAAAGACCGACGTTGCAGGGAGCTGAGGAGCCTCGTGCGTCCATCTCCCCCCGGGGGGCCGAAAGTGAGCCCCCTGTCTCACACCCGAAGATGCATCGAGTTTCTGGCCGAAACCGCACCACCCCTTGTAATGAGTTTGCACCTTTATGCATTCTGCCAATTAACTACTATTTCTGTTTGTTGTATTAAATCGACACAGGCTAATTAGTGTTGCAAATCTCCAGTGGATTTTAGTATTTTGGTACTTTGCATGTGTGTATGCTAAAGTTATGTACATAATATTATAGAAGTTTTATCGTTGATACGTTTTATCGTTGTTTTAGAAACGGATTGCTTTCATTATATTTAGTATGAGCATCTCTTTAAGTAAAAAGCTGAGGATATATTTTAAAAAACACACAAGAAATGTCTTAACCTTGCATACTAGTTGACATTTAAAGTTTAAACCCCTTAAAGATGCCATACACATACAAGGTATCCCGAAAGCCTGCTCCTATGATGTATTTGCTGGAAATACCTACCTGCACAATACAGTCACGACATGCCCGTGCACCGATAAATCGCATTAGAGCCCACGTGCAACGAATACATTTTTAATCTTGTTTCCTTTATATTATCTAGGTAAGAAAAGCACCTGTCTGTCGCAAATTGATCTTCTGTAACGTGTAACCTTTCACTATAATGCAATCCTTATCGAAAGTAAATACATATGTTTATAATGTAAAATATCATGTAGATGATATCCAAAATGACAGATAATATCCAAACTTACAAAAAAGCTTTTTTGTATTCATAAAATAAAACAAAACGTGAAAACCAACATATTTTGTAAATGGCAACTTTTTAACATATTAAAAAACATGCATTCACCATCGCTCATTACAAAATAAACAGAGAGGCTGAAAATTAGGGAACGTGTTGATAAACTCCGACGTACGACGTACGACGGGAGCACAATAAAGTTACCAAAAAACGAATAGGACACACCGCAAATATTAATAACGCAAGCGCTGCCATCCATAGCTCTTTTCATTCGGCACGAGCCGTGCATGCTGTGTCAAAGCACGTAATTAGTATTTAGGAAGGTGGTAAGAAAGGCGAGGTCGTGGGCCAGACGTCGGGTATCGATCGGCCGACCTGCCCCACGCTGCGCCTGCCCCCCCAGTGGGGGTTGGGAGCCACGCACATCGAGGCACCAATTGACACACTTAAGGTAATACTTGGCACTTACGACGTTGCCTTCTTTGCAGTTAGCCAAACGACGACGTTGCGCTAAGCTTAGTTTTGAAATACCAACATTATGGCCGAATGCAACCCACGCTGATTACACAAATATATACTTATACATGTATGTATATACAGTCGACACAAACGTGTAGAACTAAAGAAGGTTTCATTAAATATATTTTTTAGTTTATTATTTTCGACTACTTGTTACAAAGCTGGCAGAAATAGCTGAAAGTTACAAAGGCTCGACCCAGTTGGCTGTGAGCCCGCCTCTAGGTCGTACCAGCATACGTAGAAATAAATGCATTACTTAACCTTGAAATTGTTTAAATCAAATAACTTTCTCATAAAGTTTAACAGGAATTGTCGTAAACGAAACAGCGTGAAATATAGTCACGTGCCGTCACGTTGCATAATGTAGTGAAGGATATCGAAAAAGACCTTACATTTACATTTTATTATGTTTAGAATTTTGTGAAAAATACTAGCTATTTTTCGATCGTAAATTACAACAAAAAAGTACAAATTATTATTCATTATACCGTAAAGTAAGTATATTTAGTAGATATATAAGTACGTACCTAATATTAAAATCAAATACTACTATGGTTATTAATTTATCGGTGTTGAGTTCCGCCACTCAACACACAATGCCTTGAGAATTTAGCGGAACGTAGGGAACGGATGTGTTTGAATGAGAACTGAGTATCTTAACACTAGGTTCCTAGGTTGCCTCTGTCTACCTTGTTTTGTGCGGAATACAGTGCTAAAAAATATAATTTATATATGTACATAACATACACTTTGTCAGCTCTACTTAATTTAAAATATTTAATTGTATAAATTTATTAAGCATACAAATTTAAATTGAACCTATAATAAATGAAATTAATCAAATAAATTAACTTTCAAATTGTGAAAAAGCCAATCAATATTATGTATTCAAATCTTTCTAATACAACGTAAACTATAATACTAATTATTTACATTTCTACTCGTTTCATACAAAAACAATTTCCGGCAAAGGAATTAGGAGGGAAAATAAGCAGAGCACGCAGATTGTCCGAGGCAACGTCGGTGCACTTTGGAGCTCTTGGGGGAGGGTTAGACACTGGGCGAGGGGTGGGTGGTGTAAAATCACCCCCAATCATTTATACCCGAACTGCCTGTAGAATTACTAGCTGTCACTAAATTCTAGAAATTTCTCAGCCACCCCCAACATTGCGTGTCTAGTATGAAACAAGATATATAAAGAGTTTTTAGAGAAGCAATGTACATTTACCTTAGAGAGATTTCATTTCAAAACGGTCTCGAATATAACAAGACGAGAATGCTGCACATTTCGCTTCCTGTATAATATATTGCAGAGCATTCTCTCGACGTATCGTATAGAGTGCGTCATGTACCTACGATAATAATTAACTATTTGAAATGGTGTACACGTATCTATATAAATACAACGAAATAAATCTAGAAATGGCTTTTACCTTTAACATGAAACGTTTACTTGTATTTAACTTAAGTAGGTAATTGTATGGATATATTAACTCTTTATCTTTTATTTATTTTTTAAGTATGAGTAAAAATTCTTAATAGGCCTAAAAAATATGATAGGTACTGGTATTCTTATTTTGATAACTTCGCAATTTTTCTATTGCTATTCTAATTTTATTAGTTAAATGTTCTGTGCACTTATAAAAATAATGACATATAGTACGAAACTATGCACAATTTATAATTATTGGCATACGGTTTGGAATTGGCGGTTAATTGCACTACATTCAAAATGGTGTCCTTTGTAAGCACAGATAATATATTACAAATATTTGCTGTAAATTGACAGATAATAAATCTTAAATTCAACTTTACTTTCGTCTATATTATTTTAATATTCAAGCTACGTATTCCAAAACAATTGAAGAATAAAATAGTAAAGCCAATATATTTCGGAAGCAAATTCAATTAGCAGTATAAGACACTGCGCTAGTGCTAGAGCTAGCTATACACGCCACGTGAGATGCGACGCTATTCGTGTCAGGAGCCTGTATCCGTGACCCAGTTACCAACACCCCCTCCCTGGGTTCCGTATATTTTGGTCTAGGTTATGTCATTTAGTTACAAAATACTAAGTTTTAAAGTGACAATGCATAATGTTGATAATTATAACTTATTTGATTGCTATATTTTTTGTTAAATATATGAGGAATCGATTTTTTTTTGAGATTTTTTTTGTTCATATTTAACTCATCTATTGGTGATTTTACAACATAAGGTTCATAAAAAAAGAAATGTATAAAGTTAGATTTTTTTATTAGCAAATATTTAAAAAAATATATAAAATATTTTAAGGAAAATAAAATAGATATATGGATAGATGTATGGATCTATTAATAAGAGTAATGTTTAGGTACTCTTTACACTCGATGAGATGAGCATTAAACAACAATTGTCTAATAAACTTAATTAAACCTTTATTATCTTAGAAGTAATGAAACATATTATACAGCATTTACAATTTTGTTTTCATGAATATAATCAATGTAGGTAGGTACGTACGTAATTCAAGAGAGTAAAATTTTAACACCGTACTTAATATGTACTTAAGTAAGCGGTGAAAGATTTGTGAAAAAAGTTTTTTATTTATTTTCATATTTACTTTGTACCTAATTAAGTATACGTTTCCATAAAATCNATGTACTTAAGTAAGCGGTGAAAGATTTGTGAAAAATAGTTTTTTATTTATTTTCATATTTACTTTGTACCTAATTAAGTATACGTTTCCATAAAATCGTCTTAATAAAACAAACTCCACAAAATAGTTTACCTGTACAAACACAGATATGTACTTTTATATAATACGATAGTAAAATTTTTAAAAAAATATCTGTATAATTAAAGCGACATAATCTGATATAATTATTTTTAAGTAAACACCGTAATTTTACGCTATCAACGCTTGATCGACATGACTCTGTAGAGTCGAGATATGATGTTCCTGGGACATGTGCAACAAAAATTATTATTCAAAACGGTCACGAATAATGCAATTGAAATCAAAAGCGTCCTCCAGTATTAATTTAAAACGAAGCATGAAAAATGAAAATCGTTGTAAAAACCGCGGCATCTTCGGAGATATTAAGACAGGTGCACTCATCAAGATCATTACAAAGAGAACGATCGAATACATCTAATTTACTGGTACTACCGTGCGATTATAATATTCCGTTTAATTAGATATATACAGTAATTAGAGGCAATCGCGACACCGTCCGCGTCGGCGCGAGTGGCGCGAACCGTCCATTAGCCATGCTAATTTGAACCGCTACCGTGCACAATAATCTCGGGAAAAATCGCCTCCTCAAGGGGCACACTGAAACCCATGCTAGCATATGCATGCTTGCTCAATTTGCATCGGTTAATTATAGCTTAAGTAACGGAGTGCGGTTCGATGTGAAAATAACTTCCTTTTCGAATGTACGAGAACGTTATATGAGTAATTATACCGATGCGAACTATCTTGTTGTTATCGACTTCGTATGCTATCTATTGAAATCATCTGCTGCTGAAACAATGTGCGCACGAATATGTAAACTGCATAACAATAGAGTTTTCCTTTAAACAGTCGAGATTGAGGCCCGCAACGCAAGGGGGACTGTAAATATTATGATGGTTGTAGGTTTGATATCCATAAGGAGAATGAGTATGTTTAAATTGTTTCCATTTTCTCGCTGATGGACACTTAACGCGAAATGTCTATCGAAAATTGTAAGGAGAAATGGGGAATGGCTTTGTAAAAAAGTGTTAAGAGTAACACTGCTTTCGCTCTTCTTGCTCTGTTCTCCGTGCAACTTTTACTAATCTTCGTGTAATGCTGTTTAGAAATTTTCATTTAGGTTGACAACATTTATTTACCGCGGACCTAACGAGTGGGTCTCAGGCTGCATGTCCATTGATGTGGAGTTAGGGTGCGGAGGAGAAACGAAAAAAAATAAAAAAATGTCTAGATTTAACAGTCTTAAACTTTGGGCTTCCTGTAGTGATTTGTAATTATGTGGTCTGTGTGAAAATTTAAACGATTCCAGGGGACTTAATGCAGAATCATGTGGAATATCTGTGGAATTTTTCTTCGACCATAGCTTAGGTACTATTAAATTTGTATGACATTGAACAACAACATAAGATCTAATCAAAAAAATCCTATTGCAGTTAAGAAAACTATCTATTACAGACACTGAAAAGTAAAAAAAAATCGTTAAAGAAATCGACTACAAAACAATAAATAACTTATCAGCCGACTAAGATTTTAAATTTAGTGTTCTAAATTAAATCTTTGGTATCTTATAATTTTTTTAACAAAAATTTACTATTTTTAGCTTCCTCCATCCTCATTAAGAAATTCCCATTCTCAAGCTTTCACCGAATTTTCGAGCCATTACGCGTTGAGTAGCGGAACTCAACGCCGCCCACACAAAAAATATGTGAAAATTTAACTTTAGTGGTAGAGGCAATAAGCAGCTTCACATGCGTGCGTGACTATAATATAGAATTTCATTTTTTTTTCATTTCCGAACGATGTCACAGATTACAAACGGTATCGACCAGCAACTACAGGTCCGATAATCTCCTGCTCATATACAGGGTGGAAGAGGCAGCGCTTCTTTTACTGAAACTGCATATAGGGTAAAATATTTCAAACTCAGAGCTAAAAAAATTAATCAAGGTACCTCAACAGTTTTGACGTAGGATTTTTTTTTCATTTCACGATTTTTTTCCATACCTGTATTTCGTGTGACGCACACATAAGAGTACGACGTTACCGCTTTGACAGGTAAGTGTGTGCGTGCCTATGTTATACTTTACAAATGGCGTTTTATTTTAAAACGATAATTTCATTATCTATTTTATTTGAAAAAAAAACTTTTTCATTTTTGGAAATTATTTTTTTTCTGAATTATATTAGGCTTTTAAAGAGTAGTTAAAACTGTGGTTTCATTTAAAGTGGTGCTGACAATTCCACCCTGTATATACTTTTTTCCTTTAAAAAAAATAAACAAATATCATGTCCAACGCATAACAGTCGCTACGTCAATTAATTCACGTCAAAATTTCAACTTGGAATAAGATGTCTGCCACATCGCCGATAAACCTGTATCGACGTTATAATTGGCATAATTTTAAATTTTGTATACTCAAACGATTGATTAAAAATAAACGAAGAAAATCATACTTAAATTATAGGTCTCTGTTATAATTTTAACCAGTGCCAATTTACTTAATAACTCTGCCGTTTAAATAACATGGTATTATTGTAAATTTTGGCCTAAAATTGATATTTCGTATCGTCAGGTTCATCTTTACACGAGCTTTCTTACGACTCTGCAATACATAAATGCGCATGCGCATTCACACCTTTTCCCGTCAAGCATATCAAAGTACTTTTTAATCAAAAATAGAAAATTTAAGCTTCAATCGAACATATATTAAATTAGTGAATAATTAAATTAATCAATTTAAGTTATGTCATATTTTTTATTCTTGAGCAGACGAAGTATTTACTATTTCTTAAAAAACTATCAGATTTTGTATTTTTTTTTATTATTATTGAATTTTCACTCTATACCTATTATTAACGCGACCATTGTGGGTTCAACTCCACTCGAATTATTTTCCACTCAACACGCATTCTCTGAAAAATTTCGGCGGAACGTAAAGAACAGAAGGGAGAGACTTAACACTTAGTTTTCTCTGCCTACCCAGCTGTACGAGATACAGTCAAAATTAAAAATCTAAAAAAAATAATTTAAAAAATATGCAAAAAATGCATACAGCATTACATTGACAATTGACTAAATGGGTGTCGCTATATAATAATCAATAGATACACTTACATGAATATTTATTTACATAACACATATGATCAACATAATGCTTTATTAATCCTTATTAAAATAAGATACCTCTCATTAAAATATAATAATTAAATAATCAATGTTCTGTCTACTATTTTAATATATTAAATTAAGAATCCAGTAGACATTCAAAAGTATTCTAGTCAAGTATTTAAAGCTTTAAATGTATATTTTTGTAAATTATTGTTTAAATTTTTTTCATTTTCAAATGTATATTTATTAAATTAGATAAATCATTTGAGCGTCTACTGACTCTTACTCTGAATAAAATTCAGAGCAGGAATATAATTGAAGGCCTCTTGATAAGTAAGCAATTTTACGAAATAAATTATGGTAGTCACTAGTAAATTTTAAAATTAAAAACATATCATGAATCATATAACATTTTTTTGTTCCGTATTACTCATGAAGTAAGTAAACAAAAAATGTTGAAAGACCTCAAGAATGAATTAATATGCTGCATAAAACCCTCAAAATATGTAGTCACAATAATAAAAGGCAAATCATAGCCAACATTTCCCCTTCTTTTCTATATTTTTTATCTTTATCTGTTTATATATCTCAATTTGAAAAGATCGATTAATATGAGAATTCAAATAATCGAGTTTCTACAACGCCAAGGAGGAATATTATGGGCCATGTAGTTTACTTAAGACTGACTCGATATCGATATTTTGTATGTTAGCAGAGTTTAAAAGATATTGGGCATCTGGTTTGTTTTTCTTATGTATCGATTCATCTGATGCTTCACTTGTGATTCTCTTTCTTTTCTTAGTGTCCGTTTTTTCTTGCATTTCTATGCTTTCTACTTCTAGAACAATCTCTGTGACTCTTTCGCATACTTGTTTTTCACTTTTCAATGGCGTATCAATACTGGTTAGTGTGGAATCGAATATTTCGTAGCATTGTGCTCTTCGATCTTTCATTGGAGTGTAAAGATTGTCTAAATTACATATCGACCTCACAGCATCTTCAGTTTCTTTAGGGTTGTATTTAATAGAATCTTCTTCGAATAATACTTTAAAATCAGTAGATCGGAGTCTAATAGATACATCATCATCTATACACACCTCCATAGAAAATTTCTCTTTCAATTTGACCGTATCCAATTTTGGTACGAATTCGGCTTCATTAAATTGATATGTGATATAATTATCGCTCTCTTTATCACAATCGCGTACGGACAATTCTATTTCTTCAAAATCCTCATCTTGGACTATTTGCAAGTTATTTGTGCTGCTATCTGATTCCACTTTATCGCTAACATTCTGTGCACTATTAGTGGGCAACGTTAAGCCGTGACTTGTAGATTGTACCGCCGTGTCTTGTATCTCAGTAGCTTCAAGTAAGTCTCGCTCTATTTTTTTCGCTGTCACTACATCGAAGCCGCGATTAACTAAATCACTGTGTAAACTTCCTTCTACATCATCTTTTTTTGATGTTGTTGATTCTATATATTCTTTTATATTGTTTAGTTCGTCTTCCACGTTTTCTGCAGGTTTAATATCACGGGATCCTTCTTCTGACCATCGTAGCGGTTGATCCGAGTCTGAATCTTGCGGGCAATCTTTTACAATATCTTGGTCACTCTTAGATTGATCCGACGATGTATTGTCAATATTATCTTGATACGTATTTGTATCTAATTTTCTTGGTGTAGACGATTTTCGTCGAGATTTCGTGGGAACAGCTGAAGTAACTGGTGTAATGTGGATTTTGTTTTTACTCGTTCGATTTCTTGATATCAATTTGGACGAAGGTGTTTGTGAAATGGACTTTTTCTTTTTTTTAACAGACAGTTCTTTACTAGGTGTTGTTTTGAATGGTTTAATTTTAATTTTGTTAGGAGTACTCTTTAATAAAAACGATTCTTTCTTAAAAGGAGATTTGACTGGTACTTCTTTCTTTTTAATAACAGATTTTGATTTATTTTTAGAGTCCGTTGACTTTGTTCTTTTATCTCGTGAACTCGTGCTTGCACATGTTGATGTAATAGGTATGACATCATCTTTGGTCCTAATAATTGGACTTCTGTACGAAACATTTCTGGTACATTTTCTTTGCGGGCGACTGGACCTCTCTACTTTCTTTTTCTCCTCAACTTTGGGTTCAACTTTCTTTTCCTTACAAGTATTTTTCTCTTCTACGATCGTCACGTCAACATTCAATATTTCCGGTACAAAATCCTGATCATCCGGTTTATAATACGAACCTCCACTCGAATAATCAGTTAGCCGCGATGAATAAGACGATGGAGTCGCTTGTACTGGTTTGGGAATATCAAAAAACCTTGGAGTCGGTATATTCATAATTTTTATATCAGATATAGGCTCTCCTGGTAGATCTGGTCCTAAAAACTTCGGTGTTTCCATTTGTATGTCATATAAAACTTGTTTGTATGGCGTTTCTAACAAGTCTGATATATTTAGTTTGGCACCGATTGCGTTTTGTAGTGAAAGACGTTCAGCGTCAGGTGTTTCTGTTCTATCATCACTGATATTCATTTTAATTTCATTATTTTCTTTACTTAAATTATCTAAGGTATTCCAATCAGATTTAGATATAATATTTACAGTTGGTTTAACTACATGTTCCTCTGTTTGTACCACGTTAACGGCAGGGTCTTTAATGAGATCCACAGATTTTACAGTTTTCTTTGTTTTCTTAGTTTTAGGTGATATTTTTTTCTTGCAACTCAAATCATCAGTTCTATCAATTTTCGACTTTACGTTGTTTTTCTCTGACATAGGTGTTTTCTTTTTAATAGTTCTTGAATGTTTTGATTTCGACATAGGCGTGGCTTCAATAGATTCATCATTTCTAACAGCTAGCATGCGTAACTCGGCATCCCAATTTCTTTTCTTCTTTTTCACATTATTTTCTTTTGTTGATACATTTATAACTTCAGATTCCACTTTTGAATCTTCTACATTATCAACATTTGGTATATTTGGGTTATCTAGATCAATAACTTCATTGACGACAAGTGTATCTGTCTGTTTGTCCTGTTCGTTTATAGTTTCATGTAAAATACGCCTGGGAGTGGTAAAATCTAAAACTCTAACATGTGAGGTCCTACGTGGTGTAGAACTAGATTTTCTTGTGGGTGGTAAAATATTTGGTGTGCTAGTTTTATTTGAAATCGCCATATTGTTATCTTTTGGTAATGAATTGTGTGTTAAATCTACTGTTTTAACAAGACTCATTTCAACTGGTATTTTAGGTTCTTGTGGTTTAATATCTTTTTCTTTATCTTTATATTCTTGTGTTTGAACTATATTTGGACTATTTGAAGAAACGTCTATGACTAATGGTCCTAAAGGATTCGGAATATTTGGTTGTGTTGTCGCTATTTTAATATTGTTGCTTGATGAAGGTGTTATTATAGTGTTGTTCGGGGGCACTGTAAATAAAATATATTTAGAGATTAATACTGTGAAAACATATAAAGATATATATACAAATACTGAAGTTATGGAGGTTTAGACTGGTTATGTAATTAAATGTTTCATATTAATAGAGGCTAGTCGTGTGACTGTAAACACGACCAGTTGTGGGATCGATCCCCACTCGAAGAGATGAAATATTTATTTAAATTTATATTTCATCGCTCTGGTGTCGAAGCAAAGCGCGGCGTTGAGTTCCGCCACTCAAATCGCATCGATTCCTTCTTCTGCCTACCCTGCTGTATATGGGATACAGCGTGAAGCTGAAAAAAAAACGTATAAAGATACTAAGTTATAGCATTGTAGCGACTGATTGTTAGTGTAAATCTTTACCAAAAATACATATTACCATTATTATCAACCAAGTGGGTATTTTATATTTAACAAACACTAATATCAAAATTAAATAACATAATGCGATAAACGAAATATATATTTTTTATTTATGTACTAATATTTTCTTTTATAAAACAAAATTACTTATCACAATTTTACACTTATATATAGGGTAACCAAAAGTGTTAACACGCTTTGTCTTGCTATAAGAGCGAGGCACGTGAAAATAGTTCAATCCCCGAAAGAAGAATCGAACCTAAAACCATCGGGTCTACACAATTAAAATTAAAACAAAAATCATTACCTGATGCAGGAACAAGAATAATAGTAGGCATCGCCATAATCTCCTCTTTATTATATCTATAATTTCCATTTCCTCTATTATTGTTACCATTAATAACTATTCTTTGCATTTGTAACAATGGCGACGATATCCGCTGTAATGGCGGCAACATTAACATATTCTTTTTAACTACGTCATCTAATTTTACGTCTGATATAATTTTTATCTTTTGCTCATCTTCTTTTGGTTTTACTGGTCGGAATTTTTGGTGCCTGGTTTCTCTGTTTAGTGGTGTGGAGAGTTTATGTAAGAAATGTGGCTTAGGAGGTCCCTTGATATTTGTTATTGGACTTATATTTGTTTTGTTATCTTTTGTTGTGGTTCCCCTGTAAAAACATAATAACATATACTTGAAAATGTTATACTAGCGGACCCGGACGCACCTTCGCCCTTCGCTTGAACTATACGAATATTTATTAAATATACTTATGAAATTATTTTCAGTTTTTCAATACCATCGGTAAGAAAATATAAGCCTAAATAATCAAAATTAGCTGAAAAAGAATAATAAGTGAGACTCATTATTAGAAAAAATATCTAGTATTATATATGGAGAATATTAAAGACATGAAAAAAATAAGTAACCTATGACCATCCCAAGACCCTCAAGTATCTCAGTATCAAATTTTATCACAATTGAATCAGTGGTTTGGCCCTGATTTCTACACAGACAGACAAATTTCTTTCGAATTATAAATATGGAGGTATGGATAGTATGTCAACTCGTAAAGTGTAAAAAAGTACTAAATTTACTTTTATTTTATTTTATATAGTAGAGAATATAAATAAATTTTTGAAATTGTAAACACCTTCTGATAATATACTTATACATATAGTTTTTAAAAAATGGCTTGTTTCTCCTGAAATTTTGCTTAATATGCAGCAGGTTTACACTTCTAGCTGACAATTTAAGATTTTAAAAATAATTTAACTATTTTCCTTTTAGCAAATTGTAGAATAGTCACGAGAGACCCTAGAGTGCCACGCCGAGAGACGCCACTTAACACGCAATGCCTCCATAATTCGGCAGAAAGTGGGACAAATTTATGGCAATATGATTTTCTATGCCTACCCTGCTGTGTGCGGGATACAGCGTGAAGCTGGAACCTAAAGTGAACACATTCAGTTCTCCAAGCACCATGAACTCAACCTTGAGCTTTGTATAGTTACCAAATCAAAGAAAAGAAAATTATAACACACAATCGAAGAAGTGAAGAAAATTTAAACCCACAATCGTCGCGTTTACAGTGAAACGTTCTTTCACTGCGCCACAATGGAGTTATTATTATATTTTTTTTATTTTTGAAAAGGAATACTTACTGCACATTATAATTTTCTGAAGTACTTGAATCTGGAACTATAGGCTTTTCACTATCCGTGCTTTCTATAACATAAAAATACATTTAATTCCTCTTCTTAACATAAGGTAGCTTTTTATTAGTATATATATTTTTTTCATTCTTATAAAAATTTATTGTATCGGCACTCAAACTACGACTCTTCACAATGTTTTATGTTTTCTAAAAATATGATTCCTACTTGGAAACTAAATATTTAATACTTTAATACCGATGCAAAGAGCTGTGGGAAGTCCTGCCCCTCCACATGCAGTGCCACGAAAATTTGACGGAAAGTCGGGAACAGAAGTGTCTCAATAAGAATGAAGTGTCTTAACATTAGGTTCCCACGTTCTGTCTGCCTACCTTGCTATATGCGGGATGCAGTGTTAAGCTAAAACAAAATTAATTACCAGTAACTCCAATAGCAAAATCTTGAAATGAACCAGCATTGCATATAGATTTGTGAACATCAAAACTATTGCTTGGTCTTTGAGCCAAAGGGTCCTTATTGCATTCTGTATTGAAAGTATTTCTTAAATTTTCAATCTTTTCCTGTGTTTCAATTACATTTGCCTGCAAAATGATGTATTTACAGAAAAACGGTTAACTACCTTTAACTTAACTTAGGTAAACTACCCTTAACAATAAAATTTAAATGACTGCTTAGAAAAAAAACAGTACACAAGAATGTGTCATGGTAGTCGTAGGGACCCTAGTGTTAAGATACTACACCTACATAACGCCCAATAATTGAGACATTGAATATCGATTAACAGAATTCAACGCTACCATTTAGCCGAGCAGAGCTAAGTATTAAAATTAATTCATTACACTGAGCGGGAATCGAACCCACAAGCTTTGTCACCTTAGTCAGACGCTGTCTCTCTGTACCAATACGACCTCATAACCATCTTAGATTATATCAAAAGTAAAATTATATTTTATTTTATTTTATTTTGTTTAAAATAAAATAAGCAAACCCCTTTGCCTACCCTACCATAGATGATATCGTGTATCCCGGGAACTAAAAGAATTAAGTAGACAAGAACCTTATTAGACTAACTTACTGTTAATACATCCTGTGTATTTAAAATAACCTGTATTTTATCTTGATTTGCATCTAAAGGTACTTGAGATCCATGTGTTAAAACATTAGTCCTTACACCACCTCCTATATCAGGCACAGCCTGAGCATTGGGCGATAGAATATTTTCATTCAACACTTCATTGTTATTATTTTTCTTACTAATATTTACAGAATTACCTGGAAATGACAATTTATAGTGTTTATGTTCATATATGTTTTTTATTATTAATATTATTATTATCAGTGTATCGCTCTAATGTTGAGGCAAAGGTCTGCATTAAGTTCCACTACTCAACACGCAATACTTCCAGAATTCGGCGGAAAGTGGGGAATGGAGTGTATTAACACTAGGTTCCCTCTGCCTACGGGATACAAGCAGAATGTGCATGCTGTGTGTGGGATACAAGCTGAAGCTGATTATTTCTGTTTATGGTAGCACTATAGTGAGGACATGAATGACTTTTATCATTTTCTTGATTATAAGCTATACATTTTCAAACTTATAACTTTAACATGTTTACATTGGCAAAAAAAACCCAGTGGTAAGACACTCTGTTCCCCAAATGGTTAGTGCCAGAACCAAAGCCATGTTTTTCCTATGGTACTGAGGCAAGGAAAATAACTCATGCTAGGGGAAGTGAGAATTAAATTCATAACCATCAATGTCTACAGTCAGACTGTGCCACAAAAGTCTCTATTTTTATTAAATTAAATATATTTATATTAAATTTTAATTTGATATCTGAATCTTTCTTTGCTTTATGAGTTGTTTTTTTTTCATACTGCCAAATAAATTTATTGTCACATAACTTCGTCATAACCTTAAAAATAATTTTATAACCAATTTTTTGTAATTTTTAAATTTCAAAAGGAGTATGAAGAGACACAGCCAAGAAATATTTCATATTCATTTTCAATGAAACATTTCATTTTCATTTAAATCAAATATTTCATTATCATTTATTTCTTTGCTCTGGTGTTGAGGCAAAGCATGGCCATGCAAGCATGCCTCCAATTTGGTGGATAATGGGGAACAAAATGTCTTAACACTAGATTTGCTTTGCCTACCCAGCTGTGTACGCAACACAGTGTAACACTAAAAAGTTGTACAGAAAGAGTAGGAATATGAAAAGAATTAAGTTCCCAATGCAGACTCAACCAACAACTATGTACAATATGCACAGATGGACCCATCTCATATTTATATAACTGACAATGATCTATTTTATATATTTACCAGGTAAATCTTCCAAAGGTGTGGTTTCAGTAGATGTGCGTAAAGGGCAGACAATTTGACTAGGTTGTAGTGTTGATAAGGGTTTAACAGTTTGTTTACAAATACAGGCACCCAAACTTAACGAACTACAGACATCACAGCCATTACTTTTCACATAGTTTTGCTTTAAGCTAAAATTTGAAAATATTAAAACATTATTAATTAGATACATTTTTTGAGCATATTTGATTCATTGTGTTGAGCAGCAAGCAGCAACTTATTGTCAGAACTTTTAAAAAATCACATATTCCCCAGAATGGGCCAGAACCCATAACCATCTCATTTATAATCATACAGCCATTGCACATTACAGCTTCAAAATGTAATACAAATCAGTAGCATAATATCTTTACCTTATTTTTTCTGTTGTACACTCTTGTGCATGAAGTCTATTTACATCTACATAAGTAACAAGAAATTTAACAACTTCTAACAAATTTGAACATTGAAAAAACTTTTTACGTAGCAAATGAGGCTTGCAGGTTTCCACTGTCAACATAAATACAATTTTTATGTTAATATTTGACAATTCTGTTACATAACATAAAATATACAATTTGCATGCATTCTTAATACATTATTAATGAATAATAAATGTTACAGTATGTTAAAAGTATTCTTATTATATTATATATACATATATATGTATATTTTGGTCATATCCAAAGTTATCAAGAACTATAAAAAGGATATCTTAGTATGTATGATATAAATACAATAATAATAAGTATGCTATAAAAATATCAAATAACATAATAAAAATGGTAAAAATTACAATAAATTTTCACAGCTCTATATTCTGCTAAAATACTCTTAAGTGATGTCATAAGAATTCTGTCATATTCATTTCTAAACACATCTAAATAAGGACTGGCTTGGAGGAACTCATCATAGGCTGTCATTAACTGCTCCTCAGCAAGGTATCCTAAAATTTAAGGCAATAATTAGCACTTATTGGTGAAAAAAATCCGTTAAATGAAGGATGCTTTTTACTCTCCCGCCAATCAAAAACACCTTACCTAGAACGAGTTTAGCCAAATCCTGCGATGGGAAAGGGGGTATAGCCATTTCTTTAATAGATAATGTCAAAAATAAATAAAGAACACATAATATCACGCATATTAATCCAATAAACGCGATTAATTCACAAAACTCATTTTTAAAAATCTAAACAAACACTATCAAACCACGCACTTTTCTGTCAAACAGCATTCCGTTTTACGTGTTTTTTATGTAAATAAAGACGAAGAAGTCTACTCTTATTATAATAATTTCACACATCGTTCATATTATAATAATTAAATGCTTTAAATATAATTTTTGTTAGAAATAAAAAAATATTTTTAAAATTAAAAGCTATAATGTAAACTCAAATCTAAATTTAATCATTCTCAGGTTAATATTAACTTAGTACGAAGAGCAAACGAATTAATGATGTGAATGATAAGTAGAATGTAAAGACATTGATTATAAAATTAACATAATATACTAGAATCTCGACATACTTTTATGTACATTCTATAAGGAAATTGTATTAATTGTTTAATTAGCAAACTTGGAAATACTGCCATATAAACAAAATAAATCTCTTTCGTCTCACATTGTGCAGAGAAGAAAATTCTCATAATACACATATTATTCTTCTCCGTTTACCTCTACGAGTTTACTTTTAGTAGCAGAACATAAAACTATCATTGGCAAGTATATTATGTTATGAATTCTTTAGAGTAGAATTTGATTCCACCGTATTAGCCCATGTAATTAAGACCGAAATAGTTGAAATATGTGAGTAATTGCTTGCAATCCCACGCTAAGACAATTAAAGTTAGCAATAAAAAACCGTTAACGCATTTACAAAAATACAAGCGTTTATTTTGCCAAATTCGCCGTATAATCAAAACATTTCTGGTACGTCCCGTTGATATAGAACTAGAAAATTTGCGAAGAATTCATAACTTACAGTACAAATAAAAGACTAAATATGAAAATTAGTAATTTATATGTAATTAAATCTGTTGTTCTTTCCACGTAAAATTATGCGCTAACAAACTTAAATTAATCAATTTTCATAAGTTGTACTTCTCGTTGACGTACAATCATGAACCTAGTGCGGAACCCTCAGAACTCCGACTCGCACTTGATTATTTTTTTTTGTTTCCTATCATCACTTGAAGTAAAAAAGTGACATGAAATGAAAGCCGACTTTTGTTATAATTCATATTTGGTAATTTGGCTATTCGGCTGGTAACACTACCATACTGAATATTGAATACATTCGTTGAAAATCTAATTTATATCTCTTCATTCATAGAGATTTTTATATTGACATTAATCAAATACCATATTAAAGAAAACTATTTTTTAATTAAAAGGAATAAGAAAGACAGAGTTAAGGATGTTATTAACGACAATATAATTGTGTTCATATTACTTGTCGCGCCCTCAGAAGAGTGGTTATTTTACATTTTTTAAATATATTTCTTTATAATAATTTATATTTAAAAATGTAAAATTTATTCACTAATTTAATAAAAGTACTTATATTCAGATAAAAAGTTAATTTTCTTGAACGAATGTTTTAAATATTTGGACATATATATTTCATTCATTCACGTTCATTCACATTCTATCATGGCGGTTATTCATATCGTCATCTAGTTTGTCATATTTTGTATTTGAAGTTTTCTAACACTATTTATATTATTTTGAAATTGTACTTATTGAAACATTATTTGTATTCATTTATTGTTATACTTAATAGAATCTCAATATGAGTTCTACTTCATCTACTGCTCTTTTTGCGTGCTCCCGTTGTTTTTCAAGACACCCTTTTGAAGAGTTATCGCCAGGAGAACAACTCTGCAAGGTAATAAGCCTTTAGTTATAATGAATTCATTTGACCTCTATCAGCCATACTTATTTATGAAAAATGAGATTTAAACTGAAAAACAAGTTTTGTTATGTACTACGTTTACAGTTGTTTGACGTCAAATGTGACGCTCTAATTTTCTGGGTATTTCAGGAATGTCGTGGCTCCTTCCCCGTTGTCAAGTGTACATATTGCCGTTCTGAGTTTCAACAAACAAGGTCAGTGCCGTGAGCCAAATCATATGATTCATAAAAAGAAAGTTTTACTTACACATTTACTGTTACTTCATATTTTCATTTAAATCGTAGTCATTGATTCTTTATTAATGCTAAATTTATTTGTTATAAATAATTCACAACATAACAATAATACAACAATATAAGCTACATAAATTAAAAAAACTTACAGGTAATTAATACACAGCTGACTATAGAGAGTAATTCTTTGCATTTACATTTAATTATTAAAGAATTACTTTGGATTTCGTTTGATGAGGAATATTAAAGCAAAACCTAATTAGAAAAGTAATAGTATAGGTAGTTATATTATTTTTGAAATAATATTTTTTATAAGTGACAATGTAACAAAAATATTAGTATTAATTAAAATAATCTTCTTATTAGCTTCTTTCTTTCTTTAATTATGACTTAAAATAATTTCTCACATAAAATTCAGTCGGTAAAATTCTGTGGATTCAATATTCACTCATAGATTTGTTATATTAAAATATGTATAATTTTAAAATGATTTTAAAATGATATAGTTTTAATTTTTTAATGTATGGTGGTATTATTAAACTATTCCTAATATAACTAAAAATACAAGGCAGATTGATGTTGTATTCTCCATATCAGGGTAGGCAAATCAAACTCATTGTTAAAACACTACATACATCTAATTTTAGCTGACACTGCATGAAGAGTGGCAGAACTCAATACTATCTACAATAACATCTCTATAAAAATTTAAATATTACTTATTCATTGAGTGGATATTGATGCAAGAAATTTCAGATTATACTCAGGCTATGAAATACTTATTAATCATATTTTTTTCATAAACAATTATTTTTAATTTCAGTAAATCAAACACATCATCAATTTGCAAAAAATGTGAAGCAAATGTGAAGGCCTATGGGAAACCAACAGCATGTGAATATTGTAATATCATTGCTGCATTTATTGGTAAGATTTTCAGATGGTTTATTTTGGTTCAGATAAATATTACAATTAATACTTTACTTATAATGTGGGTATTAGGGATGTAGTGGAACTTCATAACTGTAATAAAAAATATGTGATATTCCAATTAAATAAAAAAAACTTACTGTAACTGTACTGTAAAAAATCTGTCAATTTTAAATATGGGTATAGTGTAAATGTTGTTTGTTATGGTAAACTTTTGATTTTGCCTAGGTGAGTCATTGCCTCTATTACGAAGTGGTGATAAGCACGAAAAACTTGTTATTATGAAAAAAACCTTTAAATTGATGTAATATCCATATATTAATATTAAACTGTCAGAGAAAATACAAAATTAATTAAGTTTAAATCTTAAAATGCCCATATTGTGGAGTTTGTATATTTTGAATTGTGCCTCTATTTTATTTAACCAACAATAAGGAGTAAAGAAAAAATTATAAAAAACTATATCTATATTTTACTTACTTGGTTTTTTGTAGTTTTTAGTTATTATTAAAATATGAATGTAACATATGTTGGATAGTAAATAAAAAAGATATGTTTCTATATTTCAAGGCAACAAATGTCAACGTTGCGCGAATTCGGAACGTAAATACGGTCCGGCGGTGACGTGTGAACAGTGCAAGCAGCGGTGCGCCTTCGACCGACACGATGATAATAAGAAGGTACCTTATATTTTTATAAACACTTGTACTTTTTTTTAAAAAACATATAATGATTTTAACGTAGTGGGATTTAAAACCGCGCCTCTAGTTCCTGTTTTTTGAAAAAATATTTTTCTTTCTATATATATATTAGATAGACTTTTAGTTGACAGATAGACTTTTTGAAATATTGTATATACAATTAAAGAAGAAAAAAAAAGAAGTGTCTTAATGTGGAATGGAGTGTCTTAACATTAGGTTCCCAGGTGGTACCCTCTGCCTACCCTGATTTGTGTAGGATACAGGTGAAACCAAAAAACTGACAGTTGAAAAAACACTAAGACTATTGATGAGCTATTTAATGACTATATTTCATTTTCTTCTAGACCCACTATATATGTATATCACAACAAATGTATTTTAATCTATGTAAAAATAAATATATTGCAGGTGGACGGAAAACTGCTGTGCTGGCTCTGCACGCAGTCCCTCAAGCGTGCGCTGGCGCGTACCAAGCAACACCTCGCTATTGACAAACACAAGCATAGATCACACAAGTCAGTTGATTTTGCACTAAATATTTATAATTCACGCTGCATCCACATACACGGGTAGGCAGAGCGAATCTGGGAACCTAATGTTAAGACATTCCGTCTTCATTAAGACACTTCCGTTTCCCGGTTTCCACCGAATTTTAGAGGCATTGCGTGCTTTATGGGAGAACTCAACTAAATAAAATTGTTTATAAACTAGCTTAAGGCATTTTGTTTTCTAAGCATCGCCTAATTTCCGTAAGATTTCTTGTCGAATAGCGGTACTTAACGCCGCGCTTTCTGCCAGCTTCGATATCCAATATTTAAAAAAAATCTACACTTTCAATTGCATCCTCATAAATTTTAGTCTCGAGTCTCTGAGGCCATTGTGGCGAGTGAATGACTAGCTGTAAAGATTTTTGTTCAGACTTGAGTTGATTTGACTGGACTGGACTCGGGAATTAATGTGCAAAGAAAAATATTAAATACATGCCTTAACCTAGTTTTTTTGTATCTACCCTTCAACATACAGATTCTTTTTTAATCTACTGAAGTTGAAATTACAACCTTCAATGTAAATGCAATTAAATGATATATTAGAATGCAAAAGCCTTACTACGCAACAGGTCAAAAAGCAGTCACAAGGACAAACGCAAGTCAGACATGATGAAAATGAACCCAGGCGACCTCTCTGATTCACAGCCAATGGAGAAGAAATCCAAGTTGAATCCTTTACAAGGTATGCACATTGTTTGTTATTATTAATATTTTTATATTTATATAAAGTAAACTATTTTAAATACATAGGATTCTCAAATGAGATTTTATTTTCATTTAATTCATATTAAACTAAGTAAATTTTATAATATTTGTATAAAATTTTATATAAAAAATTTACAAGGATTCTTTCAATCTTATTATTTTAAAATATATATATTTATAACTGAAAGATTTTGAGTAAACCGTTTAAGTTTTAATTTTTTTTTATGGGGAACCTAAACACTGATAACATCTATCAAGCTTTACAGCCAATTCAAAAATATTTTTTTTAATCTTATTTCATAAACTAAAACAAAGCATGTCGTTGTATATCTGGAATTTGAGTCCAAAATAGTGAACGGAGTGCCTTGACACTAAGTTCTCTCTGCTGACTTTGCTATACATATGTATGTGGTATACAACGTGAAGCTANTATTTTAAATACATGGATTTTCAAATGAGATTTTATTTTCATTTAATTCATATTAAACTAAGTAAATTTTATAATATTTATATTAAATTTTATATAAAAAATTAACAAGGATTCTTTCAATCATATTATTTTAAAATATATATATTTATAACTGAAAGATTTTGAGTAAACCGTTTAAGTTTTATTTTTTTTTTATGGGGAACCTAAACACTGATAACATCTATCAAGCTTTACAGCCAATTAAAAAAATATTTTTTTTAATCTTATTTCATAAACTAAAACAAAGCATGTCGTTGTATATCTGGAATTTGAGTCAAAAATGGTGAACGGAGTGCCTTGACACTAAGTTCTCTCTGCTGACTTTGCTATACATATGTATGTGGTATACAACGTGAAGCTAAAAAAAAGGTTATAATTAAAATTAATTTTAATTATATAATATCTATGAGTTTGTTTATAATTTGTATCCTGCGCGATGCGAGAACTACGTTAAGGTGAAAGAAAAAAATGTTAAAAACATTTTTTTAACCAGCTTTACTAACAACGTTATAGCTTGCGAAAACGTATCTGACTAAAAAGTGTGAATTGTCTTTTTTCATCTATTCATTTAATTTTTTTTGTTTGCTTTTTTAAATTTATTATTTAATTCTAACATTTGTATTATGGATTTTGTTTCAAGTGTTAATTTATAATTCCATATACATAAAACCCTTCGACCGGTTGTCTGTCGTCGCTTCAAAACCTATTGATTTTATGTTTGCGTGAGTAATGTTTTTGTTTTTCTTTTATTATTTCTTTTGTTTTCAACTAAATAGAATTTTTCCTTATAGATATGTACTGTTTGTTAGGTGAATTAGACCCAAACAGTTCTGACCATGTGGTCGCCATGACACAATTGAAGGAGACAATAGCGAGCTTACAGAAGAAGGTACAGCAGAAGGATATGGAATTACTTTCCAAAGATAAATTGGTATGTTGCTTTTAATTTTTATATAGTGATGCGTTTATTATTGTATGCTTGATGGTTGTCGATTTGATTTCCAAATGAAGGATCATAGTAGAAATGTATATTTTTTTGTCTGAATTGTAGTTGAAGAATTAAATGAAAATATTTCCAATGTTCTAGAAATACGCAATAAGAATCATAATAGCCAATCTATATTCCATATAATAATATTTAATATGTTTGTCTCATATTTCAGATAACAGAATTAAAAGCCCAACACCACAACGACACAACGGACCTACGGAATGAAATGAAAAACAAGGAACGCTTAAATGAAACAAAATTCAACCTCATGAATACAAAAATACAAAATTTACTGAAAGAAGTGGCAACACTGAGCAAGTCTGCAAAGAAAAATAAAAATACTAAATCTGCGCTTGCCGCTACTGAAAATAGTGGCAGTGGAACCGACAGCCCTAGTACTAACTAGATGTTTATAGAGCACCTTGATTTAATTTATTGTATTTGTCTTGTTGTCATGAATCCACATTTTCGGTATAGATTTCAATTTAGGATGTTTCTTACTTTTGATTATTTTTTTCTCTTAAGTCAATATATGTCAACTTGCTACCTGACTGTGTATTATATATATATTTTTTTGTTTTTATAATTTGAGTACAATAGTATTAATATTTTTGTGGAATAAATATTATCAGTGAAGTTAATTTAAAGCGACGCAATAAGGGTGGTACAATAATGAAAATCGAGTTGATAGTGATATTTCAATGGAAAATAGACATTTTCCTTTTATTTTTTTTACTCTGCAAATGGTTTCATTTGTAGATATATTTTCAATAATGAGTATAAGTAGGTTTTGTATTTTTTTGTTTACTATCTATATCTATCTTAAGTATAAGTGACTTACCAATTTTTTTTATGTTAAATAATTTATTTTGTTTGACTGTGCGTGATTTATTTATGTAAGGTAACTCATGCGGGTCAAAAGTATTCAGTTTCAATGTTGCCACTTCTAAATATAAAATTTGACTAATAAATTAAAAAATAATTTAGTGTGGCGACTAATTATGAAGACACAAAAGTCGAGATTATTTTTATATTTATTTTACAAATAATTTGAATTTGTACCTGCTGACCACATTAGTAAAATTATAAACTAAAATTAATGTTTATGTTTTTTTTACTTTATTTTGACAACTTGACACAACTTTACTTTTACATTTGACATAATTATTGTGGATACCAAAATTAGTTTTTATATATACACGTATCGTCATATCAAGTGTTGTGTTACATCACTAGTAGCTACATGTTTCTTTAAATCAAAGACAAAAAAAATATTTTCGTAATTTGATACGAATATTGAGATCGTCGTGGCGCAGCGGTAAAGCGTCTCTAACGTCAGGTTATGAGTTCGCTTCCCACGTATAAAAGTACATTATTTTAGTTTCTTCGCTCTGGTAACAAAACGCGGCGTTAAGTACCGCCTCTACTCAACCCGCAATGTCGCGAAAAGTCGGGGTCAGAGATAGGATATTATGTTTGGCATTGTTAGTTTTAAAGACAGTATTAAAACGACTACTTGAAAATTTACTATATAATGTGACAATTGACTGTATTTATTTAAAAACATTTATTTCAACTTTTTTTGAATACTTGAATTTTTTATAGTATATTTTCAATTGTCGCTTTAAGTGTATATATGAAAATTAAATGAATCATTGCAATGTGATCGGGTGTTAGCCGGCTTAGGTTTAAACTATTATGGTATGGTATGTTTTAATATGAATGAATGTGAAATAGGGACCTTCCATTAATTATTTCGCACGATTTTTTTTACCCCTCCCGCCCTTGTGACAGTTGGTTACATTTGCAAGTCCTCCCTACATATTTTTTTTAATTTTACATCTAGAAAGTAATAAATCAATTGAAAACGTAATAAATAAAACAACAGTTTAATACGTAGATATTATATTTTGTATCACGTAATTAAAGACATATAATCCTTTGTACCATAATCCAGCGGATACCCGCTGGATTCAAAGGGCGCAAGACCGGACGGAATGGCGAGCATTGGGGGTGGCCTATGTCCAGCAGCGGACCTTACAAGGCTGATGGATGGAATCCCTTGTAAGACATTGTCACAATTTGTCGACTATTAACATGTGGCGTTCGCTCTAAACGCCATATATCAAGAATTCAATTCAATTCAACATGTGGCGCAATTTTTGGATGGTCCCCATATAGTAATAAGATAAAATGAAAAATCAAAGATCTTTTTACAGAAAACTTTAGATACTTAGAGTTATTTATTTGCAACTTCGATCAAATATGAAAAATATATTTTAAACTTTCCAAATATGTCTTATGGCAACACTAAAGTTAGTGAGTTCAAACGAATTTATAATTGTGCGATATTGACATGTTAATATTATATCAAATTCCATTTGACTGAACTAAATAGATAAAATAAATTAGTGAATGTAAAATAAATACAATAAATGATTTTAATTTTTTTTTATTTGTCACCCTTTAAACCTTTTTTTATATATAGAATGTAGAAATGTATTTTAAATATGAAAAAGTATTAATTTATAATATAAAAAAGTAAAAAGATACATTTTAAAAAGTTATAGTAGATTCTAATGTCATGTTTTGGGTGAATCGGTAACAAAAGTTCTTTTGAGTGGATATATGATATAAGTTATCTTTTTTTATTACTTTACAATATTGTATTATAGAAATATTTCAATATGAGATAGACACGTGTAAAATGGTTAAAATTCTTGTAATAGTTTCATATTATATAATGTTTTCATTTTCATAACTTATATTGTTACATAAATAAAAAACAAAGCTATACTGAAAAATAAAAACTATACATATCATGCATCAATAATTTAATTATGTTCTATGACGTCAATACTTTAATTAATGTTCATTAAAGAGTCCATGTAAAAAAGGATAGTAATATTTGCATAAAAGTACTATTGCATGTTACGTGGTACTATTTACTAGCTACCAAAACGGGGCTTTGCTTTTAGTTTTAGCTTTATTATATCTACAATACTTATTTACTATACCTACATTCGTTTTATATAAATAGGTTAAAATTTGCGTGTAACATTTGTTTACATTGTTTATAATTTAGTTGGAAGTAATAATAATACGATTTACTACGCTGTCTATCTCCCGCTTGTACTTGTCCATCACTTCATTATGGTTTCGACGGTTATGGCACGTCTTGTAAATTAACAAAGTAGAGCTTGTTTTTAGAACTATTTTTAGAATTATTAAACAAGGCAAGTCTGACAGTATTTTTTTCTATATTTTTCTATATAAGTAGTTATGTTTATATGTCGGTAATTTTTGTTATACAAAAAAAAACAATACTGAACTGACCAAATATTAACATTTCCATAGAAATTTACAAAAAATGATAATATACCTTAGCAGTAAAAATTATATTAAAATCTGTTGCGTATTTTAAAAGGTTTAAGCGTACTTTTATAGTCGTATGAAAGGATGGGGTCATAGTATTCGTGCCCACCTCAGAATTGCCTGATGCCTACTCCAGAATTTTTGTTTAAAAACTACATAAAAATATGAGTTCCAAACTAATATCAAGGCCCCCATGGAAATAAGGTCGATGGGAAGCATATTTGTTTTGTACTGTGCAAAGAAGATAAAGATATGAATTTACAGTACAGTAGGTACCTACATAATCATTAATAACTAACTACTAAAATATTTTCCAAATGTGTAGGTATAATCATAGGTTTGTAAATACCTTTAGATACTTATGAAATTTAATAACGCATAGACGATATTTTAAAAGGCATGACAAAAACATTTCATGAAATATTTACGAGATCGATTTATGTAAATTCCATGAATTTTTTTGTATAGAAATAATAAAATATAACTATTTATCGCTTTCATGGCTCATCAACTACCTCTGTAATAATAATCGTAACTAAATAAAAACCGGCGAGTCGGTCCTGCCCACCGAGGGTTCCGTATTGTACAATTTTATTAGGTTAGCGGGAACTACAGCTTATAAAAGGTGTCAAACTTAAGCTTGTTTTGAACCCATTTTATATGACTACATTTTATTTTTTTCAAGTTGCAGGTATTTTTTTTGTTTGTACTATAAGTTCTTCTTAATTACTTGCTAAATTTTATAATTATATGTTCAAGGGAATTACACTATAGGGTTTGATTATGCGGTAATTTACATACAAAATGTCGCAAAAACGATGCATAATCTATTGATTGAGGTGATTTGGAAGATTTTTTTTCTTTACAGCAAAGGACTGTAGACTTGGGTATTTCGTAATCTATCTTCTCTATAACTAATAGCTTAGATAGCTTCACACAGTCTTGAAAAAAACTTGAGAGACGGACAGATGGACAACAAGAGTGATGTTATAAGAAGTCGTTTTTTCTTTTAAGGTACGGAATACTAAAAGTATATAGTTATTTCATTTATGCCAGACATATTTCTTATTAATATTATAAAGTTATGCTATATAGAGTACAGTTATGCATTTAAAATTCATAGTTTACCTACTTATATGTATGTATTACACATTTGTTTAATACTTTTACTTAGGTACATCTTTAATATCTCTATTTTAATAGAAAGTTACTTAAAATTTATACTTACAATTACTAAAACTTAAGTTCCTTTTTTAGTAGTTGTTTAATTAAACCCTACTTTCTCTATCTCAGCTACTGATTCGAATTGAAAAGATATTTTTGTATTGAATAGTCCAGTTGTCGAGGAAGGCGAGAAAACAGGATGAATAACGAACGAACGAGCATGACGTTAATCAATTCCAAGCAGTCTACGATCAAAATTACAATTAATAATACAGGCGAAGCCGCGTGTAAAAATTAACATAGAATAAATAAAAAGGCTTTCTCTCAAATGTGTACTTTAGATCTGAAATAATAAGTTAAAACAATCTCTTCCTAATAATAATTAACAATAAGCGAATTTATCGTGACTTCAGTAACAACTAATATTATGCTTTCATGTTTGACAATATATAAGCTGTTTCAGCGCGAGCGTAAACAATTTTCAGTACAACATTAGCTTCGTCAGGTGCTAGATATGGCTACGAGAATTGCGTTATTTCTCTTTCTATTATTTCAATTATCACAAACCAAAGGTAATTTTTTTCTCTTTAAATAAGTTGAAATTACAAAGAAGGGCACACACGTGTGTTTGTAAACGCGTCAGGTGGTGGGTTCGATTTCCACCCGAGGGAATGAATTATTATTAATTTATATTTTTATTTCTTGGCTCTGGTATAGAGGCAAAGCGCGACGTTGAGTTCCGCCACTCAAGCCGCAATACCTCTAGAATTCAGCGGAAAGTGGGGAGCGAAATGTCATAGCACTAGGGTCTCTCTGTCTACCCTACGAAGCTGAAAAAAAAAAATATATTTTATATATATAATATATACATAATATATATTTTTTGTAAAATATATATATATTTTACAAAAAATATATACCTATTGTTAGGGTGCAAGTGTGAATGTGGGTAGATTTAGGTGAAAAAGACAATAAAAGCAATGGATTTGTGTCAAACAGGCACAGTTGTTTGTAGGCGGAAGCCCTGATTGGAAGGTATCTAGTGTGTAGTGTTCTTATTGAGTGATACATGTCATTTATTGTAATTACGTGGAACCTCTGTGCGAGTACATTGGAAACATATAGACGGTATGTGTGTTTATCGTGTTTATTTTAAAAACGTTAATCGCTTCCGTTTTCTAACAATATTGATGTTAATTATGTTTACAGTTTTACAACTGTCATGTGCGCAAATTCGCGCCTTCGTCAACGGGCATAATATAGATAGATTGAAAATAGCCAAAGGCGAAGTTCCCAATCAGCCAGCTGCGTCTGAAATGAAATTCATGGTAAAGATTTTTTTTATTCACATCTACACTTTTTTAAATAAGAGATAAAAAAAATTAAGTGTATTTAGCAGTATTACTTAAAATTTCAGCAGATTGTTATTTCGTTAAATAAGTTTATTACAAAAACTGTTAAAAAATACTTATGAAAAAATTCTAGGTAACTATTATCATAAGTTAGTTTGTTTAACTTAAGATAGGTTTAATCTACTAAATGTATATCTATAGGTTTTAGCATACTTTGTGTACAAACGAGTTGCGTTTAAAGCAACCTTTTGTATATAGAGAGGGTTTACTTTACCTATTACTTGTATGAATATAGTCTATTTAAAAGAATTAAAAATCCTTTTAACTATCATATTAGTAAATGTTAAAATGTAATTGTTTTCAGATGTGGGATAGCGAGTTGGCAGATAAAGCCTCAAACTGGGCATCGAAAAATAGTTTTTCTCACAATCCAGATAGAAGTGTTGGTAAGTTTATTATTTTCGCAGGCGCAGGGGAACAATCGTGCGAATGTAAACGCAATACGTTGTGGGTTCGACTCGAGGATATGAAATATTTAATATTTTCAATTCGTATTTTCTTCTCACTTCCATATTTTTTTAATTTTTTATTTAGTGTCGAGGCATAGCGCGGCGTTGAGTTTCGCCACTTAACACGTAATGATACCAGATTTCGGCGAAAATGGGGGAATAGAAGTGTCTTAATGTTAACAGAGAGTCTTTCCAGTTTCGTTCTGCCTACTTTGCTATGTGTGGATAAGCATGAAGCTAAGAAAAGGTGTTAATCAACGTTTATCTTTTGCTTCACGTCTCTCTAGACATTAGAACTAAGAAAACTATTTTCCATTCAGTTTCGAGACATTGGATAGACGAGAAATGAAAGTAATTTAAATAAAATAGAGATGGACACCATTATCACGTGTACGTATAGTATCAACAATATTTCTAGTTTAAAATTGATATAAATAATTTTTTTAGGTTCCAAAAGATTCACAACAGGAGAAAATCTTTACAAGGTTTGGTCTACAAGTGAAAATTTTCAACTGGACATTCCATCTGCACTTAGCTCGTGGTTTAACGAAAACAAGGATTACAAATATGGTGCCATATCTACGTCTGATTTTGATGGCTCAAAGAAAGCTGTGGGACATTATACGCAGGTATGTTTTATAATTTCTTTTTTAAAATAGTTCTGAGGCCAGTCGTAGTACAGGAGCACAAGCGTGTTACTGTATACGTTAAGTTATGGGTTCTATTTCCACTCGAGGTATTGAAACTATGAAATATTTTTCTGATCTAGTAACGAGGCAATGCGCGGTAATGCCTTCAGTATTCGGCGAAAAGTTTGATTCGGAAGTGTCCTAATGGGAACGTAGTATTAATACTAGGATCACAGGTTCCCTTTGTCTACCCTGCTGTGTTCGAGCTGTGTTTAGCTCCACGTTGTAGTGAAGCTAGAAGAAAAGTTACCTTAAATAATCTGTAATTAAAATTAAATTTACTTTTTATCTTAAATAAATGATGAGTAAAAATTGTAATTATGATTCAATACAAAAAATGGATAGTTTATCGACTTCGGTACTTGATTAGTTAGTTTAACTATTGTGTTTGTTTACTAAAATAACTGTTTATTTAGGTTAAAAAACTATTTATTTATTTAGGTTTTGGCTGTGGCCAAGTACCACACGCACATGGTCGGTTTTTTTTCTTACCAAAAATAAATCGGCGCCTCGAGTGAGAATCGAATCCACATCTATTGCGTTAACCATCAGACATTATCCTATTGCGCTTCTAAATTCAATAGTGGTCTTTAAGTAATTGTTGAATTTTACAGATGGTATGGTCCAACTCTATATACGTGGGTTGCGGAGTGTCACAGAAGGTGGATGGTAAAAAGACGGAATATCTAGTAGTCTGTGACTATGGACCTGCGTGAGTATTTCTATTTTAATATATTTTGTCCTAATTGTGTGTTACAATATTATTTAGGGTAAAACGGGGATACATGCTTTACTGGAACGGATTTGTTCTATTTTCGAAAAATCCAATTTACTAAGACAAAAACTGTGTTTTTTAAATACGTTCGGAAAGCGCCCTTTATTTTTTGGCACAATCTTTTGTGGCGCTTGTGTTTTCGCTTCAGTACCCGAAAATATTTGCGGCGGATTCCTCATACACTTTAAAATATAATTATAAATTTATTGTTGTTTATTATATAGTATTAATGTCATTGTAACATGTCTTCTGCACAGAGGCACAGAAAAAAAGTAAGAGCCTTGTCGGTCGGTCTTTAAAAACATACATTGTATCTGGTTAAACATACCTACCTACATTGTAACGTGTTGATGGATATTATTCGATCCAACTGGCTCGCCTTCTCTAAAAAGCAATAGCTGCGAGAGATTGGAACTCACTGCCGGCATCTGTATTTCCTGTGACATTCAATGTGGGGGTTTTCAAAGAAAGGGTGAATAGGTATCTTCTAGGCAAGCGTGCACCACCGTAGACCGCATCAACGCTCNAAAAAAAAAAAAAAAAAAAAAAAAAGCTTTATGCTCGAAAACGTACTAGTGCTCTGGATCTTCGTGGAGCTCCTTTGAGCAATTCTATGTAGAGGAATCGTATGTATATAGAATGATTTTTTTTTTCATTTTAACTATAAAAATGCATCTATTCCGCGCTGAAAGCATCTATCCTTCTTGATACTTACATTTTATCTTACAAAAAGATGTTATGTAAAAAGCTAAGTTCTGCAAAATCTGTAATTAATAAGCAAAAAATAAGCAAAAGGTGGACTGGGGCATCTATCCCAGTTTAATAGTAAATGGCTGTAAAAAAAATATATTTGGATAAAGTTATTACGGTAGCGCGGTGTTGTGTTCTGCCACTCAACGCCTCCGGAAGTCGGAAAAAAGTGGAGAACGAAGTGTCTTAACACTACATTCCCTCTGCCTACCCTGCTGTGTGCGAGATATAGTGTGAACCTGATTTTTTGTTATTGCGGTAAATATGAATTATATGCTTAATTAGTGACTCATTCAAAGGATTCTGATGTTTTAACAATAGGATTATGAAAATCTTATCTTATGTTTATTATGAAAACAGTGTCAGTTATAATTTTAACAATAAAGAAAATCCATTATAATATCGCAATTACGTTGTGTGTTTCTTAGCGCAATCATCAGTCAAAGGAATATAAATTTATATTAATAACTTATTAAATAGCAGGCAGGATTGTGGATTCGATTCCCACTCCGGGTAATTTATTATTGTCATTTTCCTGTTTAGTAAGACAACCAAATAAACAAAATGTCACGTAACCGGCTGGAAAGTAGAGAACTGAGTGACTTGATATTAATTCTGAATTATGAGAATAAGGCACCATGAAAAGTTCACATAAAATAAAACCGATCAAATGCAGGTTGATCTCGACTCTCGCCCACAGACAGATACAGACAGATAACAGAGTGATCCATATACTCTTATCCATAAATGTTCCGTTTTATTGAAGTGCGGGACCCTAAATAAGAACAGATTAATATGAAAAGTTAAAATTTTCAGGGGAAATTATTATGGCCAAACTCCTTATAAAAGTGGAACCCCCAGTAATGGACTGTTGTGCGCTACCAAAGACTGTAGCCGTCCTTACGGTGATAAATGTTAAATAGCATCAAATCTTTATCAAATAAGATAAAAGCATATTAAATAACCACATGAAGTATTACTTATGTAAATAAAGATATAATATAAATTAAGATTTAATAATCTTTAATATATTTAAATAAAATGTTTACTCGTCTTTTATTTGTTTTTTTAATACATATACCGTACTATAGGTAAGCTTCTCCTTGTTCCTAAGTAAGTTGGTGCGGATGGATGTTTGTTCCACTATTACGCAAAAAATACTGAACAGATTTTGATGAAACCTTACAGTAGTATAGCTTATACATCAGAATAACACATACGCTACAATTTATGTAAACATTTTGTATAATTTATCCATAGTCTATATTAGTAATTATTAATCTATAATTTGTATGCGCGTGTGTACATAAGTATACGTTTCAAATCTCATATTGTTAAGATACTTATATATAGATAAAATTTTCCGTTTCATCATAATCGGGACACCATAACATTTATATGTTCAGACTACGTGAGACCTAGGGTTACTCTGAAGTCAAGGCAAGGCAGAGTAATGAATTTGGTTTTACAATATTTAAGGTTAATCTGTTGCATAATAAAGGAAGCAGGATAAGGATTTTTACATAGATACAATTTAAGAAAGCCATTCTTCCTCTTTTTGCCTCAAACTCGATTATGGTTGACTGGGGATGCTGGCCATCCCACGATGCCAGAGCTTAATATCTAACGTTAAGTTCAGCTAAAAAGTTATCCGGTGAACTCTGTATTCTTTGAACATCTACAAATCGAGCGGGCCGGATGGATTCTGTCCTTTGGTTGGATGGATCTATATGGGCTTGAGCTGACATGACGGTGCAAAGCCGTGTTTCGAGACTCTAGTCTAAAAATCTCGAAAACGCCGAAAATCCGACATACCTTTTTTTTCATTCACGTGAATTATTTATCTACCTAATAGTAATAAGCTAACGATCACATTGTTTATAGCTCAGATAAAAAGATAACTTAATCATTTTAATTTTTAATCAAGTATTTTATCGCTCAATCAGTGATAGTGCGCCCTTATTTCGACAATATTGTGACAATTATTTTAAATATTTTACTTTTATTAGTGGTATCTATGCGTGTATAATAATATAATGGTAAGTGAACTTTTTTACTTTAACTTAATACCTTTTTTTTTACTATTATCTATAACGTTATAAGAAAAAAATGGTAAAATACTGAAATATAAAATATAATGCACCTTGCATTATATTTTATATTTCAGTATTTTTCGGTTTCGAGTTTGATTCTCACTATTTGAGAAACGCTTGTGTGTTGGTTTTTTTTAAATATTGTAATTTACGTGAACTGACATTTGAAGTGATTTATCACTTGCCTAAAGTTTTTGATATTACTATCTTTTTTGATCGTTTGTCTGGTTTCAAATAGTTAGATTTGTTGTAAAAGTGTTTTAGTTGACAGTAAGGAATCAAAGTAGCTCGTTTCCACATTTTCCTAGATTAAATAGGTAGATTAAGTATGAAAATATATTCTGCATTTACATGCAGCACAGCATCTAAAAATCACCTAAAATACAAATTAAAATAAATAATGAATATTCACAAGTAATTTATGGTTTAACAATATAGTTTTTGGTGGAAATGTTTTTCAAAAAACATCCTACCAAAAACTATATTGTTTGATCTATTATTTTCATTATGATTTTATTTAAAAATATATGAAGTTTATCTTTAGATAAGTATTACCTATTTCATGATTGTTAAATTTTCAGATCAAGTTCCTATTAATTCCAACAATATTAGCCCTGACATGGGCAGAAGAACGTATGGTAGAGCCTCCGATACGAGTGGACTTAAAGCCGCCCCCGTCCTTGAGTTTCGCAACCCAAGCAACTAACGTCCACACAGCATGGATGACAATGCCTATTGATCATTTTGATCCACAAAATTCGGATACTTACCAGATGGTATGTAATAAGCTTGCTATTAAAATGAAGTAATGTTATCTTTAAGCCAACAAATGAAAAATATGATAGAAAAAGAAATTACTTACCTACATATTTTAGTATTTTACTATGAGGATAACAAGAATATGATAGAGAAAGTTAAACAAAAAGAAACAATATATATTTTACTCTAAGACATTACGTGTTTCGTGGCCGAGCTTAGAGCCTTGAAGGCCTAGGCCGCCCTCGTGTCCTTGCACCACGATTGACCTTTGCTCATCAACATATACAAATATAATTTCAGCGTTTTATGTTCAACGAGCAATTTTTCGGAGGTCCTGGCCATCCTATTTTCATATTAGTAGGAGGCGAGTGGGATATAGTACCGGGATGGTTGCAAGGCGGTAACATGTTCCTCATGGCGCAGGAGAATAAGGGCTTCCAAATCTATACCGAACACAGGTTTTATGGAGAAAGCTTGCCTTATGGGTGAGTAGATTGCGTATTTTTATATATAAGATTTACACAAGTAAGAAGCCGTCGTGGTGCAGGGACACCAGCGTGCTACTGTAAACAAGAAGGTGGTGGGTACGGTTCCCACTCAGAAAAATAAAATATTTGATAATTTCATGACTTGGCTCTGATCTGAAATCGCGGCGTTGTATTCTGCCACTCAACATGCAACGTCTTCGGTATTCGGCGGAAAGTGGGTAACGAAGAAATAAAAATATGTTCTTCAGCAGTATAACTAATGCCCCTATTGCCCCCCTAAGGGAGATTTGTACCTATAATCAATACACATTTCAACTGCGTCCAATAATAATTAATTAACAATACTTTTCCAGAAATTTCACTACTGAAAATCTAAGATTCCTAAATGTGGATCAAGCATTGGCCGACCTCGCATATTTCATAAAAGAAATCAAGAAGAATGCAAGGTTCTCCGAAAGTAAAGTAATTTTGTATGGGGGCTCATACGCGGCCAACATGGTGTTGTGGTTCAAACAGAGGTACCCGCATTTAGTTGTAGGCGGGGTAGCTTCTAGTGGGCCGATATTGGGAAAAGTTGATTTCACAGGTACGTACCTAGAGGAACATCTCATAAAGCCATAAACAGTATTTTTGTAGAGCTTTACAGCAGGGTAGGCAGAGTGCACCTGGGAATCTAGTGTTAAGACACTCAGTTCCAATTCTGGAGGCATCGCGTGTTGTGTGGCGCCGCGGTTTGCCTCTTTGCCACTGCGGCAAGACTGGCGTCAAAAATAACATAAAAAAATGTTAAAATTAATTTATTGTCTTAAAATAATTGATACCTAAGTAAACTAGCTACTTATATTTAAAATTCTTGACCCGTAACCGTTATAACTATTTATAAACATGTAATAAAAACATTTCAGGCTATTTAGAAGTAGTCCACGATGCGTTTTCTTCGGAAGGTGGGCAACAATGTATGGCGACTATACGACAAGGTATCGACGAGACTATTGCCGCTTTATCCTCTGAAAAAGGACGTCTATCTATACAACAAAATTATAGGTAGTATTAGTAATGAAATACCTATTGAAGTAAATGCTGAGTTACAAAAAAGAAAATACTTATATTACTTACATTTAAAATATTGTATAATTTAGCTATAATATAACAATAAATTTAATCGAGTGAAGTTTCCCGTTTTCGCGTTTGGGTCGCTAGTATGATATAAAACAAATATGTCAAAATTTCAGGTTATGTGCACCATTAAAATATGATAGTGAATTCGATATGGGCTTCTTCTCCGGGTTAATAAGCTGGTCGTTCTCAACGGCGGTGCAGCAAGCGCAGCCGGGCACACTCACTGCTATATGCAATAACTTCGCTACTGAAGTGTTTGGTAAATGTGAACTTGTCTTTATTTGCATTTCACTGTTAAAGTTTTACACCTTACCTTAAATACCGTAACGAGATTTTATATTTTTATTTTGTAATATATTTATAGAAATACTTTTTTTTTTGTTATGTTGCAATATCTTCTGTTATTTTATTGATAATAATAATTAACAATAATTGTGGGTTTCATCTCTGGTCTGTAATAGCAGGAATATTTAATGTTATTTTTAAAATGTTTTCATTAACCTCTGGGAGTTTATCAATTTACTAAAGTTTATCCCTTTATTAAATACAAACATTTATTCAATATTATTTTAATAACAACGTCCTCTTTAAAATAAAATAAATTTGAATAAAAATGGCTTATTACAGGAGTAACTCCAATGCAAAAGATCGGTGGTTTCATCGCGGCGCTCCGCGGCCTCGGCACCACCAACTGCTGGGCGATCAACTATGAAAGCTATGTACAGGGGTACATGGCAAATAGTAATTGTAAGTAATGTGGAGTATATTACATTAATTATATGATTGACAGTGACAAGAATACAAAGCGCGGTGTTGAGTTTCACCACTCAAATTGCAATGTCTCGAAAGTTGGGCGGTGCATGTAGTAGGGAATTTTAAGGCTAATCATGCTGCCTGCCTGCTTACCCTGCAATATGCGGGATAGAAAAATATTTTCCCCAAGTCCACTTTAAAACTGTTAAAACCATACATTCGTAATGTTGTGGTCCAGCGCGCGCGTGGTACTACCAGACGTGCACAGAGTACGGCTACTACCAGACGGCGCCGCGCACCGGCTCCGTGTTCGACCGCCTCGTCTGGCTCAGCGTCCGCTTCTATGTGGACCTCTGCAAACGGGCCTTTGATCCTAAGTGAGTCGCACTTATCATTATTATAATACTAAAAACCTATACTATACAACCGTTCTCTACTTTGCGTCCATATTCAAAACATTACATGTTGAGAAGGGCAACTCGATTCCGCACTTTGTGGTTACCAGAACAACAAGGAAATTAAAATAATTCATTAATTTCTCCGAGTGCGGATTAAACCATCAACTGTCTGCATTGTCCCACATATTATTAAACGGCGCAGTGAGACAAAAGTAAGGCGAGGAAATGTATTATATATTTCCATTTCTTCGCTCTTTTCGGCGGAAAATGTGAAACGGCGTATTAAGACTAGGTATACAGGGTGGAATTGACGGCACCACTTTAAATGAAACCACAGTTTTAACTACTCTATANTTAAAATAATTCATTAATTTCTCCGAGTGCGGATTAAACCATCAACTGTCTGCATTGTCCCACATATTATTAAACGGCGCAGTGAGACAAAAGTAAGGCGAGGAAATGTATTATATATTTCCATTTCTTCGTTCTTTTCGGCGGAAAATGTGAAACGGCGTATTAAGACTAGGTATATATATAATAACATATTATCTTGTTAAGAATAACCTAGGATAACCAAGGACCAAGTGTGTCTGTAGTGTATTAAAAAAATAACATTTTTTCTTGTCTAATTTACCTTCCAGATTCGACGAAGCCTTCGTGTACTCTGCAGTGGACCGTGTAAACCTAGTTTTTGGTGGATTAAATCCAGATGTGAATAACACTATAAATATCCACGGAGATGTGGACCCGTGGCACGCGCTCGGAGTCCACGATCGGGATCTTAAGGATAGTTCTCCCACTGTTACTGTGCCTAGGTATTGTACTAACCCATTATATCTAAATCAAACAGCTCCTTGGAAGATTTTACATTTCACTAGCAATGGGCTATCACTGCTATTATTGCTACGTAATAAGCGTAGAACAACGTAATACTTATGAGACAAGTAAACTAACAATCTGAATATGAATAAAGTATTATTTATTAAAATGAAATTATTAATAAATAATAATTCATTCCCCTAGAACACATCGAACTCACAACCGTTATATTTATAGTCACACACTTGTGCCACTGTACCACGACAGCCTCATGCTTTAATTTGTTATTGAATGTCTAATACAACGACATAGATAATCTGCTATAAAACTGAACTATTATAAACACACAAATAGGTAATCACAATAACATAAAAATATCAGAAAAAAAAATGTAATAAATAATAAATATTTTTTATTTTCTATACAGGCGTCAAAACCATATATTTTGGATGAAACTCGTTTTTTTTATGACCTCATATCTCATCCCGTATAGTTCGGGATAAAATGATAACAGTTCACCCTCCTAAGAATACACAAGTCAAAATACTTTTCGAAGGATTTAAGATTGTATTATTTATTTATTATATATTTTTCAGACGATGATATTTTTTTTGTTGTAACGATCACGACAAACTGCGTGTTATTGTAATCTCATCTCTTATATATATTTTTAGGCTAACTGCACTTGATACACATATTATATTATTTTTATGTTTTATAGGGCATCCCACTGCTTCGACATGGGCAACTGGCGCACATCCGACACTATCAGGATGACCAACGCGCAGCAGTTCGCGAGGCGACTCATTGCACAGTGGCTCTCTGAATAATGTTAACTAAATGTTATATTATTTAATAAAATAAATTGTTATGTATAATTTAATTATTTAATCTCAGTTATTTATACTATAGTCTATACATTTTGGCATGAGACAAAATCAAATAAGGTGATATAAATAAAAAGACACTGTCAGATTCCCGATAACGTGCCGGGAAGACACAGTTTATTATTAGTTAACTCCACATCCAGACAAAATCGAAAATACACAGAAGTTAAGAATTACAAACTTGAACAGGTCGAAAAATATAATCACAAATAAACTACTCGCCTAATGCACCTAAACGAGTACTTCATTACTTCTACGCTTATCACTGGAGGCGGTCGGGCGTTACGCAAGCGACAGCGAGGACAAGTACATATAAATTAAAAAAATGTAATTATATCACAAAATATATATTCAATATTACTTAAAATCTTCCAACCCGTTAATCGTGCGAGTTCTGGAGACACGTCTGCGCTTGCGCAACACACTAACCGTCCACTAAACGCACAGCGCACTATGGTTGGACACGGTCGGTGTGTTTTCAAAATGGCTCTTTTCCACGTAATTCCTTTTCGGAAACACAACACAAATGGCGCCGAGTACAACGCCGCATTTGCAGTGGAACGAGCGTAACTCGCCCCGCTGTGACCCGTCTGACCGCAGTGCACCACGCTACACTAAATCATAGCACTAACATTATCACAAGCTCACTCAAAAACATTCGAGAATAATGGCAGTCCGTAACGAAATTAGTTACAAGAAAAAAACTGACAATAAAAAAAGGCAACACTGGAAATAATTTATTAATATATATATATAAATAGATATGTAAAAAAATGGCAGGCACGTTGCGAGGGACTGCCTCGGCTCTATCCCGAACTAACTCAAATTCACGAATGACGTCACCCATTACGCCTACGTATCTAATATTGACAGCCTAATTCGCAAATCATTAAAAAAAATCCGTTGAAATATTATATTGAACTGTATATTTAAGACAATCATTTCATTTTTTCTAAATAAATGGTCTGCAAAAAGTAACATAACATTTTCGAAGTCTCTTGTAAAATTCACACTTTAGCTGGTTTGCGAATTAAGATATCTAATAACATATATATTATGTAAAGAATACTTAACAATAAAATCGCGCAAACAAACGGCAAATGGTCAACACTCGCGCACCGCGAGACTGATTGTGTAACAAATCAACTATAGTCTAAAGAAATCTATAGAGCGGAGCTCGGCGTGATACAAACAAAAAATATCAAAATTTACATAATATAAAGCATAATTATGTCACATTTAAAACGTATTTTTAAACGAATCTATCCAAAATGGATAGAAAAGATCTATCAATTTGGTATTTTCAAGAATACATTATATTATAATAGATTTCATTAAAAAAATCGTTTTTTAAGATCCTCCCTCGCCAGTTTGTCCGCTCTACAGAAACACGGTAAGTTTTAAAAGTAAATTATGTACAATACGCTATATAATGCTTGTTTTGAGTCAATCCACGACCAGTGGTTTGGGGTTCTCCCACGGGAAGCCCTCTCGCCCGAAGTGGCCGTAGGTACTTGTTTTTTGATAGATGGGTGCTCTGAGGTTTAGTTCTCTGTAATAGAAAAAAGATGTTTGAGTTTATATATTTTTCTAAATTTCATTTAAATATAATATGAGATTAGATAATAATGAATACAAAAATTAATAATAACACAGGAAAATTTCCCACCCAGGGGAACGTAATTTTGTTTAAAAAATTATATGTATGCTTATTACATATTAAAGTAACATTACAAAAACTTGAGAACCTTTACAATTATAATAGAAGATTCAGCTACTTAAACAAACACTAATATTTATTTAAAAAATTAAATAAAAAGACTAAACTAAAAAACTAATCAACTCTAAAAATATCCAAAAAAAAGTACTTACTTAACAATCTTGCCAGGTCTCAGATCAAAGTTCTTCTGTACTATGGCGAGTAGCTCCTGTTGTGTCTTGTGGGACGTGCCGTAGTCGAAGACGGTGATGGAGAGCGGCTCCGCCACGCCTATGGCGTAGGCCACCTGAGAAATAATATGATAAATATTTAAAAATTACATATATATTTATTAATAAAGGCTAGATGGTAGAACAGTGAAACAGTAGAACTTTCGCATATATCACACAACAGTACCTGCACCATGCAGCGGCGGCACAGGCCGGCGCGCACCAGCGACTTGGCGACCCAGCGCGCCGCGTAGGCGGCCGAGCGGTCCACTTTCGTGAAGTCCTTGCCGGAGAAGGCGCCGCCGCCGTGCGCGCCCCATCCGCCGTACGTGTCCACTATGATCTTGCGCCCCGTCAGACCGGCGTCCGACTGAAATAATATAATAATAGTGTCGAAAAATTGTCACATCTAATAAAGAACCAAGTTTCTTCTTCAAAATTCTTAAAGTCTTTTTCAAACTTCCATATTTTAAGGAGCTTTCAGCTTTCTAGTATGTCATTAACCTCATTTTTTTTTATATGTATCTATTACTTCACTATATCCTAACCCTACGTATATTACATCTTAGCTTATAAGAAAACGAAATATGTCTTTTTATATTGTTGTTGTTTTTTAATAATCAATTAATTATACTATCTATTAATAATATCAAACAAAATTAACCTATAATTTATATTAAAAATGCATAACAATCTAGAAATTTCGTAACAGAACCACTGTGATAAATAATAATAATTTTAGTTAATACATAATCAACATTAAGAGCGTCAGTTCGTCTGTCTGACGTAACAAATTAGAATCATCACAACAGTGACTAAGATAATTAGAACTGAACGGACTATCTATATAGGTCAATAGACTATCTTTATAGGTAAAGTAATAACATAATTTTAAGCAATTCATCGAACTATAAGGAAAAAGTAAATCATAATTTTTTTTAAATTAAAATATGTCGTCATAAAAAAATATCTTCATGCAGAGTGAACGCGTAGTGACAACACATTCCGTTCTACACAAACGTATAAATTATGAATTCATTATATTAAATAAAAAACCTAGTCATATAAAATTAAATAACATAAGAAAAAATATAAAAGGAATAGGCAGTCGTGACGCAGGAACTCAAGCGTGCAATTGTAAACACGATGGTTGTGGGTTCGATTTCCATTCGAAAGAATGATATATTAAATATTTTCATTTCCTCGCTGCACGCGATAAAACGCGGCGTTGTGTTCCGTCACTCGGGCAATTACATCGAGATTTCGTTTCAAAGTAGGCAACAGAAATCAACACTAGGTTCTTTCTATGCCATGCAATACAGCACCCTACCACGTGAAAGATACAGCGTAGAGCAAAAACAATGTAAATTGATGTTACTTCTATTTAATTCTTACACTGTGTCGACAGACCACGTGACGCACGTGATATTTTGTACACAAATAGTTTATATATTTTTTGATTTTTATGATTTAAAAAAAATCTTAAGAAAACGCATTACTAGATTTTTACGATTTTGATCTTTTGGTTGATAAATTATTTTGTTTTTTTTCTATCAGAAGACCCCTAAACAAGTCTTCTCTGTTTCATTTTGGTTGCCAATTGATCGTAAATATAAGGATTAAAATATTACGTGATATCAACATCATAATGCAATAAAACCAATTAAAATTCCAATTCTAACACATTTACTTGTATCATTCGTTTTGTATATTTCACGGTATTAATTATTCATGTGCAAGTAAACTAATACTTATATAGTAAATTCTATAATCGATTAAATTATATAATTTTGCGTGTCTTATTATTAATTATATATTTTTTTGTTTATACATATGCAATTTATGTTTATAAAACAACTAGCGGAGGCGCGCAGCTTCGCCTGCTTATTTGCATCCCTAGGGGCTAAATTGAAATTCCAAATTATTATTTAAAAATGAAAAATATTCTGATCGAGGTCTATGGATAAATGGAGTAAACTAGTTTAACGGCTTTGGGATTATACGGACTGTTAACCATGTACGGTAGACATGTCACATTTATTAAGGGATATTAAATCAACTACACGCTGCATCCCGCACACAGCAGGGTAGGCAGAATGAACCTAGTGTAGTAGTAGTGTAAGACACACCCGTCCCCCATATTCCGCCGAATTCTCGAGGCATTGCATGTTGAGTGGCGGAACTCAACGCCGCGCTTTTACCTCGACACAAGGGTGCACAAATGGAAATATAAATTTAAATAAATATTTTGTCTCCTCGAGTAGCAATCGAACCCACAACCAGTCGGTTTTACAGTCACATTTAATGCCCCTGCCGTCTATTAAAGTGCAACTACTACGTAATTGCTATTAAACATTAATAATTAGATTATTTTTTATCTTCACGCATAAAAGACGTTTGTAAGAAAAGAAAAGCACCATTAAACTATATTTAATAAGTCACTACATTTATCTACTTTTTGTTCAATTAGAGTTAATCGTAGTTGAATTGGAGAAAATCATTTTTCGGGTCCAAATCACATAATTTCATTCAAAAGAAGGAGTTACATGTTTAATTTGTTGAACGTTAGAATTTGCTGCTAGTTTATATAAAATTTGCCTCAAATTCTCAAAAGAGCCGGATCTTCTACGGCAAAACGTATCAAAGATCGATAAACGAAACGAAAAAATATATGACTCATATAGTCACGTTCCGCCTGCACGAGAACGAGACGTCGAAACGAATGACTCGTTCTTAATCTGTAGAATTTAAACTATAACACAACGATTGTAGGTTCAATTCCCATTAGAAGAAATTAATCATTTTCTCGGTCTTGTAACAAGACAAACAAACTTCCCGACTCAACTCAAAAATTGGACCATACATAAGGAACAAAGTGTCTAACACTACTTCCCTCTTTTTACCCAACTATAAGCGTTATACAGCATGAAGTCTAATTACCTGAGGTCCTCCAATAACAAAGTTTCCGCATGGATTGATGTGCACTACGGTCCGTTCGTCCAAGTAGTGCGCGGGGATCACTTGGTTGATAACTTTGTTTCTTATCTCTTCACGGAGTGTTTCCAGTTCAATCTGTATTAATTTATATTTATTTTAGAAATTAATAAACTGTAAGTGGATCTCTGTTACAATGGGTTATTTATTTTTTTATTTCTTTATTTTATAAATTTATTTAGTTATAAGAGTAGTTAGAGGTTTGTTTTCCACACACTGCTTAATTTTTCTAAAATGATGTGGTGAATTGTGTAACTCAACGCCGCGCTTTGTGACGCGCAATGGATATATTAAATATAATATATATTATAATAAAATGTAAAAAATAATTAAAGAATAATTCATACCCCCGAGTGGGAATCGAACCCACGTAGAATGTTTATACAATCAAACACTGTACGACTGGGCCACGACGACAACCCCGCAATTATTGTAACATTTTTTTGTAAAACACTAATTTTTTTCTTTTTCTTTTCATTAATTTAATATTAGTTGATTTGTCGTCATTCGTCACCTTGGCAACTTAATGCGTAAATAATGCGACCATGTTTTTTGTGAAGCACACAATATGTACGTAATAAAATTCGTATTTATACCATAACGATATTTGATAACATAGTGGTGTTGTGAGACAGAATCTTAGTCTACATTTGATAGTTGTGGGTTCGATTCCCACTCAGAGGACAATTTACATTTACAAAATATTTTCATTTCTGTTTTGTTAGAAGTCTAAGGGTCTAGGAAACCCAACTCTTTCTAAGCAAATTCTTTCAAATTAGACAAAAGTGATAAAGAATATAAGATAAAATAGTGTATTTTAATACTATGATTTCTGCATAGTTTATTTAATGAAGCGATAGTTGTGGGTTGACATACTAAAAACATGTACTGTATCCCAAAATGAAAGTATAAATTTAAATAAACATTTAATTTCTTCGAGTGGGGAAGGATCCACATCCAGTCGATTTTGCAGCACACTTTGTACCCCTACGCCACAACTGGCCTCGTATAGATAATAAATATTGATATTTAAAAAAAAATAATTTAAGTACCTTTTCAGAGTGTTGAAGTGAGACGACCACTGTATGTACTCTCTGAGGGACAGTCGCACCTCCAGCAAATACATATTCGCATGTCACCTGAAAAAAAATATTTTTAATTAATTGCTTCTTTTTATAAGTTTTTATGATTTGGAATAATTAAAGCAATTGTTATAATAATATGACATAAAAACACTAATAAAATATATTATAGTTTTTATTGTAAGTAAAATGATTATTCCTTCCCAACATTGAAGTTACCTACATCATGTATTTTTTTCTTAAATAAATAAAATGACTAGTAAATATAAATTAAGAAAGATTTTTTTTTGTACTTCTACATAAGTAATCAACTTTGTATACCTACAATAGTTTTGCGAATTCGCTAAATGTAAGGAAAAAAGATAAAAGTTTAAATTACTTCCGCCATATTCGAGGCTAATCAATACTAATGACCTTACGATAGCTAAAATTTAGATATAATATACTATGACACAAGATTACATATTAAAACTCAAAATATTCTTTGTTCAAGTCCTTAATATTTCGTTTTTATATTTGAATTAAACCGTCAACGTTTTCAAAAGCAAAGTAACAATTCTTGGTATTTATGATTTTAAATAACAAGGAAAAAACAACTAACCTGTTTTCCATCTTAAAATTCAAATTATTTAAATTACATACACATTTGATCTTTAAAATATTTTTAAGATCATAATTTCTGTAGTGTGGTCAACAAAGTTTTATGAATTTTGCACATTGTTGGGAAGAAAATAATTAAAAATAAAAAAAATCAAGTCTTTGCAGGCATACACAGTTAAATTCGAGAGGTAGCAACTCTCCAACCAGCTATACTTATTAATAAAATTAATATAATAAATACCTGTGTCTTAGAATCTGGTCGTGCCCACCAAAATTCGCCATTGCGTCTTAGTTCTGCTATTTTCTGATTTAGTCGGTGTGCGAGTACCACAGTGAGGGGCATACATTCTTCTGTTTCATCAGTTGCGTAACCAAACATCAAGCCCTGTTTTTAAAAAATATTATTAAGTTTTTTTTTTCACACTTTATCTCGCATACAGCAGGAAATGTAGCTATCTAGATTAATTTTTATCAGAGCGAGGAAATCAATATTATTTATTTTCTATAAATATCGAACCCACAAACCGTAGCGTTTACGTTCAGAAGCAGTGCCGCCGTGCCACGACAGTGTCATCATAATTAAGTAAAAATATATTAAAATTGCGTCAAAATATTTATTAACAAAGCAATGTTGATTAGATTTCCATTATAACTGGGATATTGGGGAAAAATGCCCAATGTCTTACGTTACTGATAATTTATAAAATAAAATTATAAGGAATGTCAATAATTCTAAGAAAGATATAATATTAATAATACTAAAGTAAAATTACCCAAGACAAGGAAAATCTTAACTGTTAAAGGAAACTATATACATATATTAATACTAATGTCAACATGCAATTTTTTTCTGTATAAATAAAAAGAACTGAGTCAAAAGAAAAATTATAATTTGTTAACTATTATAAAAAAATAAATTAATAATCAAAAAATGGGGGAAATTTTATAGCTAAATAGTAGTCAATTTAAAAATTTGGATTAAATATGATTGACACCACAATGTTTAAATTTAAACATTACTTAAAAAAAAAAGGTGGCAAAAAAAAGTGATTAATAAACCCTATTTTTTGTAGTAACCTTGCAAGTAAATATCCAAATTTATCATGTTATCAAGCCCCAAATAATGTTATGAATAAGCATGTGGTATCTTTTAATAATAAAAGAATAAATAAAAAATATATAATATTATCTGCTTATAATAAAAAAGTGAATGTATATTATATAAACAAAAAAATCTCTAATGACTTCCTAATACTTTTACACCCTACCTGATCTCCAGCACCAACTTCCTCTTCGTTCCTGTTCTCATGCACCCCCGCAGCTATGTTGGGTGACTGCTGGTCCAGGGCGAGCATCACGCTGCATGTCTTGTAATCGAAGCCTGGCCCAACATGCTTGTGATTATAGTGCTTAAATGACTTATGGATGGAAGTGCATGACTAAATTATCCCATTTAGAATAATTTTTGTAATATAAATGTTGAAAATTGTAGTGGGTTTGATTTCCAACCAGAATAGATTGTGTGATGACATGAGTGCTTTATGTATGTATGATTATCAGTTGTTTAATATGTAACTTCAGTCATAATATTACCTTGAAACTTCTGAATATTTAAGAAGTACATAACATTTTGATAAAGATTAACATTTTAGTCATGCACCTTTTTATTACTTATATAAAATACCATTGTACACTTATATGAAATTAAACATTAAGTTGTCAAAATAGATGTATTCCCATTGTTTGACATGCAAAGTCCAATCCAATCGACGAACCAATATTGCACAAGACCCAATAAGATTGTGCATTCCCAAAATATGACCCAATAATATTGTGCAATTCTCTATGCGAGTCAATACCTGATCTCCAGCGCCAATATCAATTTCCTCTTTGTCCTCATATACCCCTTTAGCAATGTTCGGACTTTGTTCTTCAATAGCCAACAATAAATTTAGTGTACGCCAATCAAAACCTAGCATGTACGAAATAATTATTTTAACTGTTCTTAAACACTGAGGTCAAATACAAATTTTGAACACTGCTATATCTTAGCATTTGGCCTGCCGCCAATTTTATAGTTGTTTTGTTTATTTTCTAGGCTCACCTTTGGAAGAATCATCGTAGCCGATGTGCTGTACTGTTTCTCTGACAACTTTTTGATAGTCAACGTTCGCTTTCGACGTTATTTCACCGCATAACAGGATCATTCCTGTCTTTGTTACGGTTTCTGTAAGCGAACATATTAATTAGTATCAGAAGAACGAATACGAGTACATATTACATGATATCATGATAATAGACAGAACTTACCGCAAGCTACTTTGGCATCGGGATCTTGTTTCAAATGTGCGTCAAGGATGGCATCGCTTATTTGATCACACATTTTATCTGGAAACATGTTGACAATTATTAACCCGTCACAATTAAAAGTAAACACTACATAAATTCTGTATTCTATGTAACCACGTGTTTTACCAATATCAAATTGATAATTGACCACTGATCTTAACAATCATGATGTAACTAAACATTAGATTTGCATCACAATAAAAAGCACATGACGATGTTATATTAAATAGAATATATAGAGTTTATCTAAGGCAGCACTACCACTGAGCAATAACAAAACTTTTTGTATTCATGCAAAATCTGCGCACATGTTAGGGGCGGCCATCTTTCGTAAATGTGCCGTTCCCGTGGAAAACTAACCTGGATGACCCTCGCCGACGGACTCCGATGTGAACAGAAACACAGATCCATCCTCCATGTCATAACTGTGGCCATTTGTTTTAGCGTATCCATTCATTTTCGAGGTTTCCGGCATTCTGAATTTAGAGTTAGCTCACAAAAATAACACGACAATATCCCCTCGAATTAATACTGTGGAAAAGAGGCCCGGCGCGAGTTACCGCTCTTATTTATAAGGTCGGTACGGAGGTATTGAGTTCCGTTTATTGTCCAATGGAGTTTCGCCTCGAGTGACACTGGCGAGCAGCAGGCGGCGCGCTATTGGTTATTATAATTTGTTTTGATTCTGTTTCAACCCAAAAAGAAATATGTTACTTCTCTATGGACAGATTATATGGGTAAAATTTACGCGCCAAATTTAAGTGCAAAAAATTTATTACGCAATATAGTTATTATATTTTTAATTTATTTAAAATTATAGAAGTCTTAGGAAATAATCTAATATTTAAATAATAATCTTAAAAAAATGTTTATAATTGATCGAAAACTAAATATAAAATTTAATAAATATTTAAATATTTTTTTTATTTACCTTATTTTCACAAATGATTTTTTTATAATTAAAAATTTTATTTCGATATTCCTCGTAAAATGATGAAAGTTTAACCACACAAGTTCCACTGAACAGTGAAGTGTTCACACTTTGAAAACTGCTTACAAACTGACTGTAAGGCGTTCAACGTGTTTACTTAAAATATAATCGTATAAAATATGCAGGTCATCATTAAGATGAAATAGTCTAGGAGCTGGTCATTAATTAAATTATATATTATATTATGATAGTTAACTAACTTACTTAAGTCTATGATTTAAGTAACTAATAAAATAAATCTCGCAAGGCTAACAAAACAACGAAATTGACGTCAAGTGATTTGTCACATTTTTGTAAAATTGGTTAAAGTAATTTGCGTTAAATATGTTAATTTTTATTTAGTATTTTTAATTTGAATTACATAAATTCTGTTGATCACTGTTGTCATACATGCACGAAAGACATGAGTAAATTTATATATATAATATTAACTAACAGAAAAAAAAATCAACTATTAGTGGTGGCATTTGTTAACTTAACAGAACCCAAAACAAAGATTTTTAAATTTTTGCTTGTTTGTCTTAACTCTTTTAATTAAATCGGTTCATAAATAAAACAAGTTATATTGGTATAAAGTATTTTTATTGAATAGGCTGAAAGTTTAGTTTTCAATACATGGATACTAGTATACATTCTAGCGACACAGTCGTGGCATTGCTTGCTTGAACTACACAATTATTTATTTACTAATTTTTATTACTTTATTTAATTAAATAATCCATACATTGAAAACTGTTATTTCAGTATTCAATAAAAATACTACAGTAATATAAAAAAAAGCTTTCTTAGCTCTTAAACTATGAAAAGGTCATCGATGAAAATTCTAAGATAGTTGAAAATAATATAATAATGATTTAGTTTGGTATTTGATAACAGTAACAGATTATTTGCAATTTTACGCAGTGAATAGTGATCGTAATGCTACAGATTAATGTTTTCCCTCTTAGTAAATAAATGGCTTTTAGAACAAAATCGGTGCCAAGCATATTTATAAACTTAATAAAATAGTTTTTTTATTAAGTTTCAATATAAAATGTTATAAAAACTGCTTTTTACATAAAATATACGGATTGACATTCAAAAACACGTATAGTAAGTATAAATAATCATTATCATCACCAGTGAAACAGGTTTATAAAATTGTTGATAGACTGTATTCTTCTTTATATTTTTTTTATAATTTCAGCATATTTTATTATAATTACATACTTAAGTACTCATTCTTTAATTAACACCTTTTATTGTGGTGAAAAAAACCCATAAAAAAATATTTATAAGTTAAAATATACGATTAAAAGTATAATATAGTTATTTTTAAGGAATTATTATTTTTTGAGTAATTTAATAAAGCAGACAATGGAGATACGGTTCTCGCATAAATCGCAAAAATTTAAAATCTTACAAAATAATAAATAAAAAATCTGTGTAAATCTGTAAACACGTCAATTATATGTATATCGAAGTATGTAATAGTAGTATTTTTACATACATTTTCTTTTATTCTGGTTTATAAAATATTTTTTAAAAAGTTAAAGATTCAAAAATTTTATTAATTATTTGAATATAGGTTTTTGAATATAAGAGCTTATCTTCTCAGATTCATAGAAGGGTAGGCAGAGGGAACCTAGTGTTAAGACACTCCACCAAGACCTATTTTCCACCAAGTTTTGGCATTGCGTGTTGAGTGGCGGAACTCAAATGCCTCGACACCAGAGCGAAAAAATGAAAATATTAAATATTCCATTTCCTCGAGCGGGTATCGAACCCTCAACCAGTCGCGTTTACAGACACACACTTGCTTGATTTTGTTTGTGCTTCAATGGACAAGAGACCTAAATATATGATAATAATTTTAGCTTGATACATCCACATGATCTCGAGCCAAATGCTTTTGACAGTTTTTACCTTTTGAGGTACGGAACCCTAAAATAAAAACAAAACTACTGCAGAGTGTTCGAAACGTCGGATTCTCAAAAAAGTATAAAACTATGTAGGTTAAAGAGGTTTAATTAAAACATCCTAAAAAATCTAACCAAATAAAAGTAGTAGCTTCAACCATTTTATAAAGCCGTAATCGTCATTCTTTGTAACACTTAAACTAAATACTTACAGTATTTTAATGACCTTATAAAACCATATCTAATTTATAATATTGTTACGTAACGCGTGACTAATTATAAATAAGATGACATCTTTTGATAGGATGTAGTGATTACTGAAACGAAAATTTGTAACATACATTTAATGTTCCACTTATCATTTTCTACGAATATTGATAAACTTTCAACTTCAAATAGCCTTGTTATTCTGATATAAAAAAAAATGTCGCTGATGTAATAGAACGATCAAGACGAATTTGTTTTTATAATATTGTTTTAATAACTTCATTCCGAATACCGATAATGTTAATACTAATAATGTTAATATTGACGAATTATTTTGATTCTTACGCACTTATTGTAAGTACTAGCAATCAAAATTAAAATTGGACCGTGGACCGTACATATTACTTAATTTTTTTTAAATTTGAGTCACGTTAGGTCGCATGTATGTGTCAGCTACGTCGCTAAAAGTTTTTTTTTAATTATTTATAGAAAAAGTAACAAGGAAATTATTTCACAATGCAATTTCCCAATTTTTTTCTTTTTTTTCCACGCACATAGCAGGGTAGGCAGAGGGAACCCAGTGTTAGCACGTTCTACGTACCGCTTTCCACTCAATTTTCAAGACAATGCGTTGAGTGGCAAACCTTAACGACTCGCTTTATCTTTATACTAAAGCGATGAAAAAAAATATTCATCCCTCTTTAGGAAGTAAAAATTGAACTAGCGACCAGTGATTTTACAGACACTGGCTGGCAAAGAGGGACTCTAAAAAATCAAATCCAAAATAAAGTAGGTGCATATAGATAATAAATATCATATAAAAATAAATTAAAATGTTATCTTTTCTAAGTAAGTTCTGAGTGCGTATGCTATTTCTATAATAAGATGTGCATATTGAAATAATTGATATCGATTTTTTTATATAAAAAAAAATACTTATTGCCTTTATGGGCGCTACATCTCAAGTCCTAACGGCAAGCGTCGATTGTAAACTTATTTTATTAGATATTATATTTGATTCAAGGTTTTAAAAATTTAAAACAAGACAATAAAAAAATAAAAAATTCACATAAATTATATCCGTATTATAATATATAGCGTTGTCGTAACAAAAAATATTACGCAATATTCATAGCAAGTTGACTAAAACGTGATTCTCATACATGCAAATTTTTACAGGCGTTATTTTTCTCTTTTGTTATGTTGTGACTCTAAGATTATTACTTAATCTCTGGTCAAAGGTTATTCGTATATGAGACTGATGTACGTAAATCATTATAATTTTGTTTTGTATGATTATTTTATATGTAATTTCCCTAATAAAAGTAAAAATTAGTATAAAACCCGGGGCGTAGCGAGCTTAACTCGCGCCTCCGGCAAAATACTTTTACAGCGCCCCTCAGGCCCACACAATATAATTTCATATGTATGCTTGAATAGTTTTGCGAACTATTTGGCGCCCCTTTAAGAGCGGGACCGACGGATAGACGACGATAAGGAGATCCTGTAAGTGTTTCGTTTTTTCCTTTTATATTTAGGCACGGAATCTCAATTATGCATAATAATTTAACATATTTTTTATAAGTAATTAGATAAGCTTCACTGGAGTTAACCAGTCAATTATCTTAAAGGAAGGCTAAAAGTTATCGCTAAACACTATCATTTTTATAAGCAGTCGTTTCAATTTATAAATTATTGAATGAACATAGCAATGTCAAGTATGCAACTTGCAATGCACATTTCTTTCTTCACTTTATTAAAATGAAGAGCAAACATTTTTGCATTGAATTTAATTAAATAATAGCCTTCGGCATGTTCAGACTGAGTGCCAAGCCCTCTTCTTTGTTCTCAGTAGTTCGAAACGAAGAGAGATCTACTTCTCCATTCTTTCTTTTCTTTATATCGATGTTGATGATGAAGCAAAGGCCTGAAGTTACCAAGTGCCGCCTTTGTCAAACTAGTTAAACTAGCGTTTACTAGTGGCTGCGATCTCGTGGTAAAAGTGCTAAAGTAGGGAAATAACAACCTACTGGTGGTGTATTACATCCGACACATTAAGTGCAAGAGATACCTTTAAGGGGTTACATAGAAACGATTAACGCGGTGCAAGTAATAGCCTTTAGCCTTCCACGATAAAATCAGTAAGTTCAAATTACAGTAGTTCCTGATATTTGCATGTTCAATCAAGCTTCCGCTTTATGTTAATAATATAGATAAAACATTCATTCACATCTCTGATGAAACTCTATTATAATGTAGATCATGAAATTACGTCATCCATATTTTGAACTATTAGAGAGGATGAAAACAACAGCTTATACGTGTATAATATATATGATATATAATAGTTATTGTTTTTAATTATTACATTAAAGATAATATATCTTAAACACTCGATAAAGAAATTAAAATATTTACATACTTAAGTATATCAAGAAAGTAAATATAAGCAGATCTTTATCATATTATTGTGACGTTCTTTTATTTTACAATTTGCGTGTTTGCGTGAAAAGACACCGTTAACTTTAGAAACGTTAATTGATAAATAGAAATATTCCTCTGATTGGTCGGGAAATCGAATCTACAACAATCGCATTCAGTCTAGTAGTGCAGTAATGGCAATGAAATACAGATTTTAGAGATTAGATGTTTTGAGAAATCTTGTCTATGTCTTCCATATACTAATAATATATCTCCATAGTAATAACAATAATATATCAGTGCCTATTTATGTAGCAGGCACTTATAAGAGGGGCAAGATTATTTCCTTGACAATATAAATAAATAATTTCGCGTGGATCGACGGAGCACATCTTATTTTTAAATCACAATGGGTTTCCCTATTATATACGTACACGTAAATATTATATATATATAATACTATATAATAAAATATATTTATGTATGTCCCTACATATCTAATATTGAAGGCGTATGAGTGACTGAGTGGAAAAACCAACCAACCGTGAACGGTTTCCAAGAGGCGAAAGTTTAAAACCCGCTACGTTCAAAAAATACGTCGAATACATTTATAAAATATTTTGATAAATAACTATTGGTACTTTTCTGTACTGTATTCACTGCTGTATCTGTAATTATTGCAAATGGGGAAATGAAAATAATGAATTCTCGCAAGTGAAAATCGAACTCACGATTATCGCGTTTATAAGATACTGTATCGCTGCGCTACGACGACCTCAATATACATACAATCTTCACTATACAGTTACTAGAATGTTATTAACTACTAGTGGGCCCGTGCGGGGCTTGAAATAGAAATATTAATAAAGAAATTGAAAACTAAGCATTCAGTAAAACAGTTGTATAAAATAAATGCAATTAGCAAATTTGTCGAACCAAATTCCTTTAAATTGACATAACTTTTTTATTTATGAACTGATTGCAATAAAATAACCCTATATATTTTCGGAAGCTTGCCGAAATCCAATAGTAAAGACCGCATCTAAATCGGTTCACTCGATTCTGAGATAACAAACGGATATCGGTATATTTAACGGACAAACAGACAAAAATGTTAAAAATCATTGTTTTGGATTCTATTAGGTTAATAATGGTTCCCAATAACATTTTTTTAAATATCTTCCAAGTACATACACCGATCCTCTTACGATTTTATTATAAGTAGGTATAGATTAAGTAATGATTTCTTTAAATAATAAGTAAAAAATATATCTATGACTCGGCTATTGGACATTAATAATAGGGTAAATTTCATCACTACGTTGCTAGTCATATTTAGTAATAAAATCGTTGATGCATTTATTTGTAGTTATACTAATATTTATGATGATAAAATAATGACAGTCATGTTCATGCAGCTAATTGACTATTAATTAGATATGAGTCAAGTAATTTCATGACAAGAACACTGGAAAAGGGGTGCAGAGTGGAGAAATATGTTATAAGCAATTTCTGGTTGACTTGTAAGAACTGTGTAGGTAAGTAAAGGAATTATCTTCCACGCATTACACAACTGTGGAATGTGTGGATATTTCCAGGTCGATACGACATGGGTTCCTTCTAAAAGTGCGGCTGTATCCGGTTTAAAGACCAGCATTGCACCCGTACGTAGCTGGTGTTACACGGGGTCGTGAGTGGCGGTAATCATTGCATTTGCCTTTTCCATAACAAAGAACGCCACCAAGTAATATGAACAATTTTTCCTTTTAAGAAACTTTATAAAACTAACACGACCAATGTCATTCTATATGTATATAATAACAAATTCAAATTATTTCATCACATTTATTGGTCACTCATAATAAATTTCATTGGTTAGTTATAATAAATAAAAAAAATACAAATCATCCACTCATTCATTAGTTTTCTGATATTTGTGATAATGACATAGTACTATATAGTAGTTGGAGTATGTTTATTTTATCTTATATTTCCGAAGCGTTTGATGTAAACGTTTACAGTTATGTTTACAAAATCCATCCACGTGGCGTAAATAAACAACAAATGCCAAGTTATACAATAAAATATAAGTCAATTTCTCGCTGTATCCCGCACACAGCAGGGTAGGCAGAGGGAACCTAGTGCTAAGAAGTGCTAAGTGCTGTTACCCACTTTCTTCCGAATTCAACAGAACTTGGCAGAACTCAACGCCACGGCGGCCACGGCGGCCTCAACAACTACTACTTAGACTTCACGCTACTTATTCCAATTAAAATATAATATTTTAATTGGAATAAGTAGTCTCCTAATGATTTAAAAGGTCAACATAAATATTTATTAATCGACACGTGTCTAAGCTTATCAATAATAATTATATCCTCTAAGGAAATATAAGAAATTTATCTTAATTGTTAGAAATATAGATATCACATCGCCCACGTTTTATCTTTATTGTATTACAATATATTAAAAGTGCCTTTGGGCGAACTATTAATTTTTTTTCTAAATTATGAAAATATAAATTCAAATAAATATTTAATTTTCTCCGTTTTCTTTACAATCACAAACTTGTGCGCCTGCGCCCCGACTGGCCACATTTCCTCATCGTTTTTCACGTATATTGAATTTCAATACATTTAATTAAATTAAAATATGTAAATAAGCATCGAAACATCAAATATCTACTTATGATTGAATACATTACACAACTCCCTGTCCTGGAGAATTGGACATCAAACTCGTGACCTCCGGCCCAGCAGTCACTATTACTTTATACCACTTGCTTATCACTGATCTCACCCACCACATATTTCTCCTTAAAATATTAACCATATTGGTTTTTAATATAAATAATGACAGTTTAAAAATTATAATATTAATATGACATTTCGTATGCACGTACATAGATTATATATCGATCGATATAATTAGATACCACGTCAATTGTAAAACTCGTATACTGTTTTGACTTAGTGCAATAAATCATAAATATTTAAGTAGAAGAAAAGTTTAACTATGCTATTCAACAGAGTTTTAATGTTAGGTTCCTTTTGTCTACATTTCTATACGTGGGTTACAATGTGAAGGTAATAAAACAAATACATTTGTATTGTTAAAACTTGTTTAATTTACGTTTAGAAGTTGCCAGCATAAATAGATACATGCGCATGTCGTTGTTTATCAAAAGAGAATATCAAAAATGTAAATCTATTCAATTGTAAAAGAAGTCAGAGCAAATATAAAAGAATTGTATATTTGAATGTCTATATTTAAAATGGCCGCTGCACTGCGGAGGTACATTTAAGTTTTTCATATTTAAATACAAAGTTTTTCTAATACTTTTACATACATATAATTTATGAGCTATAGTTTAATTTTAAACATTAGTTTTACAATAAGTGATTTTATTAATTTAATTTAATAGTTTTATTTAAAAATTCTATTTATTAAGATCGATCGATTCGATGTGTAGGTATAATTTTAGATAACAAAATATATTAATTTACGAATCACGGCCTGTTTCATGATATTAATCTAAGATAACAATAGATTGTAGACGATAATTTGTAAACAGTTGGTTAGTACAATTGTGTCTTGGATGCGGAAAATAATTTCAATGATGAAGACAATCGACAAAGGCTGTTATGGTTTCTCTACTAAGTGGAATGTCTGACGGCTTCTTTGTATCTATTCAGTTACCTTACCTTACCTTGACTCTGTCTGGTCTAGGATTCCTTTTTTCTAAATGTTCTATCCTTTTAAGTGGTTTCAATAATGATTTTTGATTTGAATTTTTTGTGTAGTGCCAATGTGATATACGATGTGGGTGATGAATAAAAAGTTGTTAATTGTATACTTTGGTTGCGTTTGGACTGTATGTAAAGCTCAGGTTCGTAATGTTCCTTTGGAAAACACCAGATATCTAGATTATGTGAAAAAAGAAATAGCACGATGTACGCAATGTACGCAATTTCAATTAATTTTCAAAGATATGGTAGAGCGTGTGGAGTATTATATTCCAATAAACAGTACAAATAAAGAGCTATTAAAATTCAATCTTTAATTGTCATGTGCAACATGTATTGGGTAATTCTTACTAAGTTATTAAAAATTCGGCAGAAAGTGGGAAACGGAGTGTTTTGACACTAGGTTTCCTCTGCATACCCTGCTATATAATATAGGATACAGCGCGAAAAGCTGAAAAGTTATTTAAAATGAGAGAAAAAACGGCATTTTTCACCATATATTTTTATAAATTAGAGGAAGAATTTTTATTGAATTATTTTCAAGATTACTATTGATTATTATTGCAGAAGATTATTTTATTTAATTATTTTCTTTCTCCCGCTCGCTCTGGTAACATTAATATGACGTTGAGTGTCGTCACCCAACACGCTATGTCCTAAATCTGGGTTGTAAATGTAGAGCGAAATGTCTTGAATCTTGATTGATCTTTTAGTTTCTGTAAAGCTATTAAAGATATGTTCTCATCTTCATTAGGATGTATTTCTCAACGGCATCAACCCCATCAAAGATGATTTACACATGTGGCAGCAGTATCAACGTAACCCTCGAGTGGCGAACGGTAATGGTCTTGCATGTGAAAGACCTAATATCTACATTTGTGAGGTAAGTTTTTATTTTTCTAGATTCCTTTAGAAAAATATTTAATAAATTTATAATTTCAGCATCACGCTGTATATGGCATGATAGGTGGAACCTGGAAACCTAATGTTAAGACAATCCGCTCCCATTAAGATACTTCCGTTCCCCACTTTTCGTCAAATACTCGAGGCATTGTGAACGCCTCGCGATTGGCGGAACTCAACCCCGCGCTTTGTCTTGTTACAGAGTGAGGAAATAAAAATATTAAGTATTATCCTATCCTCCTTATCCTTAAATAAATATGTTGTCCTTTTTATAATTTTATGTACAACCTTGAACCATGCTTAGTTAAGGTTGCTCTTAGGGTTGGACTCTCACTATGATTATATGAACTCAATTCAACTTAATTTTAAATACTAATTGACTTTTCCCTAATGATGTTTTTTTTATCGTGAAGATAAATATTTTAGGTGTTAATAATTAATTAGGTATTGTTTGTTTTTTATCTTTAGAAGAATATATACTTTTTTTTTTCGTAGGAACCACCAGACGTAATTCCGATAGACACAGGAAGAGAATGTAACTTTCGAAACGTGTGGTACCACGAGCAAGTATTCAAGTGGGTTGCAGGTAGAGGTTGTCTGCTTTATACTCCAGATTTTCTGTACGTCAATGGATCAAACCCTATCAATTTGAGTATAGGATGCGTGTACAGAGGTCTATTTGCTCCGTGCTTGGAAATTGTACGTACTTAAATTAATATTTTCATATCTTTTAATGAGTCATTAAAACTATAATTCGAAATGAGCAATGAGTAGGGGCACATGTGTGCGGCTGTAATCGCGACGGTTGTGGATTGGATTCATTCTCGGGGAATGAATGAGANCATCGAAACATCAAATATCTACTTATGATTGAATACATTACACAACTCCCTGTCCTGGAGAATTGGACATCAAACTCGTGACCTCCGGCCCAGCAGTCACTATCACTTTATACCACTTGCTTATCACTGATCTCACCCACCACATATTTCTCCTTAATATATTAACCATATTGGTTTTTAATTTAAATAATGACAGTTTAAAAATTATAATATTAATATGACATTTCATATGCACATACATAGATTATATATCGATCGATATAATTAGATACCACGTCAATTGTACAACTCGTATACTGTGTTGACTTAGTGCAATAAATCATAAATATTTAAGTAGAAGAAAAAGTTTAATTCTGCTATTCAACAGAGTTTTAATGTTAGGTTCCCTTTGCCTATCTTTCTATATGTGGGTGTGGGTTACAATGTGAAAGTAAAAAAACAAATATATTTGTATTGTTAAAACTTGTTTAATTTACGTTTAAAAGATGCCGCCATAAATAGATACACATGCGCATATCGTTGTTTATCAAAAGAGAATATCAAAAATGTAAATCTATTCAATTGTAAAAGAAGGTAGAGCAAATATAAAAGAATTGTATATTTGAATGTCTATATTTAAAATAGCCGCTGCACTGCGTAGGTACATTTAAATTTTTCACATTTAAATTCAAAGTTTTTTTAATATTTTTACGTACATACATATATAGCTTCACGCTTTATCCCTAGCGGGGTAGTCAGAGAGAACGCGAAACGCTATGGTTTCTACATACCTCTATCGCCTCGTCCACTGTCATCAACCTCATCATACATTTCCACTGGAGGGTCCTCATGCGTTTTACTTAACTTTACTCCAGAATCTTTGATAATGTGTTTTCGAAGGTCAACCGAGGTCTCCCCTTACCTCTCTTACCGCTCACTTTTCAATCTTTTTTGCCATTCTTTACTTACTTTACTTTCTTTACATACTTTTACGTACATATAATTTACTAATAAAAGGTATTTTTTCTACTCTTATAAAAGTAAAATAAGGCTACAGCCTAATTTGAAACATTACTTTTACAAGTAGTGACTTTATTAATTGAATTTAATAGTTTTATTTTAACATTATATTTATTAAGATCGATCGATTCGATGTGCAGGTATAATTTTAGATAACAAAATAAAATTAATTTACGAATCACGGCCTGTTTCATGATATTAATCTAAGATAACAATAGATTGTAGACGATAATTTGTAAACAGTTGGTTAGTACAATTGTGTCTTGGACGCGGAAAATAATTTCAATGATGAAGACAATCGACAAAGGCTGTTATGGTTTCTCTACTAAGTGGAATGTCTGACAGCTTCTTTGTATCTATTCAGTCACCTTACCTTACCTTGACTCTGTCTCTGGTCTAATGTGATATACGATGTGGGTGATGAATAAAAAGTTCTTAATTGTATACTTTGGTTGCGTTTGGACTGTATGTAAAGCTCAGGTTCGTAATGTTCCTTTGGAAAACACCAGATATCCAGATTATGTGAAAAAAGAAATAGCACGATATTCAACTTTCAAATTGATTTAGCTATTTCTATTAACCATGTGGTAGAGTATGTAGAACATTCCAATAAACAGTACAAATATAGAACTATTAAAATTCAATCTTTAATTGTCATGTCAGCAGAAAGTGGGAAACGAAGTGTGTTGACACTAGGTTTCCTCTGCTTACCCTGCTCTATAATATAGGATACAGCGCGAAGCTGGAAAGTTATTTAAAATGAGAGAAAAACTATATTTTACTATACAGGGTGGAATGGTCAGCGCCACTTTAAATGAAACCACAGTTTTAACTATTCCATAAAAGCCTAATATAATTCGGAAAAAAAATAATTCTCAAAAATGAAAAAGTTTTTTTTTCAAACAAAATAAATAATAAAATTATCGTTTTAAAATAAAACGCCATTTGTAAAGTATAACATAGGCACGCACACACTTACCTGTCAAAGCGGCAACGTCGCATACGTATGTGTGCGTGACACGAAATACAGGTATGGATAAAAATCGTGAAATGTAAAAAAAATCCTACGTCCAAACCGTTGAGGTATCTTGATTATTTTTTTTAATTCTGGGTTTGAAATATTTAACCCTATATGCAGTTTCAGTAAAAGAAGCGCTGCCTCTTCCACCTGTATAGTTTTATAACTTAGAGAAAAAACATTATTTATTGAATTATTTTCCTTCTCCCGCTCGATCTGGTAAGATAACATATGACGTTGAGTGTCGTCACCCAACACGCTATGTCCTAAATTTGGGTTGAAAATGTAGAGCGAAATGTCTTGAATCTTGATTGATCTTTTAGTTTCTGTAAAGCTATTAAAGATATGTTCTCATCTTCATTAGGATGTATTTCTCAACGGCATCAACCCCATCAAAGATGATTTACACATGTGGCAGCAGTATCAACGTAACCCTCGAGTGGCGAACGGTAATGGTCTTGCATGTGAAAGACCTAATATCTACATTTGTGAGGTAAGTTTTTATTTTTCTAGATTCCTTTAGAAAAATATTTAATAAATTTATAATTTCAGCATCACGCTGTATATGGCATGATAGGTGGAACCTGGAAACCTAATGTTAAGACAATCCGCTCCCATTAAGATACTTCCGTTCCCCACTTTTCGTCAAATACTCGAGGCATTGTGAACGCCTCGCGATTGGCGGAACTCAACCCCGCGCTTTGTCTTGTTACAGAGTGAGGAAATAAAAATATTAAGTATTATCCTATCCTCCTTATCCTTAAATAAATATGTTGTCCTTTTTATAATTTTATGTACAACCTTGAACCATGCTTAGTTAAGGTTGCTCTTAGGGTTGGACTCTCACTATGATTATATGAACTCAATTCAACTTAATTTTAAATACTAATTGACTTTTCCCTAATGATGTTTTTTTTATCGTGAAGATAAATATTTTAGGTGTTAATAATTAATTAGGTATTGTTTGTTTTTTATCTTTAGAAAAATATATACTTTTTTTTTCGTAGGAACCACCAGACGTAATTCCGATAGACACAGGAAGAGAATGTAACTTTCGAAACGTTTGGTACCACGAGCAAGTATTCAAGTGGGTTGCAGGAAGAGGTTGTCTGCTTTATACTCCAGATTTTCTCTACGTCAATGGATCAAACCCTATCAATTTGAGTATAGGATGTGTGTACAGAGGTCTCTTTGCCCCATGCTTGGAAATTGTACGTATTTAAATTAATATTTTCATATCTTTTAATGAGTCATTAAAACTATAATTCGAAATGAGCAATGAGTAGGGGCACATGTGTGCGGCTGTAATCGCGACGGTTGTGGATTGGATTCATTCTCGGGGAATGAATGAGATATTTAAAATTTCATTTCCCCACTTTGGTAACGAGGCAAAGCGCGGCGTAAAGGCTGTTGGTGTAAAGATTTGTACTTGAAAAGAATCAAACGAAGAATCTTAATAACAAACGATTAATAATAGAATGATTTTGAAACAATCTTTTAATCTTTATTGTATTACTTATTTGTGGTTTCGAATTCACCTGCATTTACAATTATCTACATCGAATCAATTTATATGTTATAATATAGTCTATATACATACAGTCTTTCTCGAAAAATAGACGTAACGTAAACATTTTTTCAATTCAAAACAGTAGTAGGTAGTTCCTGAGATTACCGCGTTCAATCAAACAAACTCTTTACTTTTATAATATTAATATACGTATATGTTATGGATTTATTTGTATTACATAGATTAAGTTAAACAATATTTTTATTATTATAAAATTGTTTAATGTTAAGTGATAAGACAATAACAAAAATATTACACGTAAATAAACGCTATCGCCGCACAGTTTGGACGTGTGAGCTTACACGCAAAGATTTATTAGTTTCAAATTTACTTTAAATAATATTTATATATATACTGGCAAAAACAGCTTCACTTTTAAACGATATTAAAAAATAAAAGCTGCAAGGTATGCCGAGGGGATCTAGTGTAGAGACACTCCGTTTTGAGAAGTCAACGTTGTTGGCTTTACATAATTTATATTATTGAATTATTCTAGAATTTGCACACGTTATTCTGTGGCAATTATAATGATTAAAGTATTGTTAATTTAAGCACAAAAAATTACAAAAACAATACAATGAAAATTGCAAATAAACCTGTATATTTTTTTTATCTTTTGTATTGTTATACACAGTACAAATAAAAAAATATCATTTCAAATGTTTTTGCACATTAATTTTATTTATTTATTTAAGTAAACTTATGTAATTCAAGGGTAAATAAGTGTGTATATAAATTATTAATAATTGACTGCGGTACTTGGAATAGATTTTAAACGTTTAAAGGACTCTGTTGCAGCCATAAAAGTACTAAAATTAACTATATATGTATATATATTCCAGGTTAAAGATGACGGTACCTGTGGATGTTATCCATTTGACCCCGCGTTCGAAGAAGTGGCTCGTACGATACGCAATGCTTTAGTTCCAACTGCTCAGTCGAGATGGGAATCTTGCTACAACGCTGCAAGTAACTGCTGTAATCTAAACATGGATGAATATAATAAAGATGGTAAACACTATTTTTTGTGCACGTACTCGTATGCTAATGATAAATGTATTACTAGCGACCTGCTCGCGGCTTCATCTGCTTGAACTACGCAATTATTTATTTACTAATCTGAAGCAATGACGTTTTAAAGAGTATATCTCTACATAAAAAGAAAACACTGAATGAAAAGAAATGTTTGCCAAAATTGCATTCAAATCGGTTAAGCCTGGGATTAGCGTACACAAACGCACCGATAAGCTGACAAAATTTGCCGACTGATTTGACGAATATTACAAAATGACGAAATATTTCACAATTAAATACATAGTGTGAAAATTGTTCATATATATATATTTTTAATTTCCTTATGTAACTAATTTCAATCTTATAATATCTAATACAACGTTTACTCTATTTTATGTCACAGGCCGATATAGTCAAACTTTACATACTGAGTAATATATTAAATTAATATTATTCTATAATTATTGAGGAAAAAAATGTTTTATATTTATGTTCTAAGCGAAAAATTGACATGAATTGACCTTTTTCCCTATATAGATGACGAATGTTCTCCAACATTCGACGGATGGACGTGCTGGGACCCTCAGCCCAATGGCACTGTAGCTAGTTCTGTTTGCCCTGAGTTTGCGTATTCTAATACAGGACCTTTATGTAACCGTAAGTTTTATTGTTTCTTAAATTGATATTGTTTCTTAAATTGATTAATTAATCTGTCTTAAATTTTTAACAGATTCATAGATTGTTAAAAATTTATGAATCTGTTAAAAATTTAAGACAGATTAATTTTCTTTGATTTAATATAACTAGTGATAATTAAAATACATTTATATACTTATAATTGCCTTTAAGCCGATACAGTTGTGGATTCGATTCCCACTCTGCGGAATGAATTATTTTTATTTCCCCGCTCTGGTACAAAGTATGAAGTTAATTTCCGTTATTCAACCGGTTCAAAATTAATGTGAGGGGATCGAAGTGTCATGGCAATAGCCAATAGGTTCCCTTTGACTCCCTTCTTCTTATGGGAGCTTGATGCTAAAATGTATTACTAAACAGGATATTATTTTTTTGAACTAACAGCATTGAAAGTTATACATTGTCCACATAATAATAATTTTCAACTGAATTTATTATTAAAAGTGTTTTAATTGAAATTGATATCAAATACAATCTCACCAAGAATTTTCTTTGATGTTATTGATAGGTACCTATACAAGTTCATTATCAAAATAAATATCGCAATTATCTATAAGTTAGTGACTGATTGTTCCTGAAGAATTTTATGATTAATTTAACATATTTATGTATTTTTTCCGCTTTATTTTTGTACCTAGAGATAGAGCGATAGAGCGAATCTGGTGTTATGACTCTCCATTCCTCGTTTTCACCTAGTTTCCAAGAAATTGCGTGAGCACCGATACTCAAAGTCTTAATGGAACTGAAATTGAAAATAACTTAAACATAATCATTACCCCATGTGAGGATTGAACCCAAAACCATAATTCCGTACACCAGTCAGACATAACCACGAGACCTACATTAATCGTTAATAATACACCATATAAGATACATTCTAGACTACAGTACCAAACAATGCCATGCAAATGGCACGTGGGAGCTACAAACGGACTACAGCACGTGTAGCATAACGCCGCGCCTCATCTCCCGGTACCGCTTCCACATCGCCATGCTGGCTCTGTCGACTGTCGCCTGCGTGCCTGCTGTCTGTATTTTCTTATTTTACAAGAGATTGAGGATCACCCGTGTGGCGTTGCACAGGAATCTGATGATTGCCATCATTGTGAGGAATGTCCTGGTGATGATTAGTAGGAATGAGGTAGGTTATTAGTTAGTAACAAGCTTGTAATATGTTTCCCTTAATTTTTTGTAAGAATTACATGAATTTCTACACAAAGTCATATAAACTTTTTGCGATGGATTCCAATGGCATTCCATAGAGTCATCTGGTCTTCGTTTAAATTATCAAAATTCAAATTCAAAATATTCTTTATTCAAATAAACTATTAAAAGCACTTTTGAATCCTCGAATGTACATGTCAATAAAAAGCTACCACCGGTTCGGAAAGCAGTTCTGCTGAGAAAAGCCGCCAAGAAACTTAACAATTGCTCTTTTCAAAGTCAATGGTATATTTTACTATTACATTAGCTGGCAGCTATCCTGCCTGACATTCAATAGACATTAATTCCATACATGTTCATCCTCCAAATATTCTTGTACAGTGTAATAAGCTTTACTTGTTAGAATTTTTTTTATAAATACTATAAATTTTGGTAGTGGCAAACTTATCAAATAATATTTCAGTATGAGACTAAAGAAGTGAAATCCCCCATTACTTTCCAGATATACATAGACGAACTAACAAACATAAGTGACACGGCGATGTCCATACACGGCGTGGCGTGTCGCGTGCTAGCTGTAGCGGAGCGCACCGCCGCCAACGCCGTGTTCGTGTGCATGCTGATCGAAGGGATATACTTGCATCGACTCATTGTAGCTGTTTTTAGAGCCAAGTTGAATATAAAATGGCTTTATGGTATTGGGGCAGGTAAGTGTTTTGTTTTAAATTAAGAGTATTCCTAGTCAAAAGATATGCTTTCGAATATCACACTTTTTCTCCGTTTTTAAACATTGCACATATAATCATATATTCCTCACAATGTGTCGATCGAGTAAAAAAAATAACGCACTAAATTCTCCGTCAAAATATGCATAAGGGGCATGTAAATAAATAGTGATTATATTGAGACTTAATTTCAAAATTCACACAAAGAAAAGTACGCACCAATGTTTCAAAATTATATAGCAATTTTTCACTACAGTAAAAATGATCATAGTAGGCATATTCATATACGGCGCTAAAAGGATAGTACCTAATATCTAAATTAATGTAATGAAATAGTATATTAGGGAATGCAAAGTTCGCTTTTTCAGTCTTCGTAGCGTCCACTGGTGTGTGGCGGTGTACAACGCACCATCATACATCCTACTTTTCGTCTTTTTTTAGCGTTCCCTGTATCCCTCACACAGCTGGATAGGCAAGGGAACCTAGTGTCTTAAACACTTCGTTCCCCATTTTTCGCCGAATTCTGGAGGCATTGCGTGTTGAGTGGCAAAACTCTACGCCGCGAATGTTAAAACACTCCATTCCCCATTAAGAACCTTTCCATCATAGCGAGGAAATGAAAATATTAAAATGTCTCCTTTCCCGAGTGAGAATGAAACCCATAACCGTTAAGTTTACAATCGCAAGCTTATGCTTATGCATTTGTTTCGTCTAATATGAGTTTTAATTTAACTAATATACCATACAGTGGTCACTATAGCACCAGTGGTCGCGTGGTCAGTGTCCATGGCGTTATTAGACGACCACTCGTGCTGGGCGGTGTACACCACCCCCCATTTACAGTGGGCTTTGGACGCGCCCCGACTCTTCATACTTGTGGTCAATACTGTTCTGTTTATTGATGTGTTGAGAGTATTGCTGACTAAGATACGGAACTCGGAGAATGCTAATCAGTTGTAAGTATTTTTTAAATTTATTTATATTGTATGAATGATTGGCACAGATTGGTATAATTGTGGACTCTGTGGTAATTAAAATGACCAAATAAATCACCCGCTGTCGTACATTCAAATAAAAAACACACACAAAGTGAATGTGAACTGAATCAACAAAGGGGAAAGGATTGTAATTTATACAATAATAGATATTAAGATATTTTATTAAATAAAAAACTTCACGCTGTATTCTGCATACAACCGGATAGACAAAAAGTATTTGGTGTTGAGACGTCGCGTCGTCGAGGTCGCGTTTACAGTCCTGACTTCCTGAGTCCACACGCTCAGCAACTGCACCATGACGGCCTCTTTAAAAAAGTATTTATACAAAATCATTACAAAATCATATTTAATCTAAATCATATATTTCCAGAAGCACAGCAAAAGCCACGCTGTTTTTAATGCCGATATTCGGCACGCAATTCATATTTACGGCCTTACGACCCAACACCACTAACTGTGTGTGGGAACAAACGTATTATTTCATAGCCTATGTGATGGAAGGCTTGCAAGGCTTCGTAGTAGCTATGCTGTACTGCTATATTAATAAGGAGGTAATATGTGGACTCGTTTTTATAGATTTTTGTGTTTTAATTTAGGTTATGTATTTATATCAAGGGTAGATACGAATAAAAGTTATATTTTTTTAAATTTAGTAAATATTCTATCAGAAGTCTTTTTTATTTAAGCAAATATCTAAAAATGTTTTGACCTACATGCCATCTAACTAATGTTACTATATAGTAATATTAATTTCAAAGGTTAAGCAGAAAGAAGTCGGTGCTTAAAACCAAACTTTATATTAAGATGATGAGACTTATAAAGAGATTGCTTAGGCGTTTATGGCAGGATACTTAAATTTAAATATCTTGCTAATACATATTGATCTCCTATATCGAAATTTATTTTTTTACTTGATTAGGCAAATCAAGGATAGCTCCAGCTTAATTATTTGTGGATATCTGATTTTAATTTCTAAAAATTAAATGTCTATTTTAATTCTAAATATTCACAAGTAACTAAAACATTTACAGGTTCGGACACTAATTAAAGCCACATACAGGAAAACAGAAGACGCATTTACCTCTCGCATAAGAAGCAACTACCCCCGTATGAGTATAGACCCCATCTCCGATAGACGATTTACTTACAGTACTAACGTTAATTCTCAAAGTGAGGATAAACACCAATACACCAACATGACACCCAAATTACACGTTGCTGAAATAATATCAATACAAGCGACGGAAAGATTAGCAGAAATTTTAGATCCAGTTTATGAAACTATAGATTATGGCGTAGTTAACGAAGGCTATCATATTTCTGATAGGGAATCGCAAAGGCAAGATGTAAATGTCGATGAATATTACGGTTTTACTAAAGCTTCTAGTGTTTCTATCGGATGCTCTGATTGGATACAGAGCACACCAGAAAGTATCTACAATAGCTCAATTAATGATACTAATGATAGAATTAGAAATATTAATGATATTAATAAATTAGATAATGATTACGATATCTCTATAGAAGCAATAAGTCTTTCTGATGAGAATGAGTATGTAGACGACACGATGCTTGATGAAATTATGCAATACATTGATACTAACAAAGATGTGGAGCTAAACCCCGATCTTCTATCACCGAATAGACCGGACGGTGATAAAATTGTATTTGTAGATAAGTGAATTAATAAAATATGTTTTTTTTTCTGTTTGCACTATTACTATACTTCAGTTGAATTCCTCATCCATCCATTCCTTTTAGAACCAGCCAATTTAAAGTAGGTAATATTGGCAAATAAGGCTCATGACGTTCAAAAAAATAAGCAATTTTAATGAGAATATTGTTTAGAGAAAAAAAATAATGATGATATTATTGTGTATAAATAGTGTTTTTATTTAGTAATATACCTACTTATTGCATAATTTACATATAGAAAAACACTTGTCACTTGACAGCCTATATTTGGCACAGGAAATATTAGTAGCTTGTTGGTTTAATTTATGTCTTATTGTGTCGCAGTCTCTATTCTAATGTATTGGAACATCGCGTGTTATCATGTAAACCCTTAAATAACATAATGCGCCGTCGCGTCGTCGTGGCGCAGCGGCTAAACGGTGTGACTGTAACGCGACGGTTGTGGGTTCGATCCCCTTTCGCGGAAGTGAAATATTTATTTACGTTTATATTTCCATTTCTTCGCTCTCGTGTCGAGGCAAAGCGCGGCGTTGAGTTCTGCCCCTCAACACGCAATGCCTCCAGAATTCGGCAGAAAGTGGGGAACGGAGTGTCTTTCCACTAGGTTTCCTCGGCCTACCCTGCTGTGTGCGGGATAGAGCGTGAAGCTGATTTTTTTTCCTTAAATAATAACATAAATATTATATACTAGCGGACGCGCGCAGCTTCGCTTGCGTATTTAAGAGTGAATTCTAATAACCCATGAAACATGTGTTCAATGAAATATTTTTAAGAGTCTAAATTTCAAATTTTAT